>CM016721.1:9865343-10465343 GCA_005771605.1 Scutellaria baicalensis | reverse complement strand
CATCACCTTGCTGCATATCAACTCTCTTCATTCCTATACAGAGTTCATAGCAAGATTCATGAGTTGGTACAAGGGGTTGGTTATAAAGAACAAGGAGGGTCGACCAGATGGATCCAAGGATGCGTCTCAGTAGTTTGATTGACATCTTCAAAGCCATATATATTTTTCAAGGTTATGAACTACCTTCAGCTGTCCATGTTTTGGGTTCATTATCTTCAAGTATAAAATAAGTCAAAAACTCAAGAAAACCTTAGTCTACTATCTTATAAAGCTATCTGTATTACAAGCATTCATAGTACGTACTGTGTAAAACTAATTAGTCAGGACTTACTGTCTCCTTTGTCATTTAGAAAAAATATATCTCCTTCAAATTCTGAAGACTGATCGATCGATGTTTCTGTATGAGTACTTATTACTTAAGTAGCACATGCATTCTCTAGAACTGAAAGTTCTTCTAGTCTAAAACACATGAAGTGGCAAGGTTCATCTGAAGGACTTAGATACAACAAGGAATTAGACAACAGAATGGATAAGATATCATTCATGGCCCATGAACAGAAAATGGGCACCAGGTTCAGAAAACACAATGCAGAACAGAAAAGAAGAGATAAATTGTAAGTAAGCACATTGCATTAGTTTTCTCTAACAAGTGACCAAAATTATAAATTGATACCATTATCATACTTCAAATATTAATATAACTGAATTGAAACTTAATTAATTAATTAATAGGTGTTTTTCAAATATTTTAAATAATAATAATAATAATAATAATAGTTCGCAGGCAAATATTTCTTGGATCTTATTGACAATTTGGGATTGCAGGAAACTTCCAATTTTTTTAAATAACACAAAGTTTACAATCTGGTATATAATGTGAAAAACTAAATATTCAAACTAGCTCCCACTTATTGTCTTATTTTACAATGTGGGCCATGCTAAAGAATTTCCACTCCACTCCAATCCATAAACAAAAAATTATTAATGAGTATAAAAAAAGGAAAAAAATTCCCCAAATAAAATATAAGAAAAATCACCTACACTTTCATCCAAGTATCACACATCCTCTTGATTTTCATAGTTTCTGGCACCCATTACTTGGTCTTTTTTCTTAAACCTCCGACGATGATGTTTTTCATCGAATTTTAGTCTTCCCGTCTCTTTAAACAAACGTCGTTCCGAAGGATCAATAACACATTCTGATGGTGGTACCGGATACCTCAACGTATCGTAACAATAAGAATAGTACATATATTTTGATCTAAATCTTTTCATAGCTAAGTTTTGTTTAGGAGTTATAGCAGCCAAATCAGAATTGACAAGTTGATCATCCATTTCCGTGCAATCGATGGCATCCACCACCTCTTCCAACGGATCCGAAGCGCATCCGTGGAGGACGAGGTCGGTGAACTCCGCCACGAAAGGGGCATATTTGTAATTTACCTTATACTTGCCACCTGAAGTAGCCCAATCCGATGCATCCCAAATAGTGGCATATAATCCCATTGGCTTAGATGGGAAATCAGCTCCCATTGCTTCGTTTCTTACTATCTCTCGGATTGGGATATCATCAATGTAAAATCTACAAATAATGAGAAAATAAGATTAGATGCAAACTAGAATGTTCTATTTCTTTTAATAAAAGATTAGTGGTGATCATATAAATATAGCTAGGTCATATGTAAAACTGTATCACCAGATTTTATTGTGAGATGGGTAAATGCATAACCGACATTTAATTTATATAAGAATTTGAGAATATGAATTCAATTTATGATAAAAAGGACTTGTTTTACGAAACTATTTGTAATTACACCGTCACATGAGTTTTTATGTATAAACATTAGTGCAAGAACTAAAAAGTTCTTTTATGTAGGCTTATCGAATTAATTAATGGAGATTGAATTAATTAATTAACTAATTAATTAATTATAGCTTTAACAAATCGTCTGTACTTTCATCGATTAGGTTAAGCAATTAGGAAGAAAAATTAGTATAGGATTGGTCCATCATAATGACAATTACCAGCTAATTATGCTAAGCTTGACAATGACAACTTTATCTCCCATGTTCACAAGATTATTCATAACCATATTATGATAATTAGCTATGAAACTATATGACTTTGATCACAAATCCAACTTTTCAAATCTGCCAATCAAATTGTGACTTTGCATGTGACTTATTCTCAATATTTTCCCATGATCCTTATCCCTATCATTTCTCCACACACACACACATATATATACATGTGAACTTTGTAGTAAAGTGAATATATGAAATTTTCAACTTTTGATTCTATGATATTATTGGTCCTATTTATTTGTTTTAATCATTTTATGTGTTTTTATAATGAATCTTAAAATTCTAATGTTTCCATTTTTTTCCTATATTAATTTGGAATTTCGACAATAATTACTAGTATGACTAGTGTCGGTGATGTTGATATGATGCTTCAAATGATATACGCGACGACGTTCCCTCCGTTACTTTCCCATATAATACAGCTAAAATCCCTAAGTTGGTGATCCAAATATTTATAATCTACGTTTATGTAAGATATTATATTCAAGAACTGCATTTATAACTAAAATCAAACTAAAATTGAAAAGAAATTAAACCTATATATAGGTTTATTATAAAATCCATAAAAAATACTAATGATCCAAAAATAGCTATACTAAAGTTGCTGGATATTAAAATTGAATCGATTATTTCTCTATATATCCTAGAACTCACACAAGATTTTTTATCCGTTGATCTAATATATAGTGATAATAACATATATACTACTCCCTTTCATATATATTGTATTCTGTAGTTAAAATTTTATTTCATATTAATTATTTTTTAGTTAGTTTACCACTATTTTTCAAAATTTTCCTCAATCTCAATCTTTAAAAAGACCTGCTAATCTATATTAAGTGGGAAGGCTTATACCGAGAGATTGGGGTAAAATTGAAAAACTAGTGGTAAAATAGCTAAAATGACAATTAATATAAAATAAAACTTTGATTCCAAAAAAACAATTAATATGAAGCGAAGAAAATAGGGGAATTCTATACACACCCCAAACATTTCTAAACACACCCCACCTACACACACATTCATTTTTTTATTATTTTAATATTCATGTCTATTGTTGGGGTGTGTTTAGTATTTTTGGGGTGTGTATAGAATTCCCCAAGAAAATATTACGTAGAATAATGTTACGATCGAGACAACTGAACAAGTGATGAAATAAAAGAAATTAATTAATATAGATTGTCAAAATTATTCTTATAGGTATTTTTCGTCTATAAACCATCAAATCAATCAACTATTGTTTCACGAAATTATATTAATGAAACAATCCGATATATATAATATTTAAAAAGGTTGATTAGTGAGGTTCTAGACGTTGTAGATAAAGGGCCAATAGTGTGGGTGAAGCAACATATATACATACTTTTGAAATGGTCAAATAAAAGGCATAGCCGCAATTGAGAATTGAAAAACAGAAAGAGGAAAAAGAAATCAAAAGACTCACATAATATTATTGGTGGTCCAAAGTATGGAGTAAGTATGAAACTCTTTGGAAGGGTCAAACCAAAGGTAATATCTTTCTTCTCTCCCTCTATGTGTGCTTCCATTCCCATACATATTTGTCTGAAATCTCCATGCTTTCCCCTTTATGTTCCCCAAGAACTCGAAATCTAGTTCGTCGTGGCTCTTACGGAACACTTGTTCGTTAGTCGTCTGCAAATTCATTCGTATAATAATATATCATTCATGCTCATTAAAACGTAAACAAAACTGCATGATATCATGGCGGCTAGTTTTGATCAAAAGGGTGTTTCGTACGTAAAACGCGACGACGATGCCTGCAGTGTAGTCGGATGGCAGCCGGATTTTTGCACTGAAGAAGCCATGGCTGTAGAGGTCTGAGGACTTGAAGCCTGAGCCTGCAAATTTAATACTAATTAAACACATGACAATATAATTAACCTTGTTGCTCTATATATGTAAAACCAATTAAGCATGATTTTAATAAATCAAGAAATAAAATCCATAATTAAATGTTCAGGGTAATCTGACCCATATGAAATATGACCTGAGCTACAAGCTCGTTTGTTAAAATATTAAAAACTTGGACGAAAGAAAGTATGAACTAATTAGACACATAAATACATGTAAAGAAATCATGCCTGTATACTGATTGAGATGAATCCGAACGGATTGATCGTCGACAGGATGGATAATATTGGATTCACCGAATAGAGGGGTGAAGCCTCTGGTGAATGGAACAGTGGATATATTGAGGGGTAGTGAAGCTACACATAATATTTGGAGACGAAGAAGAAGGAGGAGGAGAAATGGTACTGAATAGTACTTGAACTTATCCATATTTCGATACCAACTTGATGATCTCTCTTACTTTCTCTGCAGATGTTTGAAAGTGTCCTCTATATAAATTTTGGAAGAGAGAGAGAGAGAGAGAGAGGTGAGCTGGTGAGATGATGGTTTAAATAAATCAGTGGACGTTAAGAAGTCGAGTTAGAATGGAGGGCATTTATGGTAAGTGAAAGAGAGTGTGAAAGACTGGTTCAAATATTCAATATTTGGATTCTTCTTTCCTGGTTTTTCTAAATAAAAACACAAGCATATGATCATGTTGATTATGTTACGTTACATTTATAAATTACCGTTACAAAACATAATAATAATAATAATAATAATAATAATAATAATAATAATAATAATAATAATAATAATAATAATAATAATAATAATATTTAAATAATTTTATTTTACTCATTAACTTTTTCGTTCCCATAATTTTAACCATTATCTTTTCGAGATGACGATTTTATCATTTATCTTCTGAAAAATCGGAAACGTGACCCAAATTTAACATGCATGGTCAAATCGGGCTTAATTCACATGTGATTTTGCACGTGGTACCTTATAAGGACAGATAACTCGGAAATTTAATGAATGAATTTGCCAGAATAGATAAATTTTTACTGGGCAAAATAGTCAAAACATATAAGTTATTGGGCAAAAATAGCTCGAAAAATACCAAGGCACGTGCTAATTACTTGCGAATTTAGCCTGATTTGTTTGTTTAAGTTGAATTTGGGTTAAATTTCCGAATTTTTAGAATATAAACGATAAAATCGTCAGACGAAATGAATGGGTAAAAGTGTCAGAATTGAAAAGTAAATGAGTTAAAAAATAAAGATCATGTATAATTGTGTATTACCCTCATATGACCGAACTGGACCTCTATTTTGAGTTAGTGTTTCATTTTATATTCTATTTATTTCAATTCGTATAATGGGTAAATTGATAATGTCATCTCTTACACTTGACGCCAGTAGTTATATTAGAATATCAGAAAAAATATGGGATAGGGGATCCGGTTGGCATACGAAGGGCATACACATTTATTGCAAGTTAAGCATTTATTTGAAAGGAAGGATCACTAAATAGTTAGCTATGCTTTAAAAATCACTCTAGTACTACTGAAGAAAAAGTCAAATTAATTAGTGATTAAAATAGACTGATAATTAAAACAAGAATTAAATAGAGTTGGAAAAAAAAAAAACTTTACCTCCACCTAATAATTAAATAAAAATTGGCCTTTATTTAGGAGTGATGGGTTAGGCCATCTAAACCAATATTTATTTATATTTAATTGGTGTGACGGTTTTCTATATTAAACACCAACTAAATTATGAATTGTGATGCTTCTGACTTTCATGACTATGATCCAATAACATGACCACGTGTCCACATCTTATCACTCACCTTCTTAGATTTTTATAAGGTGTTTTTTCAATAATATAAAATCGTTGATGTTCTCATTAAATTTTATGTGATATATATATAAATATAAAGGATGACAAATAGCAAAGCCCTTTAGACCATTATCAGAAGAAAAAATGGTGATGATGATGGGGCATCTACAATGATTTTTGAGGGGATTAAACATAACATATGTTTTTATAATCATTATTTTTTTCGTAATTAGTATTATAACGATGTTTTTTTTTTCAATTAAGTCTTATAATTTAAATAGTTGCTTGATTTTGGTTTTAATATTGTCGGAAATTTTAAAATCGGTCAAAAAATTGTCACATGACATTCAAATATGAGGGGTTCTAGACGATAACTAAGGACGTGGCCTGAATTGTAATTAGGTCAGCTCACGCGATCATTAATCATAATCGGAAAGTGCCAATTTGGATGTCATGTGCAACTCACCTGACAATCTTCTGGCCGACTTTGAAATATCCGACAACATTAGGACCTAAATCGAGCAATCTTTTAAGTTTTGGACTAAATTGAAAGAACAAATAGTTATGAAACTCATTGCGAAAAATGTGATAGTTATAAGAATATCAAATATAACTCTATCCCAATCTTTGAGTCCATTTTTATTTAAAAGAATTTAATCAAATAAGAAGATGACATTTATTTGAAATTTAGGGAGACAGTTGTCATGGAATACTGCATGAGTTGCCACAACATTGATGTTTTGTTTCCATTCTATGCACAAAACGTGAAGAGATAAATTACTTAATTAGGTGATGAGGCAATTTGTGAGTGTGACAAATTTAAATTGGAAATGGGAGCCTATATATACTCATAGTTTTCTTTAAATTCTTTTTACCATTAATTGGGAATCATTTTTTTTTTCTTGAATAATTTAAGCTGAAGACAAGTGGATAAAAGAATAATGATGAATGGATGTAATATATAAATTTTTGGAGTTACATGAATGCCGGCATAATTAGGATGATATTGAACAAAGCATGTTCACTTTATTTTGAAGACACATACTTCCAAAAAAAAAAAAAATCCTTTTCTAAACATCAATATTTACTTATTTAAAACTAAAAGAAATTAAAATCATTGCCAAAGAAAGCATATATATATATATATATATATATATATATATATATATATTTGAAAAGTGATAGAAAGATATATGGCATGCGATATATTAATATACATTGGCGGACGCACATAGAGGCATGGGGTGGCAAATACCACCCCTAATTTTTTTTCTATAAACTACATAGTATACTTTTGATGCATTAAAATTGAAAAACAATACTCTTAACAAATTGTATTTTTCTCATTTTCATAATCAACTTTTTTGAACTCCCATGTATATTCATTCCATCAAATCGAGTCTTTAAAATTTCATACTTATTGTTGCTACGACGAATGTCTATTAAAACTAGAGTGTATTAACAGTGGATAGTGGTTCTCACGTAAAATATAAAAATTGATGTATGATGAATTATATGTTAAAAAATTAATTGTTATTGTTGATTTGGCCACTATCAATTTGACATTAGTTGGAGTTTCAGTTAGGTGTTTTAGATGAATTTCTCATTTGTGATGAATATGTGAAAACACGGTTTCACAATCAAATAAGTGATGAATTAATGAATGAATGAATTTTTTTTTGGTTTATCTTAAAAAAAAAAATCGAGCATATCACTTACAATATCACTCATAGGTTTCAAGACATGATGAACTGTCTAAATTAATTGTAAAATGTCTTTTTTCAATGAAATATATAAACTAAAATTTTGAAATCACTTTAAAATCATTTTATATGGAAAATTAAAAATTTTATATATTGATTTCAATTGTGCCTCCTCTTTAAAATAGTTCTGCGTCCGCCATTGTAATAATATATATATATATATATATAGCTTTTTTTTTATCTTAAAAAGAAAAATATTCATGGTTTGTTAATACCTAATATAGTGTCTAAATTGTATCAAGCATATTGTACTGTCTTGCTGTAAAAAGAAAGAAAGAAAACATTTAATTTGTCCTATGATCCATTGATCATTATGTAAATTGCGACATTATAAAACTAATTAGAAATACTGATTTATTGTTTGAACTTGTACTTAATTATGATGTTATTATACTTAAAAAATTCATACATATGTTTAGACTTGTTTAAAAAAATTATAATTAAGTTAATTAGTTCATTTCATATTATTAATCGAGCTCAAGATTGAGCTGAGCTTTAAATTTTAGGAATTCTCTTTTGTACTTTTTAAAATAAGTGTTGCTAATATAAATTAATCATATTTAGTTAGTTATATAACAATTTTAGTATGTAACTCGGAAACTTATCAAATTGTTCTTCGTTGGAATAAAAAGATATGGTGAAATTTGACGCATGACTTGCAGGCATATTCTTCTAGATTTTTGGATTTTTCAGCCAACCTATTTGATGTAATTTTGTTGAATCGGTTTTTTTTTTTTTTTTTCTCTTTCACAAATACCACAAGATAAGCAACGTACAATACAATTAAGTACATTAAACTTAAAACTTTGGGGTTGTGTATTCATTTAAAATGATCCTTTGAATGTCTTCTTTATTTAAAAAAAAAATCTTGGAAAAGTTAAGATATAAATTGAGCTATGAAACTGAAATTTGTGGTATGTACTATTTGGAAGTTAATGACATTCACTTGATTTTTAATCTTTGTCCTCTTCTGAGACGGTTCATATAACTTATTTTGTGTATGATGATAATGAATTGAATTAACTCCTTAACTTTCATCATTAATTATAACTTACCTCCTCAAATTCTTCCAGGGTTTCATTTGGATAAATGGATGGAGATATTCGATATTTAAGGTAGAAAATTCATCGATGATGTCCGAATAGATGTTTATGTTTCAAAATTTCATCTTTCAATGCATGTATGTACGTATCGTGACCTATACAACAAAAGGAAAACAAAAAATCCCGTTTACAAGTTGATACATATAAATCTAGTGATTCTGTAAGAATTGATATCTAGGAAGACAGCTTTTGATTACCTGTTTGTAACAAAGACATTTTAGACAATTTGTCACTTAATGTTAGGTTGTCACTTGATAAAAACTGAGATGTCCTACTGGCTAAGTCACACCAACTTAACTAACAACTGAGCTTTAGATAATCACATAACTTGATATGAAAAATCAGTCAAGCACTCAATAATGGGAACACTTAATTTATTCATTCTTTAACTTAATCATTTTGCTAAAGATTAGGTTGGGACAAAGAAATTAAACTAATCAAAAGGCAATTATCCTAAACTTCATATATAAGCAAAATGATTTAGAAAGATGAGATGAAATTATTATAAATTATACTTTGTTTATGTGGTTGGATTTGTCTGGAAATAAATGGGCCAACCCTGTTGAAGAATCTCCTAGTTGGCCTGTCGCTTTCTCCGCCGTTTTCAGCTTTTTTTTTTTTTTTTGAGAATTTTTTTGAAAAAATATAAAATTGTTTATTGGGAATATCTATCAATATTTGGAATACAAGAAAAAAAAGCATGTTGAGTTATTCTTTAATTGGGGTTGTGTTTGTGTATCACAAAAATTAGGAAAAAGAAGTTCAATAAAGGGAAAAGGAAAACAAAAGAAATGCAAGATAGAAAGAATTAGGGAAATTTTTTGGACATTTGCACAATTTTTTATATTCAGTATTGTATTACTTTGTGTTTTTATTTTTGGTTCGGAAAAAAAAATCATAAACAACAACAAAATTAGCATTTCCTGAACCAAAATCTCCAAATTAGATGTCAGACGCACCACATGTGAGGTTTTTCGACGATAATTGTTCCAAAATTACTAAATTGAGATAGATTTGTCCCAAAATTGCATCGGTCTTTTAAATTGCGGGATCAAATCAATATACCCAATTTTTGTGGGACGTAAATTGCGACCCCCGAGCTTATGGGACGTAATTTATAATTTCCCCGTGATTTTTTTTGGATTCATATCAATCTGAACATCATAAATAAATTCGCATGCTACTATAAATTTAAAGTTTTTCATCAATTTCTAAGAAAAAAAAAACCGTGGAAATGTATTTTCTAACCACAATCATGGCAAAAAAAGTTTATTTCACCCACTTCATAAGAAACAAGATTTTTACCCACTTTACTATTATTATTATTATTATTAGTTTCCCCCTCCTTTTTGCAAATGCAATAAATATCATGCAATATTGAGCTTCGTGATCTAACCGCTGAGTTCTTCATCTAATGATCAAAATGAGTGAGAGTTTCTTTAGCCAAAATACATCAACTTAAGTTTAAGGGTACGTAGTCTAAAATTTAGATAATTATACTCAAATGACATTTTATCTAATTAACTCGGAATCGAACCCGAATCAAACAAGTTTTCTGAACGCACTCTCTCCATTTCTCCTAACTCATGTAAAAGAAGACGGTGCATGAGACAACAATGATTTGGTCCTATACATACATGAGAAAGTGGTAGGGCCTATAAAATCAAACCGGCCCTTATAAAGAAAAGAGTAGGAACAATGTGTCCCACATAAATTAACGTTTCTTTATTTTTAATATTGCATATACATACATATATAGAGGGTACGTGCATGGCTATGGGCCCTTTAAGTTTAGGGATAAGGATATATACAACCTTTTATGACTGTATATGTGCACATGTCATGGCCACCAACCTAGCTAACCCGACCAAAACATTTTGACCAATTAGAACTTGTTTCTAACTAACTTAGAGACAAATGTGTCACAATATCTGTGTCATCTTCTTCCTATCCAACTCTCTACAAATTCATTTGGGCTTCATCGGAATTATCTGAACAGTATCATATTTGTAAGTATTTCAATCGAGATCTTCAACAAGAACACCTGAAAAACAACTAAGAAACGCAACACATGCAAGAACAAAACCCTAATATGCGCAGCAAAGTTTGTAGCTTAAAACACACAACGAAAAACGATAAGAACACCAAGGATTTAAGTGGTTCGGCTCTACCACTCGAGCTTACATCCACTGCAACAAGAACCAAGCAAATCCACTAAAAAACGAAAGAGAAAATGTGTTTACAAATCAGACTCTCACTCAAGAACCCTAACACTATACAATGTGTATTCTCTCTCACAAGAAACTCACGAATAACGCAATGAATTGATCGATCTCCATCAGCCCTCTATGAATGCTTATATAAGGATCAAAACCCCTCAACTAATTGAGAGAAATCTCCGCTAACAACTAACTAATTTCAGTTATGAAAATTAGAACTGCGCAGAAACCCTAGGCCGGTCCATGCAGCACAGAAAGTTTGAATCGCCCGGTTCACTGACTTTGACTCCGGTTCTTGGAAATCTGATATCGGTTCGCGACTCTGCAGAGCCTGCACGGGTCTGCACACGTGTCAAAGTATTATTTCTGAGTTATATCTGAGATGTATCTCACAAATCTCCACCTAGAACTTAGAAATCTGCTTGAGACCAGTTGCTTGTTCCTGTTGCTGCTTATTCCCATTTTCTAACCTGGATTAGCTTCATACAATGTTGAAACTTGGTTCCAGGTATCACTTTAGTCATCATGCCTGCTGGATTATTTTCAGTTCTCACATTCTTGGCCTCAATCAATCCCTTCTCTATCTCATCCCTCATAAAATGATACTTCACATCTATGTGTTTGCTTCTTTCATGGAACACTTGATGCTTGACTAAATGTAGGGCACTTTGGCTATCACAGTGTATGGTCACCTTCTTTTGATTCAGCCCTAACTCTTCTAGCATTCCTTATAACCAAAGAGCCTCCTTCACAACCTCAGTCATGACAATGTACTCAGCTTCAGTGGTGGATAATTCCAGTACAGGTTGTTGCAAGGATTTCCAGCTTATGGCTGTTCCAAAGAGTTTGAACACATATCCAGTGAGTGACTTCCTTGAGTCTTTTTCCTGCAAAATCAGAGTCTACAAAGCCTTCTAGATAATCAGAGAAGTTAGTCTGTTTGATGAACAATAATCCAACAGATTTGGTGCCATTCAAATATCTCAACATCCATTTAACCCCCTCCCAATGTGCTCTGCCAGGATTAGCCATAATCCTACTTACATTGTTCATGGAATATGCTAAATCAGACCTAGTACATACCATAGAGTACATCATGCTACCAACACTACTAGCATAAGACACACTACTCATATATTTCAGTTCAGTTTCAGACTTAGGAGATTGTTCTTTGGATAAATTCAAGCCTGCAGTTAATGGAGTAATTACAGGTTTGGACTGGTGCATGCAAAATCTTTTTAACACTTTGCTAATATAATCAGTTTGATGCAAAAATAGCTTGCTATTACTCTTAGATCTCATGATATCCATGCCTAGAATCCTTTTTGCTTCTCATAAGTCTTTCATGTCAAATTGACTACTTAGTTTAGCTTTTAGATTTATGATTCTTTCCATGCTCTTACTAGCAATCAGCATATCATCAACATATAAGAGTAAATATGAAATCACACTCTCTTGCTTCTTTTCTATATACACACATCTATCATGCTTGCACCTAATCATCCCTATACTTAGCATAAAAGCATCAAATCTTCTATACCATTGTCTTGAACTTTGCTTAAGTCCATATAAAGATCTTTTCAAGAGACATACTTTGTTTTCATTTCCTGGTAAGATAAAGCCTTCAGGCTGTTGCATATATAAGGTTTCTATTAAATCTCCATGCAAAAAAGTTGTCTTAACATCTAGTTGATGTAAGAGTAAATCATACTGAGCAACTAAAGCTAAGAGAATTCTTATAGAGACATGTTTTACTACAGAAGAAAATATTTCATTAAAGTCAATACCTTCCCTTTGAGTGTATCCCTTAGCTACGAGCCTTGCTTTAAACCTTACCTTTTCAGTGCCAATCACCTCTACTTTCCTTTTGTAAATCCACTTGCTGCCAATTACCTTTGATCCTGCAGGTTTCTTTACTAGTATCCATGTGTTATTCTTATCAAGGGACTCTAATTCTTCCAGCATAGCTTGCATTCATCTGTCCTTGTCCTTAGAATTGATTGCAGCTTTGAAATTTTTTGGCTCTTCATACTCTATATCCTGGGCAATAGAGAGAGCATATGAAACAAAATCAGCTTGTCCATACCTGTTAGGAGGGTGTATGATTCTTCTCTCTCTGTCTCTTGCCAGGTTATATTCAGCTAAGTCATCCCTTTCATCAATGACTTGATCATCCTGAGCTCCATGTTGTCCCTCAGTAGTTAATTTTTCCTCCTGAATCTCTACAGCTTGCTAGTTTTCAGAGCTAACTTCATGATTTGAATCATTTAGCTCCACCTGCACTGGAGTATCTCTTTTGGATTGATCTGATTAGTGTTTGTATCCCATGATGGATTCTCTGAAGATCACATCTCTACTTACAAAACACCTTTGATGATTAGCTTCCAAACACCAAAGTTTATATCCTTTGATTCCTCTAGGGTAGCCAATGAAGATGCACTTAACAACTCTTAGTTCCAGCTTATCCTGCTTTATGTGAGCATAGCAAAGTCAACCAAATACTTTAAGAGATGAATAATTTGAGGGCTTACCATACCATACCTCATCTGGAATCTTGAAACCAAGTACAGAAGAAGGACTCTTGTTGATCAATACTGCTGCAGTAGACACAACTTCTTCCCAGAAGCTCTTTGGCAATTCAGCATCTGTTAGCATGCATCTCACTCTCTCTAGCAGTGTTCTATTCATTCTCTCAGCTACTCCATTTTGTTGGGGAGTGGAGACAACAGTCCTATACCTTTCAATGCCTTTCTCTCTACAAAAACTTTGAAAATCTTCTGACATATACTCAAGCCCATTATCAGTTCTAAGATGATTGATCTTCCTTTCAGTTTTGTTTTCCATTAGAGTGATCCATTCTTTAAATTTTTCAAGAGCTTCATTCTTATGCTTAAGTATATATACCCATACTTTCCTTGAGTAATCATCAATGAAGGTTAAGTAATACCTACCTCCACCATGAGTTTCAGTTCTTGAGAGACCCCAAATGTCTGAGTGTATGTACTCTAGTATACCTTTTGTATTATGTTGAGCAGCAGGGAATGAAACCTTCTTTGTCTTTCCAAAGATCCAAGGTTCACACTTTTCCAGTTTAGCTACTTGAGCTCCACCAAGGAGATTTGTTTTGGCTAAGATTTGAAGTCCATTATCACCCAAATGCCCCATCCTCTTATGCCATAGCACTGCATCTTCTTGGCTCATGGTGATTCCACTTTCTTTTGTGACTGTTGAGCCGATGAGGGTGTAAAGACCATTTGATTTTCTGCCTTTGATGATCACTCTTGATCCCTTTAGGATTAGAAGATGATCTCCTTGAGACTTGAATTCATATCCTGCATTTGTTAGAATACCTAAGGATATGAGATTTCTTTTCAATTCAGGAATGTACCTCACATTAGAGAGGATCTTGACCCTTCCATCATGTAGTTTCAGTCTCACACTTCCAATTCCACTTACTTTGCAGGACTAATCATTTCCCAAGAGAATCGTACCTCCTTCTTCCATTTTCAAATCATAGAACCATTCCTTAATAGGACACATATGGAAGGAGCAGCCTGAGTCTAACACCCAATCACTCTTCAGCTGGGAATTGATGATGCATAACATGTCAGCACTATCATATCCTTGTTCAGCTACTGCAGCTTGTTGTTGGTTTGATTGATTCTTCTTGCGTTCTGAACAATTCTTCTTCAAGTGGCCAGGTTTGTGACACTCATAACACTTCCTAGTTTCCCCAAATTCTTGATTTGGTTTTTGATCAGGCAGAGAGTTTTTCTTCTGAGGTTTCTTGTTGGTATTGTTCTTCTTGTTGTCTTTGAATCTTACATTCAACCCCTCACCTTGAGATGTAGTATTTGTCTCTGAAGCTCCAGATATCATCTTGGTTCTTATGGACATTTGAACCTCTTCTAGAGTCAGAGGAGTAGTCCTACCATAGATGAGTGTGTCCCTAAAGTGCTCCAGAGGTTTGGGAAGAGAATTCAGCAGTAGCAATGCCTTATCTTCATCCTTTTGTTTCTCATCTATGTTCTCTAAATCGTCTACTATCTTGTTGAATTCATTAAGCTTCTCCATGATCTTCCTCTCATCTGAAATCTTGAAAGATATTAGCTTCTGTTTGAGATATAACCTGTTTGCAAGAGTCTTGGTCATGTATAGCAAATCCAGCTTCTTCCACATAGCACTTGCTGTTGATTCTTTGCAAACTTCCCTCAATGTCATTCCTGCTAGACACAAGATGATCGCACTTCGTGCTTTCTTGGCAATCTCAGGCCTTTTATCAGCAGCCTCCCTTGATGAGATTCCATAACCATCCTGCAAAGCATCCTCCCAACCATTCTGAACGAGCAGTGCTTCCATCTTCACTTTCCAAAGATTGAAGTCTTCAGACCCTGAGAATTTTTCAATATCCAGCTTCATTCCTGTCATCCAAAGTCGTCTCTTCCCACAGACGGCGCCACTTGTAAGTATTTCAATCGAGATCTTCAACAAGAACACCTGAAAAAAAACTAAGAAACGCAACACATGCAAGAACAAAACCCTAATATGCGCAGCTAAGTTTGTAGCTTAAAACACACAAAACAATCACCAGACACCACGTGTATTCGGTGACATCATTATTTAACACTTGACATTTATTAAATGGGAAAAACTCTTTTTTGGTCCCATAAGGAGGCTACTGTCCAATTTTGGTCCCGTTAAAAACCCAAAATCAAAATTAGTCCACTTAAGTCGATTTCTGTCCAATTTCAGTCCTTTCGCCACCGGAAAATCAATTTTCCGACCTTTTTCCGGTGAGTGAGATGCACTCGCCCCCAATCCGAATTTTCCTGCGACATCCTGCTGACGTGTAATTTTTTAGCCCATGTGGCATTATTTTTTACATTAATATATAACACATAATTAATGATACAAATAAAATAAAGGAAAAAAATCAAAAATTAAATCCTAAAACACAATGAAGAAGAATAAAAAAAAATAAAAAATAAAAATCTTCATCATCATCATCTCCATCATCTTCATCATCATCATCTCCATCATCTTCATCATCAAGGGTTTTTGTCAGATCCCCTTTTTCTTAGATCCCCTTCTAATCATCATCATCTCCATACAAGAAAATGACAAATTAAACCCCAAAATGATTAAACCAATTAAATGAAAAACACAAAATCAAAACAACAAACTCTAAAATCCTCCTCAAATCACTCAAAAAGAAAAAAAAACAAAAAGAAAAGAAAAAGAATATTCAAATCCTCCCCAAATCACTCAAATCTGTCATCGCTGTGGAGATGAACTGTATCTCGGAGAAGAAGACGTAGTCGTGTTTCTGGGTCTCCTCCATCGGAAGGGTTTGCTGAATCGGAGAAGGCACATGCCATGGAAGCTGCTGAAGAATCTGATTGGCAGGCATAGGGAGGAAGTTGTCGTTGCCCCCATCGCTGCCTCCGCGCCGCCGTCGTCCCCATCGCTGTCTCCTCCGCCGCCGTCCCCACCATCGCAACCTTTCCTTTCTTTCCCTCTATCCCCTTCTTCCTCCCGCTGGCAGCCTTTCCTCCCCATTTGATTTTTTCTTTTACATTTTCATTTTCATTTCAATATTTATTTAAATTGTATTTATTTAAAGTGTAAGAATAATGATGTGGCATTAGTTGGAATAGATTTTATTGTAAAACAAATGCCACATGGGCTAAGTAATGCCACATCAGCGTTCGGGCATCGGAAAATTCGGATTAGGGGCGAGTGCATCTCACTCGCCGGAAAATGGCCGGAAAATTGATTTTCCGGTGGCGAAAGGACTGGAATTGGACAGAAATCGACTTAAGTGGACTAATTTTGATTTTGGGTTTTTAACGGGACCAAAATTGGACAGTAGCCTCCTTACGGGACCAAAAAAGAGTTTTTCCCTATATTAAATATTATGAAACACGAGATGTGACATCAAATATAAGAGACATGATATAATCCATTCGGTTGAAACATAGCACAATGCAAATACAGAAGAACCATAAACCTAAAGTTAAGCTATGAATCAACTCAAGTTCAAACACTACACATCCTCGCTAAATATTCCATCAACCCAAAAGCAAAAAACAAAATCTAACCTTGGAATCAATTATCACCACAAACAATGCAAGAGAACAACTTAGAAGCAAGTGATTTAGGTTTAGGTAAATCTGCATCAAGTTTAGGTTCACATCATTGCACACAAATGATGGATTCATGATCAGCACCATTTTATCTTGCAATCTCACATTCATCCAAGAATCTGTTGAATGCATTCTTCACATATGCCAATCCTACGCCCACGTTCATATTTTGGACAAGATTATGTGGGAAATTTTGTCTTCGATGATCACCACATAAGACGACGCACATTAGCACCAAGTCCTCTTGAAAATCGGTTAGGGTTGCTTCTTCTTTGGCCTCAGCCTCTAGCAGTTTGATGGGCTCTGCTGGGGTTTCTACCATTATCAGATCATCCCATGTAAACTTTAATTAGTATCTATATATATATATATATATACACTAATTAATTTTGTAGATTGTCATTCATATGTTGATGTGTTGTACTAGCTAAACATCAAGATTTTATAGATCATGATTCATATGTTGATACTAGAAGATTAATTCTTGTTTATAAACTCCTTAAAAACATTTTAAACTTAGTGAAACATCTTTCAAGGAAACCCCACCATGCATCTTCTTTAAAGTTAATTTGTTGCTACACAATTACTATTATTAAAATATTTGTAACTTCAATTTATTTCTAAAATAAGAGAAAACATCGTATAAACTTAAACGACCTGGACAGTTGGTCCGAGGGCAAGTTCTGTTAATGATGGCATCAAAAGTGGCAGCCCATGCATCGCGCTCAGTTAAAAACTTTGTTAGATTGAATATTTTTTTAACCGTTGCAGCTATGGATGAGTGTTCGTATTCCGACGTCGGATATGGTCCTGATGCCCCATGTAGCACTGCATTATCAAATTTTATACTATGATGAAATGTACATGTAATTGAATATGTATGTTGATTAATGAAATATGAATGGATCTATGATTTAAACATCATGAATTATAAATACCAGTTCCTTTTTCAATCCATGGAGATATCAAGATGGCCGGAACCCTAACCCCTAAGCGGTCAAACCGAAAATTGTAAGAAGCGGGGCCCACACGGCCGTTGGGGCTGGGAACTTCAGCGACCGGAGTTGGTACATGGTCAAAGAATCCATCATGCTCATCATATATGATAAGAAACAACATTCCATTCCATTGAGGACTACACCTCAATGCTTCATAGACTTCCTTCACAAATTTCTGGCCTTCATACACGTCATAAGAAGGATGATCATCATTTACATGCAGTATTTTTATGTCAAAATATCGTTGTTCTATCACCACATAATTTGGTAGTTTTCCCTCCTTGCAGTGCCTCTTGAAAGTCAGATCAAATTCATGGAAAATTGATATATACTTTATTTTTCTCAAGTTCCTGTAAAAATAATATAATGGATAATAAATATTAATACACACTCGGCCTATAATGTACTAAATCGTGGGATATTCCCGACTGGCAGACACCAAGCTAACAAGATTCAGTCCTTGTACAACTTCACAGTATTTCAATGAAAATGTGTGTCAGCCAAGGTTTGAACTTGTTGGAGGATTTCTTACCACGTCACCAACTCGTTTGTGCCTTACCAACTCGACTATGCATGCTATTAAGGGAATATTAATTATTTTTTTACCCTTTAACTTTTCCATTCTGACATTTTTACTCATTATCTTTTCAAACGAATGATTTAACCCAATCATCTTCTAAAATTTCAAAAATTTAACCCAAATTCAGCCCGAATAGCTAGATCGAGCTAAATTCACACGTGGTTAGCACTTGCACCTTGGTTTTCGAGCTAACTTATCTGTTCTGGAAATTTTACCTGTTAACTTTTTTGTTCTGGTAAATTTATCCATTAACAATATCGAGCTATTTGTCCTGGTAGGATGTTATGTGCTAATCACATGCTGTGAAGAATAGGCTGAGAAAAGCATGCAGATTGTAAAGGATTAACCAACGAGTCTTTTACATCGGTTTTGAAAAGCGTTGTTAAAAAGGTGTTTTAAAACTGTTTTTTGAAAGGCTAAGGTAAAAGCGTGGTTCCACTTAAAGAATCGTGACATGCAGGCAGCGTCTTTGTTTCCTATTGGCTAGGAAGAAACGTATTACACTTATAGAAGCGTATTTCCCATTTTGGAGCAGTGAATAGGGTGGTGTCTTTAGCGAATCAGATCAAGACACGTGATGGCGGTTTTGTTAGTTATCTCAGATCATGAGCCAAGTTATCAGATTTGAGCTGCGGTTTTGGATTCAAGGGCTTGGATTTGATCACTCATATCTCATTCGTTTCTCAATGGATTTTGCTGATTCTTTTTTCTATATATAGCTGAGTTGTAGTTCTTTGTGGACATATAGTTTTCAGCAATAGTGTTCAATTGTAAAGAGAGAGATTAAAGAGAGAAAGAGTCTGAGTGTTCTTGTTTCTTGTTTTGTAAACTTTTGTGTTTTGATCGATTGAATGAAAAACCTCCCCACCCCATTGTTCCCGTGGATGCAAGCATTTGCTTAACCACGTAAATCTCCTGTGTGTTGCTGTTGTTTTGGTTTGATTTCATTATTGGCATAGCTTGATTCCATAGTTAGGGTTTTAAGTTGGAGTAGTGTTTCTTGTGAAGTTTTTGGTTGGTTCATTGAGTTACATTGACAAGTGGCGCCGTCTGTGGGAAGTGGCACGTTCAACCAAGATGTCTACTGCTCGGTTTGATGTTGAAAAGTACAATGGCAAAGGGGATTTTAGGCTATGGCGTATAAAGGTAAGAGCTCTTCTTGTGCAGCAAGGGCTTGGTCTAGCTCTTCAAGGTATATAAGCATCTCCTGAATCCATGAAGGAGGAGAACAAGGCTCAGATTTTAGATAAGGCCCATAACACTCTGATCTTATGCTTAGGAGACAAGGTTCTAAGGGAAGTTTCAAAGGAAGTCACAGCTCAGGCAGTTTAGGAGAGATTGACAGCACTTTACCAAATCAAATCTTTGGCAAACAGGTTATACATGAAGAAAATACTTTACTCTTACAAAATGGCTGAAGATAAACCGGTGGCTTATCAAATAGAGGAGTTCCGCAAGATCTTGGATGATCTTGAAAATGTAGAAGTCTCCTTGGTAAAGGAAGACAAGGCTCTTATGCTTCTTGATTCTTTGCCTAAATCTTTTGAAAACTTCTGTGATTCTTTGTTGTATGGTAGGCAATTGGCTCTAACTCTAGATGATATTATCACTGCATTAAGGACAAAGTAGTTGTCAAAGCAAATGATGCCAAGTCTGGAAATGGAGAAGGGCTTACAATCAAACACAAGGCAAAGAAGTATTTTAAGAAAGGAGATAAAGGGCAGCCTAAGAAGGATGGAAATCAGTCACAAGAACACAAGGATGATATTGAACAACAAAGGTGTTTCCATTGTCACAAACCAGGGCACTTCAAGAAGGATTGTTTGAAGTTCAAGAAGCTGAAGCAAAGCCAAAGAAATCAAAATCAGAAACAGGTAAATTAGGTAACACAATCCTCTGAACCATCTACACCTAACTCTGGCTATGAATCTGCAGATGTTCTTGTTGTGACCACAAAGGGAATTAAAGAAGATTGGGTGCTAGATTCAAGGTGTTCATTCCATATGAGCCCCAACAAGGAGTGGTTTGACCAATTAACTCTCAGTGATGGTGGACTTGTGATGCTAGGGAACAATCAAACCTACAGGGTTGCAGGTATTGAATCAATTCCATTGAAGATGCATGATGGTGCAGTAAGAATTCTATCAAAAGCCAGGTTTGTTCCTGATCTCAAGAGGAACTTAATTTCTCTGGGAATGTTAGACTCTCAAGGTTACACTTTCAAGTCTGAAAATGGTCAGATGAAGATCACAAGGGGTTCTCTAGTGGTTATGAGAGGCAGGAAGAATGAACTCTATTACCTAGATGGTGTTACAGCTGTAGATGAAGCTCACTCAGTCAAGGAGATGGATAGAACTCAGTTATGGCATAAAAGGCTTGGTCATATCAGTGAAAGAGGTTTGCTAGAACTTCAGAAACAAAAGATATTTGGAAATGATAGGATCACCAGCCTTGACACTTGTGAATACTGCATTCTTTGCAAAGCAAAGAGGCTAAGCTTCAAGACTGGAAACCACACCACCAAGGGGATTCTTGAATATGTCCATTCAGATCTTTGGGGGCCAGCTACTACTCAAACAAGGAATGGAGGAAAGTACTTTATGTCCCTCATTGATGATTACTCAAGGAAAGTGTGGGTGATAATCTTGAAGTCAAAGGATCAGGCATTTCAAAGCTTCAAAGAGTGGCTAACTGAAATAGAGAATTCAACTGGAAGGAAATTGAAGTGTCTTAGGACAAATAATGGGCTGGATTTCACCTTTGATCAATTTAACTCCTTTTGCAAAGAGAAATGGATCCTAAGACACAAGACAGTGCCTAACACACCTCAGCAAAATGGATTAGCTAAGAGAATGAATCAAACTCTATTGAACAAGGTAAGGTGTATGCTGTTAAGTTCAGGCTTATCTAAGTGCTTTTGGGGAGAAGTTGTTACTACTGCAGCCCATCTTGTCAATAGATGTCCCTCAGCAGCAATTCAACTTAAAACTCCAGAGGAAGTATGGAGTGGGAAACCTGCAAATAACACTGAACTTAAGGTCTTTGGCAGCCAAGCCTATGCTCATGTAAGGCAAGACAAACTGGAGTCCAGAGCCTTGAGATGTGTATTCTTAGGTTATCCTAAGGGAGTGAAAGGCTACAAGATTTGGTGTTATGAGAAAGATTACCAAAAATGCATAATCAGTAGAGATGTAACCTTTGATGAAGCTAGAATGTCACTCAAGCAAGAGGAATCTAAAGAGAAACCAGGATCAGATCATGAGAGTTCTAAGCTTGAGGTGGAGACTCTTTTAGAAAAAAGTCAAGCTCAGGGGATACAAGATGGTGTTCAGGGCCAGGACTTATCTGATTCAGATTCAGAAGAAGATCAGCATGAAGAGAATAGCATGGAGAATTATCAGTTGGTCAGAGATAGGGCTAGAAGGAACATAAGACCACCTGCAAGGTTTGGTCATGCAGACAATGTCTACTTTGCTCTCCTTGTTGCTGAAGATGTGGAAACTGAGGAGCCAAAGGATTATAGAGAGTTATCTCTTGTAATGATAAGAGAAAATGGCTAGGAGCAATCCAGGAGGAATTGAACTCACTTGCTAAGAACAATACATGGACTATTGTAGACAAGCCAAACAACAAGAAGCTTGTGGGATGCAAGTGGATTTTCAGGAGGAAACCAGAAGCTATTCCAGGTGGAGGAGTAAGGTTCAAGGCCAGACTTGTGGCCAAGGGATTCACTCAGAAAGAAGGAGTGGATTATAATGAAATCTTCTCTCCAGTGGTCAAGCATAGTTCAATCAGGATCCTCATTGTCATGGCTGCTCAGTTCAGAATGTACTTGCACCAAATGGATGTTACTACTGCCTTCTTGCATGGGGAATTGAAAGAGACAATATACATGAAGGTTCCTGAAGGTCTACAGGTGGAGGGAAATGAGAATAAGGCCTGCATGCTTAAGAAGTCTCTGTATGACTTAAAGCAAAGTCCAAGACAATGGTACTTAAGGTTTGATCACTTCATGCATAGAATCAAATTCCAAAGGAGCAAGTTTGATAACTATGTATACTTTAAGTATTCTCAGAAGTCTCATACTTATCTTTTGCTTTATGTTGATGATATGTTAATAGCAAGCATTGAGATGACAGGTATATATCAAATTAAAGAGCAGCTGAAATCAAAATTTGATATGAAGGACCTTGGGATGGCAAGGAAGATGCTGGGAATGGAGATCATTAGAGAAGGTGATCAAGGTTCAATTGTTCTCAGTCAGACTGATTACCTTAAGAAGGTGTTAATAAGATATCAAATGAATCAGTCCAAGGCTACTTCAATCCCTATCCAGCTTCAAATCAAGCTCAGCAAGGCTCAATGTCCTCAGAACAAGGAGGAAGAAGATGATATGAGCAGGATACCTTATACAAATGCTGTGGGCAGAACCATGTATGCAATGGTGTGCTACAGGCCAGATTTGGCTCATGCAATGACCTTGGTAAGTAGGTATATGGCTACTCCAGGGATGATGCATTGGAGTGCAGTGAAGTACATGCTCAGATACATAAATGGATCATTGAGCAAATGTTTTAACTTCAGCAACAAAAGATGCACAGATGATGCTGTGATTGGCTATGTTGATGTTGATTTTGCTTCAAATCATGATACAAGGAAGTCTACAACAGGTTATGTGTTTACTTTATTTGGCACAACAGTGAGTTGGAGGTCTGCTCAACAATCCATAATTGCCCTATCTTCAACCGAATCAGAGTTCATAGCTCTTACAGATGCAGCAAAGGAGGTAGTGTGGCTAAAAGGGATTTTGGAGGAGTTTGGTCTATTTCAGGAGAGTGTTACAGTGAATTGTGACAACTCTAGTGCTATACACTTGGCTAAACATCCAGGGATGCATGAGAAGACAAAGCATATAGATGTCAGACTTTACTTCATCAAGGACTTGGTGGAGAAACAGGTCATTAAGGTGAAGAAGATCCCCACTGAGTTGAACCCTGCAGATGCATTCACTAAGGGTGTTCCTCCTTCCAAATTTCAGCTATGTATGGACTTGATTGGACTGAGAGGGAAGCCCTCTACTAATGTTACTTGAAGTGTGTCACAGGGGTGTGAAGCTTACTCAGCCTAAGGTGGAGATTTGTAAAGAATAGGCTGAGAAAAGCATGCAGATTGTAAAGGATTAAGCAACGGGTCTTTTACATCGATTTTGAAAAGCGTTGTTAAAAAGGTGTTGTAAAACTGTTTCTTGAAAGGCTAAGGTAAAAGTGTGGTTCCACTTAAAGAATCGTGACACGCTGGCAGCGCCTTTGTTTCCTATTGGCTGGGAAGAAACGCATTACACTTATAGAAGCGCATTTCCCATTTTAGAGCAGTGAATATGGTGGTGTCTTTGGCGAATCAAATCAAGACACGTGGCGACGGTTTTGTTAGTTATCTCGGATCACGAGCCAAGCTATCAGATTTGAGCTGCGGTTTTGGATTCAAGGGCTTGGATTTGATCACTCATATCTCGCTCGTTTCTCAATGGATTTTGCTGATTCTTTTTTCTATATATAGCTGAGTTGTAGTTCTTTGTAGACATATAGTTTTCAGCAATAGTGTTCAATTGTAGAGAGAGATTAGAGAGAGAAAGAGCCTGAGTGTTCTTGTTTCTTGTTTTGTAAACTTTTGTGTTTTGATTGATTGAATGAAAAACCTCCCCACCCCATTGCTCCCGTGGATGTAAGCATTTGTTGAACCACGTAAATCTAATGTGTGTTGCTGTTGTTTTGGTTTGATTTCATCATTGGCATAGCTTGATTCCATAGTTAGGGTTTCAAGTTGGAGTAGTGTTTCTTGTGAAGTTCTTGGTTGGTTCATTGAGTTACATTGACACATGCAAATAAAACCCGATTTGACCATTTAGATTGAATTTGAGTCAAATTTCCGATTTTTCAAAATATAAAGGGTAAAATCGTTAACCCAATAAAGATGATAAGTAAAATTGCAAAACCAAACATTAAGGGTTAAAAATATGATTAATATTCTAAAATTACCTATAGAATAAAGTGGCTGGAGGGTCCTGGTAGTATATGCCAAAGGTACAACCGCCTTCATGCAAGGACTCAAATATAGTCTTCTGTGGGTAACCCTCAATCAACTGTTTGGTGTCCTGACCGGTGGTGCCGTAGGAGGTGGCGTAGTGTAGGAAGAGCCTGTTGGGCTGCGTCGAAGCCGGCACCGCCGCGAACCACCGGTCACACACGGCGAACTCCGATATCAGCTCCTTGTAAACGGGTACGGACTCGGGTTTGAACCCGTTCATGACCGTGCTCGATATTCCATTGCTCTTCTTTTCTGCATTTTGAGCAAAACCTTGCATGCTTGGTTCCAGTTTCTTGGACTCTATCTCTTGGCTCCATTGAACTCCGAATATCTGTTCGAAAATGTCATGGATCGAGTGGCCCGGGTCCGGGTCCACGTAGACTGACCCGTCTCCGAAGAAAACCCGGCTCGAGTTGGGGTCTGCGGTGGACAAGGGGTTCGATTCGGATCCGGTGACGCCATTGATCTCTGGGTTTAGGGTTTTCATCCAACCCAACATGTGATCAAAAGACCGGTTTTCTTGAACTAGAACTACTATTGTTTTGATGGGGAAGTTGTTTGAGCTTTGTGGAATATCCATTCTTTGGATCTCTCTCTTTCTTTCTTTTTTCTTGTTTAGATGGTGGAGATGATTTGTGGTTGTTGAAAACTTTACTTAAAAACTTGATTATCGGGAGAGTTTACATATTTCATTCTATACAAGCAAGATTTTCTATTCCATTTTAGTGTTAAGTTGTTCTTTCAAAATAATCATATATAGTTATAGATGATATTATTAATTAATACATTGTTAATTAAAAATATTGAAATATAAGATGAAACATCAAATTGCAATAGAGAATTCAGTTTATATTGAATTAATATAGTACAGAATCTTTAGATATGAAATTGAATTTTGAACTTTTCATGAAATTTAAAGTAAATATAAAATAACTTGTAATTTAAGATTTTGTTCCATAATAAATTGCTAGGTTCCATGAGAAACCATTGAGTCATACATATAAAATATTAATTATATATGTTGAAATTCCTATATTTTATTGTAGTTTTTTTCCCCAATGAGTCACGAGGGGGAAATAAAGAAAATAAGGATTAGAATATTTGAGCGATTCACGAACCCGATCAATCCAATCTGGATATTTATAAAGATGAAGATATCTTTTTAACTATAAGATCACTAGTGCTTCATTCTCTCTTATTTTAGCTAATTGTTAATCCTTATGATTGCGAACTGCACCTATAAATAGTAATATATAGTTAGATGGTGTCTTATCAAGAAACTGTAGGGAAAAAATGTGCGAGAAATGGGTAGAAAACGTTTGAGAATCGAGGCCTGTGCGAGCACAGTTCCCTTAAAACAGATTCGTCGTCTCACCGAGGTGCACGAGACCACAATGACGTCTGTTTCCCAGGGTACAACGATTACGAGCATGCAGACTTGCACAAGAATGCTGCTCACGGCGAACTGAAAACAGTGCCCGACTTGTACCGGAAGAACGAAGGAAAAACGAACGGAAAGGAAAGGGAAGGAGGATCGAATGGTGTGTTTCGAACTATGGGAGGACCTCAATTTATAGGCTCCAAAACGGAGCTGAAGAGACGAGCCATTAAGGCCAAAAAAGATAACCGCCGGCAGTTTCGAAACTGCCGGAATCTGGAAGGCCAACAGTCGTCGCCGGAAGTTGAAGAGGCATGGACCGGGTCGGTGGCAAAAGGAACCAGGCTAGGCCCGCTCTTTTCCGGACCGACATTCGTGTACGCAGGTCGCGCATGCACACGAGTCCATTGGTTCGAGCTTGCTTGGAAATGATTTGCACCCCCCCTGCGCGCGCGCGAGAGAGAGCCTCTTGGTTTACATCTTACTCACCTCATAAGGTGGAAAGCATTATATACAAGTACAAAACTTGCTAAAGTTCCTATGTGGGACAAAAAAGGCTTTTCCCACATTTTCCAAGCTTTAACCATGATCCAAAACCACTACTTCGGCTCCCAATTTCTCATTCACCCTTAATCCATTTTGGGTGAGCTATATACCGAATCGAAGCTCTCACGGAGGAGAACACGTCTCTTCAAACGGATACCATTTTTACCAAATGGGACCCGCCATAAATCAGCCCCCAAAATGGGCAAAATTTCAGAATTTTTCCAACAGTCCCCCACATGAATGGAAATTGACACAGACAGGAAAAGGTACAAGTCAACAGTTGAGTTCTGCACAGGAGAGGTAGGTGTAACCTTTGAACCTTCCCTTGTGAAACACATTTACTTTACTAGGCAATCAGTAGACGCGATGTCTTTGAACTGATTTCCCATTTGTGTAAACGATGATGCATTACACTCAGAACTCTTCCTGACACTTCTCAGTTCTCATGGGCATGTTCGTTTAGGCCATGAACATCTACCTGGTTCTGCGAGAATTTCTAGGAATTGAGCCTTCCACAACTCCCTTTGAAGCGGCCCCACTTCTTTCTCACATAGGTGATTTCTTCTAGAGTATCGAGCTCCACTCTATTTGAAACCATTAAAAGCTTTAAGCTTACCCTTATTTCCTACGAACACCACTGTATCATCCTAGGAACGGGTTCTCGGGAATAACTCCCCCACAGTGGCATGTGAGGCTTCGACAACTAGGTTGTCCCATTGAACCTAGATCTTGGGATCTCCAGTCAACTAGGTTGGGTTTTCCTTTGTCTCAACCTCTTTCCCCAAAAGGCTTTAACCCCATCCCTCTCGATGATTTTGCAACTATATCTCTACTTAACCCTTTGGTTAATGGATCGGCAAGATTGTCTTTTGACTTTATATAGTCAAGTGAGATGACTCCTGTAGAGAGTAGTTGTCTAATGGTATTATGTCTTCGACGTATATGTCTAGACTTACCATTATACATGTGACTTTGTGCCCTTCCAATAGCCGACTGGCTGTCACAATAAACACATATTGCAGGCACAGGTCTCGACCACATTGGAATGTCTTCTAAAAACTGACGAATCCACTCTGCTTCTTCTCCACATTTGTCCAGAGCTATAAACTCGGACTCCATAGTGGAACGTACAATAACAGTTTGTTTTGAAGACTTCCACGCAACAGCTGCTCCACCAAGTGTGAATACATATCCACTGGTGGATTTCGAGTCCTTCATATCTGATATCCAATTTGCATCACTATAGCCTTCAACTACAGCTGGATATCTCCCATAATGCAGACCAAAACTGCGAGTAAATCTCAAATATCTGAGCACTCTTACAATCGCTTTCCAGTGATCGTTTCCTGGATTGCTCGTGTACCTACTTAGTCTGCTCACTGCATAAGCGATATCAGGCCTCGTGCAGCTCATCAAGTACATAAGACTGCCGATTATCCGAGCATACTCGATTTGAGATATCCCATCTCCTCGATTTTTCGAAAGATGTTGACTCGGATCTATCGGAGTCCTTGCAACAGACGTATCATCTTTGCAAAACTTCTCAAGTATTTTATCAACATAATGTGATTGGCTCAACACTAAACCTTCTTGTGATCTATGGATTTTAACTCCAAGAATCACATCTGCCAAGCCCATATCTTTCATGTCAAACTTTGCGTTCAACATATCCTTAGTGGATTTGATCATCTTGTCATTACTTCCAACAATTAGCATGTCATCTACATAAAGACATAGAATGACATAGCCATTTTCCGTGTTCTTCACATAAACACATTTATCACACTCGTTGATCTTAAACCCACTGCTCAACATGGCATTATCAAACTTTTCATGCCATTGTAACGGTGCTTGTTTCAAGCCATACAAAGACTTTACTAACTTGCACACTTTGTTTTCTTGCCCGGGAGCATCAAAACCCTCAGGTTGCTCCATGTAAATTTCTTCGTCCAGATCTCCATTTAGAAATGCAGTTTTGACGTCCATCTGATGCACCTCAAGATTTCTCAAGGCTGCAATTGCCAAAACCATTCTAATGGAGGTTATTCTCGTCACAGGAGAATATGTATCAAAGTAGTCAAGGCCTTCTTTTTGTCTGAAGCCTTTAATCACAAGTCTAGCCTTGTACTTATCAATTGTCCCATCGGCTTTCATTTTTCTCTTAAAGATCCACTTATATCCTAATGGTTTACTTCCAGGAGGAAGGTCCACTAGTTCCCAAGTGTGATTTTGCAAAATGGAATCAATTTCACTTTGAATAGCCTCTTTCCAAAGAGGACCTTCCGAGGAGTTCACAGCCTCCGAAAAGGTTTGTGGTTCTCCTTCGATCATGTAGGTAAGAAAATCGTTACCAAATGATTTTTCAACCCTTGCTCGCTTGCTTCTTCTAGGCTCAAACTCGATAGCCTCCTCATCGTGTTCCTCTTCCTCTTTCGATTCCTCAACCCTACTTGAGGTACCAACTTCAAATTGGGGTTTATAAGGAAACACATGCTCAAAGAAAGAAGCATTTCGAGACCCCATTATCGTATTCTTATGGATCTCAGGAACCTGAGAATTAAACACAAAAAATCGATACGCGCTACTGTTTTGTGCATATCCAATAAAAACACAATCAACAGTTTTCGGCCCAACTTTTACTTTCTTGGGTAGGGGAATAGCAACCTTGGCGAGACACCCCCACACTTTTAAGAATTTGTACGAAGGTATCCTACCATGCCATAATTTATACGGACTTTTGTCTACCTTCTTGCGGGGCACCTTATTTAAAAGATAGTTAGCCGATAACACGGCTTCCCCCCACAAGTTCGCAGGTAAACCTGAGCTTAACAGCATTGCATTCATCATTTCTTTTAAAGTCCGATTTTTACGTTCTGCAACACCATTTTGTTGAGGTGAATAAGGTGCTGTAGTTTCATGTCTTATTCCATGCTGAGCACAAAAATCGGCAAATGGTGATTCATATTCACCACCTCTATCACTACGCAACACCTTGATCTTACGATCCAACTGGTTTTCAACCTCATTTTTATAGAGTTGAAACTTCTCTATAGCTTCATATTTACCTTTTAGAAGGTATACCATACAGAACTTGGTACAATCATCAATAAAAGTGATAAAATATTTATTACCACCACGTGTTTGTACCATTTTTAAATCACACAAGTCTGTATGAATTAAACTTAGTGGTTCACTATTTCTTTCAATAGCTTGGAAGGATGACCTTGTTAACTTTGCTTCAACACATGTTTCGCATTTATATTTAGAATCAATATGGAATGTTGGGATGTTTTTCATATTCATTAACCTGCGCAGGCTATCAAAATTGACATGTCCTAGTCTACCATGCCACAAAATGGAAGAGTCAAGCAAATAAACAGAAGGGGTACCAATTTTATTCATAACTTTGGTTTTAACAACCATTACATTGAGCTTAAAAAGCCCATCAACCACATATCCCTTCCCCACAAACATTCCTCCCTTAGTTAAAATAACTTTTTCAGATTCAAAAACAATGCGAAAACCATGCTTGATGAGCAGCGAGCCAGACACCAAATTCTTGCGAATGTCGGGCACAAACAGCACATTGTTGAGCGTAAACTCCTTTCCAGAGGTCATCTTCAAGACAACTTTCCCATTGCCTTTCACATCAGACGCGGCCGAATTACCCATAAACAGCTTTTCATTCAGTCCAGCTTCCACCAACTCACTAAAGAGCTCCTTGTTATAGCACACGTGACGAGTCGCCCCCGTGTCTATCCACCATTCCAACGGATTGGAATCCACCAAGTTTACTTCGGACACCACTGCAGACAAATTCATATTGTCAACATTTTTAGTAATGTTTTCAACATTATTTACCTCTTGCTTCTTTTTAGGCTTTCTACAGTCCGCAGCCTTGTGACCCGGCTTGTCACAATTGAAGCAATTTCCACCAAACTTCCTCTTGAAGTTCTCTTTCTTCGGGCCTAGGTTCCCCTTGCCGGGTGGACCAGCCTTTTTGTTGTTCTTTCTCGAGCCTTGACCATGCTCGACCACGTTCGCCTTAGCGCCTTCAGGAGCAAACAAATTCTTTTCAGAACCACGATTGTCCTCTTCAATACGAAGACGAACAATGAGTTCTTCAACGTTGATCTCCTTTCTTTTGTGCTTCAAGTAGTTCTTGAAATCTTTCCACCCCGGTGGCAATTTTTCAATAATGGCAGCAACCTGAAAAGATTCACTAAGTTGCATACCTTCGGAGTGAATTTCATGCAAGATCACCTGAAGTTCTTGCACTTGACTGATCACAGTCTTCGAATCGACCATCTTGTAGTCTAAAAACTTGCCAACGATGAACTTCTTGGCACCAGCATCCTCGGATTTATATTTCTTGTCCAAAGAATCCCATAGCTCCTTGGCTGTTTTCATCGAGCTGTACACGTTGTACAACGCATCAGCCAGACCATTCATGATATAATTCCGGCAAAGGAAATCAGAATGGTTCCAAGCGTCCAACGCGTGGACTGCTTGTGCGTCTGCTGCATCGCCCAAGACGGGTGCAGTTTCAGTTAAGAACCTCGCAAGATTCAGAGTAGTGAGGTAGAAAAGCATCTTTTGTTGCCACCGTTTGAAGTTCAAGCCGTTGAATTTTTCCGGCTTGTCAAGGTGGTTGATCGGCACACTAGGAGGCACGACAGGGGTAGCTGTGATCACGGCAGCGGCAGTAGTGTTTCCAGAGGAATCGGAAGGTGGGTTTCCTGAAGCCATTTCTCACGAACAATCTGTTTTAAGTTTGTAGGGAAAAAATATGCGAGAAATGGGTAGAAAACGTTTGAGAATCGAGGCCTGTGCGAGCACAGTTCCCTTAAAACAGATTCGTCGTCTCACCGAGGTGCACAAGACCACAATGACGTCTGTTTCCCAGGGTACAACGATTACGAGCATGCAGACTTGCACAAGAATGCTGCTCACGGCGAACTGAAAACAGTGCCCGACTTGTACCGGAAGAACGAAGGAAAAACGAACGGAAAGGAAAGGGAAGGAGGATCGAATGGTGTGTTTCGAACTATGGGAGGACCTCAATTTATAGGCTCCAAAACGGAGCTGAAGAGACGAGCCATTAAGGCCAAAAAAGATAACCGCCGGTAGTTTAGAAACTGCCGGAATCTGGAAGGCCAACAGTCGCCGGAAGTTGAACCAGGCATGGACCGACATTCGTGTACGCAGGTCGCGCATGCACACGAGTCCATTGGTTCGAGCTTGCTTGGAAATGATTTGCACCCCCCTTGCGCGCGCGCGAGAGAGAGTCTCTTGGTTTACATCTTACTCACCTCATAAGGTGGAAAGCATTATATACAAGTACAAAACTTGCTAAAGTTCCTATGTGGGACAAAAAAGGCTTTTCCCACATTTTCCAAGCTTTAACCATGATCCAAAACCACTACTTCGGCTCCCAATTTCTCATTCACCCTTAATCCATTTTGGGTGAGCTATATACCGAATCGAAGCTCTCACGGAGGAGAACACGTCTCTTCAAACGGATACCATTTTTACCAAATGGAACCCGCCATAAATCAGCCCCCAAAATGGGCAAAATTTCAGAATTTTTCCAACAGAAACTTATAATTGTGATCATGAGATTTCATCATAAAGGTATGACTTTATGGAAACCACACTCAAATTTTGAACAAGAGAAATTTCCCATGTGGGATTATTAAAGCGTGAGAAATTGGTATCCAACTTTATTATTTATTTTATATTCGTGTTCACCACACGTCAACGATAAAAGATGATATCACCGATGACATTATTTGAAACACAACTTGAAATAAAGGATTCAGTTCGTTGTATTACTATTATCTCTAGACATCAAATTTGAAATTTGATCAGATAAAATTAACCAATCGTAAAATAATACACATTTTAAAACACAACAATAATTTTAGGAGTTGAGTTGCAACTTGCAAGATAATATACATTCTTACATGAAGAAGACACAAATCTTTGTTGAACAAGATTTGTAAGAAAGAAACTAATCACCACCACAAGTCAAACACGAGAACAGTGTTTGTGCAAAGGATTTAGAACCACGTTTTTGAGGCTGAGTTTCATAATCTTCACTGCAGACAATAATCGATTCATCAGCTCCATTTTTTCTGGCATTGTTACAATCATCCTTAAACTTCTCGAAGGCAACTTCCATGTAACCAACTGCCTCGACTACCTTCATGTCTTTCACTATCTTGTGAGGGAAATTATCCCCTGTATCCTCACCTTTCAACACCGCACACATCTGCACCAGCTCTTCTTGAAATTCCGTCAGCTTTGCTTCCTCGTCTGCCTCTCTCTCCCTCATTTTCTCGGGCTCAGACAATGTCACTGCAATCAAGATTTGTATGTATTAACTCGGGGGCCACGTGGTTCGTTTGAATGATCAAGATTGGATATTTTTCTTACCAGGGCAATCTGTTCTTGGGCCTGTCCTGTTTAAGACACCCTCGAAAGTGCCTGCCCAGGCGTCCCGTTTTGTTAAGAAGTTTTTCAGATTGAAAATCTTCTTTACAGTTGCTGGAATCGAAGAATGCTCGAATTCTGAGGTGGGATATGGTCCAGATGGTCCATGTAGCACTGCATTAGTTTCATCAGGCTTTGTTACCAATCATGATGTGACAATGTACTAATATGTATGATAAAGATGAGGATTGAATTAGTTATTAGCTAGTTATTACCAGTTCCAGGTTGGATCCAGGGTGATATCAAGATGGCAGGGACTCTTACACCGAGGCGATCAAATTTGAAGTTGGTCGGCTCAGGACCAACAATGTCATCTGGACTAGGCACACCGGTGACAGGTGTTGGCACGTGATCGTAGAATCCACCATGCTCGTCATATATGATCACGAATAAGATTTCGTTCCACTGTGGACTCGACCTCACAGCTTCGTACACTTCCTTAACCAACTTCTGCCCTTCTGAGACATCATGAGGAGGGTGATCGTCGTTCCCTGCGATGAGTTTTGTCTCGAAATATCTTTGTTCGATTACTACATAGTTTGGCAGCTTTCCCTCCTTGCAATGCCTCTTGAAGCTTAGATCAAACTGGTGAAAATTGTCTATGTACTTCAACTTCCTCAGATTTCTGTCATTCAATCATGTTAGAAATTAATTATGCATCTGTGATTTGTCAATATCAAATTATTGAGTTACTTAATTTACATTTGTGCCACACACTACTAATAAAAAAACAAAAGAAAATTAAGAGCCATTGAATAGTCATGATTGGTGGCTTTGAATATCAGAAAAAAGTTGACACTGAAAAAGAAGATGGTGGGCTCATGCTGTGCTGTAAGATTTAACTAATCCTTCACCTAATTATTAAATATAATTAAAGGTGTTTGATGCATCATTATTAGTGCCATTTTATTGATAACGATGGAGATGACAATTTTAAATCTGAATTCTTGTAATGGCACAAAAAGATTGGCCACATGTTGTTCAAACTTGAAGGAAATGTTTTCTCATATCCCATTAAATTCAATTCAGATGCAAGAAATCCCATTAGCTGATTCATCTTTATTGCTAATAAAGCAAGAACCGACACATCAGAAGTATGAGTATATGATCGTTGTGATGTATAAGATAGGTTAGAACTATAGGTGGTGTGTATAATGATGATATCATTACCTGTAAAAAAGGGTGGAAGGAGGATACTGGTAATAAATCCCAAAAGAGGAGCCACCTTCCTCAACTGACTCGAAGATTGTCTTCTGTGGATAGCCTTTTATGAGCATTTTCGTGTCGTTGGCAATCGCGCCATAGGATGTTGCCGAGTGTATGAAAAGCCTGTTTGGCTGTGTCAATGTTGGGACTGAAGAAAACCATCGATCACAAACTGCAAACTCGGATATTAGCTCTTTGTAAACTGGCAACTGGTCTGGCCTAAAGCCATTCATCACCACATCAGCCATTCCTGTCTGAATCGATTCAGCTTGCTGAGCAAAGCCTTCCATTGTTGGAGTAAGGTTGCTAGAAGAAGCTGTGTCTTTGCTCCATGGAACACCGAAGATTTGCTCGTATGTTGCTTCGAAAGAGTGCCCAGGATCGGGCTCAACATTGCCTGATTGGTAGCCAAATTGGATCCTGCTTGAGCTGAGATTCGAGGTTGATAAAGAGTTGGATTCTTTCCCCGTTATACCGTCTATTTCCTGGTTGATGGACTTCATCCATCCTAGCATGTGATCAAATGATCTGTTTTCTTGGACTAAAACTACTATTGTTTTGATGGGGTATTCTGAAGTGTTTTCAGACATTTTTCTGGGCTTGTTGATGGTTTTCTGAGTATGGTGTAGATGATAAAGAAGAAGAAATTGGAATGGTTGAAAAGAAAAGAGTTAAACAACTCAAATTGCAAGCTTCTACTATTGGACCTATTCAAAGGCATGTGATTCTTAATTTAATATATAATAAGTATATGCTATCATGTAAGATTAACATTTTAATAATTTTCAAGGCATAAAAACTGGGTGCTATTGACTTCATGACATAAGTCATTTCCTTCTTGGTTCTGATATTTATTTACACAAATCTTGTTTCCATGTTTCATTCTGCTTCAAAACTATGTGAACCTCTTGAATCAAATTTCATGATATTTCAAAGTGAAAGGATGCATTAGGACAAGTTTAGCTTGTGCAGTTTCTCTAGATGCCTTCTTGAACCAATTCTTGATTCGTCGCTGCTACACTAACATAGTTGGAGAAGACAACGATACACCTCCTCCTTGACGAATTTCAATATTGTCGTAATCTTGTGAATATAATGCTATCCTCATCAACTTGCAACTGCAAATACTGATTGACCAACCTTTCTTCTGAGTATTAAATGAAGAACAAGAAAATGTATTATGTCTCTGTTTTAGTGGAGACTAAGTTTCTGTCTGCATTACTATACCTTTTAATTTGTCCCATATCATCATTCATATAAGAAGTTGCTAACAATTTCTCGGAAGATCACAAACTGTCCGTGTTCCAACAAAACCGCGATCTGTTGAAGGAACAACTGTCTCGTTGAGGATGACAAATTCATCCCTGATGGAGAGCTCACCAGGGATTTGAAAGCCATTATCAAATTTCATGAAGAGTAGAAACTATAACTGAAAGGGTTATACATCCTCGTATAATGTCAACAGATTCATCTGTCTAACACAATTTTGACAGCTGATTTGGGCTCTAACCAATTCCTAGGCATCAACAAACATCATTTTCTTGCACATTGTTTTAGCTCTTTCTATGTTATATGCAGCATCATCTCAGAAAGATGGAACCAAATGAACCACATTTAGATATGATCATTACAATAAGCTTATCAATTACACAAAAAAAAAAAAAAAAGACTCAAGATAATCATTCCTCAATGCCTTAATTCTTGCACCAGATTCTTGATTTCATCACTTCAAAATGTGGGGAAAAAACAGTAAAAGAATGTAGAACCCAGAAATCTAAGAACTTCACACAAATATAACAATATAAATACATTGCTCTGTCGATCAAAACATGTAAATAACAGCTCTCAGATTCCGATATAATGTTGAATACTTTTTGTATATTCTTGTTCATGCAAAGAATCAAGAAGTAAATGCTCTGATGAATCCCATTATACCATCAGAAGAAAAAGCTTAATCATGGCAAGATATTGATGAAAATGGCAAACTATCCAAGTGAAGAAACCATGGATTTCTTGCCTTTATCATTAACTTTGAACATGAATCCATCACTAGAAACAGACCTCTTCATTGCAAGAGGGCTTGAACAACCAATGCCCCTTCTTACATGATTCTTTTCAAGCTGTGTAAACTCATCAATCTCTTCAAACTTGAGAATATCAGAGACCAAAAGATGGGACGAAAATGCCCCTAAAGAAACCGATCTTCTCCACTGATCATCCACCCCAGTTTCTTGATTCCTATCACCACCACCATCATCAACCACCACCATGTGTTCATGGCAGCCACTTTCTTGATCCTCCACCACCAAGACCAGGTCATCAGGCCGTTGAACCTCGTAGCTGCTAACCACAGATGGCTCATGGGCTAGGGCAACAACGTTGGCTCGACAGAGAGGGCAGTTGGACTGGGATCTGAGCCACGTGTCAATGCAAGGGATGTGGAAAGCATGGCTGCACTTGGGGAGAAGCCTAAGGGACTCATTTTCTTGAAACTCACTCAAACAGACAGCACAATCAGTGCCCTCAATCAGGGCCTCGCCTTTCTTGTACTTGCAGACAGTGATTGTCTTGATGATGGCGTCATCGAGCCCTGTCTGGGCGACCTGCCACTGGTCCGGAGACGACTCGTCGCGATTCTCAGAAGGGTCCGCACCACCGCCATGGCTGGCCCTTCTCTTGCAGTATCTAGTGACAACGGTGTAGTAACTGACGAGAAGAAAAGCGCTTGCAAGAACTCCGATGATGGCGATTATCAGGGGCGAAAACGGGGCTCCGGAATCGTCGCCGGAGGGCGGTGGCGGTGGGAAGATCAGGTAGCAGAACTGGGGGCAGTAAATGCTGCAAATCCCTTGTGAACAATCTCTGTAATTCTCATATGGTGCAAAAGGGTTTGGATTCCCAACTGAGCTCATTGCTGATTGCCAAGCCTTGCTTAGATTTGCAGCAATCTCTGCATATTCTTCCAAGTTTGGAGGTGAGGAGAGCTTTCAAGGGAAGGGAACTAAAGTAAAAGAGGGGTATAGTATAAAAGTTGAAGTTGATATTTTCTCTCAAACAAATTCCTTTATTGGTCATTTGGATGAGTGGATTTTAGGAGGAATTTGAAATTTATGGTAGTAAATTTACTTGTAGTATTTGGATGGACGTAGATTTAAAATCTATAATTTTTATTTTGAGCTAATATTAGAGTCATTTTGGTGGATTTCACTCCAACTTGAAAGGATTTGAAATTCATTCATTTCAATTTTGGATTTCAAATCACTCTATCCAAACGGAACATTATATTTTTGTGTGAGTTTCATTTTGTACTTTTCCTACTGTGAACGAGAGTGAAAAACTTTTGTTTGGACTCGTCGGTCAGATGAGATGTAAAACAGACATTTGAATTGGTGAAAGTAAATAATCGTTCAAGTATTGGGACAAAACAATTCAAAATGTATTATCAACATAACATTATAATATCAAGAATCTATAATGTTTGTGTAAGTTTCATCTTCTACTTTTCCCACCATGATCTAGAGTGAAAAGCTTCTCATCTGATGGTGGACTCGTTAGTCAGATGAGATGTGCATTGAAGGTATGTGTTCGAATAGCAGACATCTGAATGAGTGAAAGTAAATAGTCGTTGAAGTGTTGGAACAAAACAATTCAAAATGTATTAGCATCATAACATAATAATATCAACAATCTATATTTTTGTGTAAGTCTCATCTTCTACTTTTTCTACTATGAACTAGAGTGAAAAACTTTTTATCTGACGGTACATTGAAGGGATGTGTTCAAATAATAAATATCTGAATGAGTGGAAGTGAATAATCGTTGAAGTGTTGGGACAAAGCAATTCAAAATATATTAACATCATAACATAATTATATCAAGAATCTATATTTGTGTATAAGTTTCATCTTCTATTTTTCTCACTTTGAACTACAATGAAAAACTTTCTATCTAATCATGTACCGGTCAGTCGAATGATATGTATATTGAAGGAATGTGTTCGAATAACAAACATCTAAATGAGTAAATTATTTGGAGTAAATTATTTGGAGAAAACAATTCAAAATGTATTAGAATCTAGGATAGAGAATGGGCCTCATCTACTTTAATTTCTTTATATTGGCTTTACTTAAAGACCTTGCTTTTTGTGGACTAGAATATATGTATGAGTCCTTATGATTGAGATGTAGCAGTAACTGAAAGCAACATATTTGGAAGCAATATACCTAACTATAAAGCTCTTACACAGAATTAATCTTGCTTGATGACCAAATAGACTATGTTTGATGAGCTTTTAAGGAAAAATACTTTTTAAGTATAGGTAAAAAATTAACAAGAAAATATTCCCTATTATCAGTAAATATGCATATGCATGTGAATTATTATAATAATTGTATTGTGATAAACAATGAGATATCATTTGAAATAAAAAATGAAATTAGGTGGAGTGTATCACTTGAAGAACCCATGAAAAGGGGGAAAATGTCCCACCATAGAAAGTGATTGGACCAAGATAAGGGCAAATTTTTGAAGCTAAGAACAGTCAGAAGCAAATGGAATCTCAGTGACACTTCTTTTTTACAAAGGGGTTTAGGATTTAAATAATTGTCTGTTTAGTTGATTAAAAAAAGGGTTAAATACTTAAATCAATGTGTTTTTTGTATTTTTTTAATTTGTAAATTAAATTTTAATTTTTAACAAATTGCAACTTGAAGTCTACAAATTTTACAAATTGCAACTTCTTACGATTTTTCAGGCTAAATTTGGGGTCTTTTAGATATTTTCATAATTTTTAGGATCATTTTGAAAAACTCAATATTAAATTATTGGAACTCATATTTGACAAAAGATTTTATACATTAATTGAAGAAGTTGATTTAATGGTAAAAAATCTATATTTATAATATATATAATTAAATCTATATTTAATGGTAATAATTGGTGATTATTACTAATTTGTCATTCAATTGCAAAACTATTGACCAATAGAAAAAAGTGGGAAAAAAATTTTAAAAAAACTTTTGAGTATCTTATAGAACAAGTTTCACATATATTTTAAATAATAAGTAGTCTCTTAGTTTAATATAGGGGTGAAGATGAAATAAAGAAAATTATTTTGGATGGTATGATCATATGATTATGTTTTAATGATATAATTGAAAAAATTGAAAATAATGAAATTTAAACATTATCAAAAATTTAAAGATTTGAAAAATATTCCTTCATTTTAATATATAAATATGGAAAATAAGTTTAAAAGCTAAATTTCATTTTACGAAGGATTGTAAAATGTTTAAATGTTTAAAAGTTATTATAAAATTATTAAAAATAACAATTAAATTTGAAAGTAAAACTAATAATAATTTAAGGGTTAAAAGCACTTAACCACCCGAACTATACCCCATTTTGCAGTTTAGTGTAAAAACTTTTTTTCGTTACACCATCGTCATTGATCTTTGCGTGATTTGCAAAGTACAGTAAATTGCCACTTTCCGGTTGGTTTCTCCGGCATACACGAAACGACGTCGTTTTAAGTAAGGGAATTTTTGACTTTTCCAGAATCAAAACGTCGTCGTTTTGGTGGCCCTTCTTCAACAGGTTGGTGTAATATGGGTTTTTTTTCTTTTCCAAGTGTTTCTCTCTCTTCTTTTTCACGCACTTCGATCTTTAATTTCAAATCCACACCTTTCCTGGTTTGATCTGATGCTTGGAAGACATTATAGTTATTTGTTTATTGAGGACTTATCGATATGGGATTTGGATTTCTCTTAAAATCTGATGTTATTATTGGTGTCCATTCTTGCACTCTCATGATTGAAAGTACCAACAAGAACATTAGAGTTTTAAATTTGATTCCGCCGCTAGTTAATTTGCTCAAATGTTATAGAAGCTCTTCGAGAACTGCAGAGAAGTGCACTGCTTTGATAGAATCATTGGTGGGGTTTAAAGAAGGAAGATCAGCTCTGAAATCTGAAGAGGGGGTATACTTGCAGTGGTAGAAGTTCTTGAAGGAGGCTCGATTCAGAGCCGAGAACACGCAGTTGGAGCACTTTTGACCATGTGTGAGAGCAACACACAAAGTACAGAGAACCGATACTTAGAGAAGGCATGATCCCGGGGCTTCTTCAGCACAATGTTTATGGAACACCTAAATCCATAAAAGTGAAATTGCTTAAGTTCAATGAGGTGAAATTGTTTGTTGCAGTTTTTTTTTTTTTTTTTTTACTTCATACCGTTTTTGATTAGGGTTGTAAAGGGGGTTGAAGAAGGGCAATCAAAACGACGGTGTTTTGATTTTAGAAAAGTCAAAAATGCCCTTACTTAAAACAACGTCGTTTCGTGTATGCCGGAGAAACCAGCTAGAAAGTGGCAATTTACTGTACTTTGCAAATCACGCAAAGTTCAATGAGAACGGTGCAACGAAAAAAAGATTTTACAATAAACTGCAAAATGGGCCATAGTTCGAGTGGTTAAGTGCTTTTAACCCATAATTTAATAAGGTTGTAAGGTTGATCTAAAAAAAATAACAAATAAAATTTAAAAAAATTCAATATACAATACTAATTGTGTTAGATATAAGAAACAATAAACGAAATAAATATTTTCAATATATAAATAGTAAATATTTGGTAATTATTCAAAAAAAAATCAAATAAATAGATATTATTAATTTTTTTAAAAGCGATAATATGTTCGTAAAATTTTGAAAAATGGTTTCAAAATTCTAAAAAAATTATTTTCTTAAATGTAAAATGAGTTTGAAACTTAAATTTTAAAATATAAACTAAGTTTTTGAAAAAAAAACAGTGTTTTTAAAATAAATTCATCTAAAAACAATGTAGAAAATTATCTACAAATTTTTAGATATAATTCTAAGATATAAAAGTTATGGATAATAAGAAAATTTATGGATATGAGTTCAATTCATGGGTAATAAGGATCCGTCTCACGAAAACTATCCGTGAGACCGTCTCATATGAGTTTTTGTAGGGAAAAAAAAGTACAAGGAATTTTGGAAAAAACACACGAAAGATAAGAGTCAACTAAATTCTACTTTCTTTAATTAAAACTCTACTTACCCAATGATTTTTTATTATAAATATAACTATTAAAATCAATTGAGATATGAAAAAAAAATATTTGTATATTATACAAAATTTGAAATAATATAATTATATGAATCACTTTTTAATATAACTATCACAATAAATAATAAACTGCGCATCGCGCGGGTGAACTACTAGTAAGTTCTAATAATTCAATTTGATTTTTAAAAAATGATGCCCAATTATTAAAATATCAAAAAACACCCCAATTTTGCTGGAAAAATTCATTGAATGTTGCAATTTGTAAAATTCATAGACTTTAGGTTGCAATCTGTCAAAAAGTAAAGCTTATATTGCAAAATGTAATAACATGAAAAGTACAAGTTGATTTATATATTAAACCCAAAAAAATATATCAGTTGCAAATAGGCAAATAATTAAAGAAAATATTTTAATATATATATGTATATATATTATTGGTGCAATAATATATGAATAATTTATGTTTTGTTTTATGTTTATTTGAACATTCACTCATATATATATATATATATATATATATATATATATACTAGTATAATTACGTAATTTATTATTAAATTTTATAAAACATAAAGTACTTACTTTTAAGGATATGATAATTTCATTAATTAACATAATTTATTTAAAGTTCAATCAATAATTAGTTAAAAATTATCAATAAATTGTTTACTTACATTGTAGAAACATGTAATTGTCATAAAATTAAAGAAAACTATTTCTATTTTATTTCTTAAGTAACTGATAATATCTACAATTTAAGTCATCTTCAAAATGATCAAGAGAATACTTTTGGGTAAATAAATTTATATCTTGATAACTACAACATAAAAAATGAGAATTTGAATTATTTTAAAAAGTTAAAATTTTAAATCTTAATTTCCATTTTCAAACATGTATATACTTTTATTATTAATATGGTAATTCCAAATGTTAATTTCTAATAGTACAATACTTTTAAAAAAATATTAAAGTTATAGTATAACATTTTTTCATAAGCTTTTAATATATCATTCAAAAGCTCTTTAAATATATATTAATATGAAACTAATTTTAGTCTCAAATTTAAAATGTTATACAAGAAAAATAATCAATTCATGTAATTTTTTTATTAAAATATGATACTATTATGTAAGTGAGGGTTAATTTCAATTTAGATCATGTATGTAAGACATTTTCCATTTCTTGACTACTAAGTATCCGTTTTTCAATTCTGGTCCTTTATGTTTCAATTTTTCCAATTGCAATCAATTTTTTCTCAAAATTTTCAAAATTGCTAACGTGTCTTTGTCATATGATTAATCAATTAATTTTTCATTTATTTTTGTTGCATTTTCGTCTTTTAACCATCAGCTCGTTGATGACTGTCACATCACCGCGAAAAACCTTCAAAACTCTAATTTTCACATCAATCTCTATGTTTTTGTAAAATACAACTGGCATCATGTTTCCATTAATTTTCATAAAAATTTGACTAAAATCACATCATTACCATCAAATAACCGTCATTGTATCATCTTCTTCACCGCTAGATATATGGATGCATTCCTTATTTTTTGTCTTCTTGATTCTTCTTCCTTTCTTTGTTTCATCATTTGGTGGAGTGTCCACTGTTGTTGTCAATGTTGTGGTTGTGTTGTTGAATTTGTCATTTATTATCTCCACGGTTTCCATCTTTTGTATGGCTTCAACAATTGCGTTCAATCTTCCTCCTTCAACTTTCGTGTTGTAGTTTAGGGTAATCAAAAAACGGACCGTACTTGCTCCTTGTAAGATCATCCGTCTGTGATGTTCAGATATGTTTTGACCCTGTGTATGTATTTTTATTTAGAAAAACATTAAAAATGTAGTGACTAAATTGTGGACATGAGAAAATGGTTGTCACTCTATGTATATTTGTCATCCTTAAAGTTGAACACCAAATTTTTACCAAAACGCAAAAAATTCACAACAAATTAATTCTCTCTGCAAGCCCCACAATAGCCCATCTTGATTTTTTAGTTCTTACAGAATTTAAACTTGAATCGAATAGGAAAATAATGAAAATTCAAATATAACCCTTTTTTTGAACTATTTTTCGTACATGTAAGTTCATATATTGTTTTAGGGAAAAATTCAGGTAAATTTCAAAAAACCAAGTTAAACTATAACCCCTTTTGCACAAAGATATATAAACTTTAGAACATTAAAATAGTCAACCTTTGTGAATGATACTTAGGCCAATACGGTAGAATATTGTCCCGAAAATACTTATTTTTGAAGATATTTTGTCTTTTACTTAAATATATATATATATATATATATATATATATATTGCTGCATCTTTCTCTTTCAACATCAGCTTGCTGATGTCCACCACATGGTCACCATTAAAACACCATCAAAACTCCAATTTTCGTCTCAATCCCTAGTTTTAGGTCTGATTTGTCGTGACTCCGATCCTTTACTTTTCGGCGTTCGAAATTCTCCGATGCCAAATTGGAATTCTCCGACGTCGATTGGAATTCTCCGATCGAGAAAACCTGCAAAACAAAGAACACCGGGGGTTTTTCCCAGTGAAGGGACTCCGACGCTCAAGTCAGTAATCTCACAAAAATATTCCTCTCGATTTTGATAATACTTAATGTGTAAAAATTGTGATTGTGTGTGCAAATAGAAAAATAAAAGATATATATATATACTCCCTGAAAGAGACGTGATTTCTTGGGAGTGGGATGTGTCAGTTGGGATTTCTCCTAAAAACTTGGAAAGTGGCGAGATTCTCGCGATCGTGGGAGTTATCTCAAATTTTAAATTAGTTCGTCCGTCTTAGTTCGGCATTTCACCTCTCAGCTCGACATTTTTGCCTGCGATTTGGATCAGTTCGCTCGGCATGCCGAACATATCTGTTCGCTCACACGATCTCTTATTATTTCTTCATTCTGTTCGCGCCGATTGGCCTTCAATTCCGGGTCGGGTTTTCGGGGTAGTTTGAATGTGGTTAGTTCGACCACATCAGTACTCCCCCCTTTAGAGTGCGAACTGTGCTCATGCAATAACACAGTTCGCATTGTTGCCAACTATGAAGCTTCTTCAAGAAGCATCGTGTCCCATCCATCATCCGCCTGCGACGTTTTAGTCCATCCCGAGGCGTCTTTTCGTCTCTGCCGTTCGATCGAACTACATCTGACGGCTAAGATCAGACTTGTCAGTTTATGTTAATCCCTAGGCGCCAACTGATTCTCACCGTCGGATCGAACTGCATCCCACGGCTAAGATCGTTTCTGCATCCTTAAAGCGCCTTTTCGTGTTCGCCCTTCGATCGATCTGCATCCAACGGATAAGATTTAACTTGTTGCCGCCGTTGGATCGAACTGTATCTAACGGATGAGATCATCTCCGTGTCTTAGACGCATCCTTTCGTATTTACCGTTGGATCGAACTGCATCTAACGGTCGGATTTACGACTTTTCACCTTCGCCGTTGGATCGAACTGCTCCGACGGCTGAGATCTTGTGACTTTTCGATTTCCCCCCAAAATCAAGGATTTTCGCCTATATATACCCCTTCTTCATTTTCGCAAAACCTCTTCTGCAAAAATTCACTCCTCTTTTCTTAAGCAAGAATTCTCCTTCGAAATTTTCAAAGTTTCACCCCAAAATCAAAACCCAGGTACTTCTCTTCTTCCTTGTTTCACATTCATGGCTTCTTCTTCTTTACATATCCTAAGGGACGAGAGTGAATCCGAGGAGGGTTTTGAGGAATTTTCTCTACGAACTGCCTCTGATTCGCCCGTTCCCAAAGCTTCTTCTTCTGGCCGAAAAACACTTTCCTCTCCTCCTACTCGATCTCGCAAAAAAACTGTCCAAAACGTTTTCTCTGCCACCAAAGCCACCCCAACACACACTATTCTTCTCAGTTCGCTCATAACAGCAGCGGGCTACTCTATAGTCATTCCCGGTCCCGATGATCGACCTCATCGGGCTCCCCCCGGGTGCTACACGTGGTTTTTGAGACACGTGAGCGTAGGTTTAACTCCTCCTATTCACCCTTTTATTCTTGAGATCGGTTCGGCTTTCGGGGTATGCCCCAACCAATTGCATCCGAACTCTATAAGCTACATCATAGCTTTTTATATGGTGTGCAAGTGGATGGGGGTCGAACCGACTGCCGAACAATTTCGTTCGTGCTTTGTTCTAAAACGCACAAACCCTTTCCGCTTCTATTTGAGCCCTAGAAGCGGACAAAAACGAGCTCTACTTTTGTCCCCGGGAGATGAAAAAATCAGCTCCTGGGAAAAATACTATTTTTTTATTCGTGCCCCCAATAATAACACCTTCCGATCTCGCCCTTGGGTTGAGAGTTCGAACCTCAACGAGCCCGCTCCCGCAAAAGACTTCGAACTTGCTTCTTTGGCCAGGCTGTTTCGGGGAGGGATGTTCGACATTGTTCGCATGAGTTCATGCGAACCATTGTTGGCCTTTTGGGGGTTTTATCCGAACACTCCGGTTTCCAGCAAGTTCAATTTAGGTTGCTTGAAAATTTTCCTTTATCTTCCTGTCTTTTTCAAACGTATCGATCCTGTGTGTACACTAACTGTTCGTGTTTTATGTTGCAGATAGAGAAATGAATAACTTTTTCATTCTCGATTCCGGAGCGTCGGCTACCTTCTCACCAGCGGATGATGCCGGTGAACAGCCGTCAAGCGGCGGCCTTCCGCGAGAAGGAAGAGCGACGATTGAACGAACTGGCCCCAAGAGCCAGCCTTGACTTGGCCGAGGACGACCCTGTTCGCATTGCCACCGAGGTTGCCATCCCCACCTCGGAACCAGTCGAAGATGTTCCTCTTCGACGGAAGAAAAAGGCGCCTTCCATATGAAGTGGAAAATATCAGGTTCGGCGATCTTAACCAAGGGTTCGGCTTCCACCCACTTAGTAAAGTAATCCACAGCAACCACCAAGAACTACTTGTTTCCCTTAGTTTTAACAAGCGAACCAACTATGTCAATTCCCCATCTAGCAAAAGGGCAAGGCGAATATACCGTAAGCATATCTGTTGCAGGCGTGTGAATTCGCCAACCATGTTTCTGACAGGCATTGCATTTCCGAACTAGCTCTTCAGCGTCATTCTTCATCGTAGGCCAGTAGAAACCAGCTCGTGCGACCTTTCGGGCCAATGCTCGAGCATGTTCGGCACATCCTCCTTCGTGAGCTTCCTTTAAGACCTTAAGCCCCTCTTCTTCAGATAAACATATGGCATCTGTTGGTAGGAATATTTTTCGATACAATACCCCATCTGACATGTAATAGAACCGAGCTTGTTTCTCCAATTTCTCGAGGTCTTTTGCTAATCCATCTCTGATTCCTCCTAAAAATTTCAAGAAAGGTGTTCTCCTGTCTTGTTCGGCCAAATCAATATTCATTACCTCATTTTCCTTTCCTATTCCCATGACTGTAATACTCCTCTGCGAACAATCTTGCAGCGAACTCCCAATTTTAGCCAGATGATCTGCCTTCTGATTTTCACTCCAAGGTATTTGTTCGATCTGCAGTTTCTCGAATCGTTTCTCCATCTCCCGTATTCTCTGTACATAAGAAATCATGCGATCTTCTTTAACTTCGCATTGGTTTTTGAGCTGTTGTGTAACCAATTGTGAATCTGATTTAACTATCAAATCTCGAGCTCCAGCCTGTTCGGCTATTTTCAAACCCTACAAAAAAGCTTCATATTCTGCTTCATTGTTAGATGCCTTAAATTGAAATTTTATGGCGAACTCTAACTCATCTTTTTCGGGGCTGATCAACAATATCCCTGCTCCTGCGCCCTGGCGAGACGAGGATCCATCGACGAAAACTTCCCATTCTTTCTTATCCTGTAGCCTGGTTGTTTCCTGAATAAAATCCGCCAAGGTCTGACCTTTTATAGCTGTTCGTGGCTCATACTTCAAATCGAACTGTCCCAGTTCGACAGCCCACTTGACCAATCTCCCGGATGCATCCGGTTTTCCCAACACTATACTCAGCGGATGGTTCGTTCGCACCGTGATCTCATAACCCAAAAAATATGGTCTCAGTCTCCTGGCCGTGGTGACTAAGGCATAAGCAACCTTTTCTACTTCGGTATAGCGGATTTCTGCCCCATGCAGAACTTTACTAACAAAGTACACGGGGAATTGATCCCTATCTTCCTCTCGAACAAGAACAGAACTGACTGATTCTTCTCCGACTGCCAAGTAAACGACCATCACACTTCCCTTAACAGGGTGTTTTAACAAAGGGAGTGTGAGGAGAAATGCCTTCAAATCTTCGAACGCTTTTTGACATTCGACATCCCAACTAAACCGACCATTCTTTCTTAGAATCTTGAAGAAAGGCAAACCCCTGTCCGCCAACCTGGATATAAACCTACTCAAGGCAACGATACGACCAGTTAGTGTTTGTACTTCTTTAATGGTTCGAGGAGGCGTCATTTCTTGTATAGCTCGGACTTTGCTGGGGTTTACTTCGATTCCTCTGTTCGTCACCATATACCCCAAAAATTTCCCTGCTTTCACACCGAACGAACACTTAGCTGGATTCAATCGCATCCCGTGTTTTCGGATTGTTGCCATCGTTTCCCTCAAATCTTCTGCATGAGTGTTCGCCTGTATGCTTTTTACAAGCATGTCATCGACATATGCTTCCATATTGCGGCCCAGTTGGTGTTTAAACACTTCGTTCACCATTCGCTGATAAGTAGCTCCTGCATTTTTTAGTCCGAATGGCATAACCGTATAGCAATATGTACCTGATGATGTAATAAAGGCCACATTGGGTTTATCTTCTGGATGCAACATGATTTGATGGTATCCTTGGGCTGCATCCATCATGCTCAACAGTTCGCATCCGGCAGTAGAATCCACAAGTTTATCGATCCACGGAAGAGGATAATGATCTTTGGGGCAAGCCTTATTCAAATCTCGGAAGTCGATATACATTCGCCATTTGTTTCCTGGCTTCGGGACTAACACAACGTTTGCCAACCATCGAGGATACTGTATCTCCTCAATGTGCCCAATCTCGAGCAGCTTCTCAATCTCTTCCTTGATAATTTTATTCTGTTGTTCTCCGAAATGCCTTAGTTTCTGCTTAACTGGTCGAACATCGGGCTTGATATTCAACTTATGAACAGCTACTTCCGGGTTTATACCCTTCATATCTTCCGGTTTCCAGGCGAACAGATCCACATTATCTTTAAGAGCAGCCACAATCTCTTCTCTGGTTTGTTCCGACAATTGACTTCCGAGACGAACCGAATGTCCAGGCATCTCCGGGATTAACTCCACACTCATTAGTTCACCTTCTGCGAACTCCACCGTACTTGTGTCAGCATCTTTCTTCAGACTTTTATCCCTTCCGCGATCACTATCATCCCTCTGTTCGCTATGGCGCTTGCGAGACTCAGATTGTCGAATCGCAGCGACATAACAACGCCGAGCAGTTTGTTGATCGCCATGAACAACTCCTACTCCAACCACTCGCCCTTCTTCATTCTCAACTGGAAACTTCATCATCAAATGAGTAGGTGAGATAACAGCGGCATATGAACTCAAGGAAGGTCGACCCAAAATCACATTGTATTGAGAGGGCGCATCCACTATAAGAAAGGTCATCGTTTTGTTCTGCCTCCATTCTCCATCTCCCAAGACCATAGGCAATTGGATTTTGCCATACACCGTTACGGACTCTCCTGCAAAACCATAAAGTGAAGTTTCCACAGGTTTTACCTCCACTGTTGATCTCATTTTTCGGAAACAGTCCATGAATATGATGTCCACCGAACTTCCTGTGTCTACGAACACCCTCTCAACATTGAAACCCCCTATCTCTACAACGATTACCATAGCATCAAACTCGGTAGCGAACTCCGAACTCGATCGCCACCTCTTCGAAAATAGAATGAACTGTATTCTGTTCGTGCCTAACAGAATTGAGTCTCACCTTACGAGCTCTATTAGAATCTCCGTCTGTCGGCCCACCCATGATCATGTGAATAGTGGGCCTTTCCTCTTGTTCGGGCCTAGCTCGCGCTGGGGGTGGTGGAGGTGGAGGTAATTCCTGCTGCTCTTGCCTTCTGTCTTGTCTTGGCTCTCTTCGATCATTCCGATGCTCGCGGTTTGATCGATTCTGACGAACAAAGCGAGCTAACTTGTTCTCCCTGATTAGCCTTTCCAGTTTATCTCGCAAATGTAAACATTCATCAGTTCCATGCCCATATTCATTATGAAAACGACACAATTTACCGTTGCCGAAGGTAGCTGGTTTCTTCGGATTAGGGCTCCAGGTCGACGGCCACTTCAACTGGGGCAGGTTCCATATTTCCATCAACACCTGTCCCGGGGACATAGTCATGGGCGTATACTGTTCATACCTCCTCCCTGTCTTATTTTCTCTTAAAGGGGGTGGAGCAAATCTTGCTCGCTGTTCGCCCCCCTCTCTCCTTCTGGCCGCTTCATGATCATGTTGCGTTCTGCTCATGCGACTGGAAGTTTCTCCCTTCTTCATTCGAACTGCCTCCTCCAAGTTAATGTACTTGGTAGACCTTTGCAACAGTTCGTCAAAATTGTTGGGGGTCTTCTTAACCAGCGAAGTATGGAGATCCCCTTCTTTCAACCCTTGGATGAAAGCACTTACAACCAAATCGTCTGAAGCCTCAGGAGCTTCTAAGGTAGCAGCAGTAAACCTTTTAACATAATTCCGTAGGGTTTCATCCCCTTTCTGTCTCACACCGAACAATGTCTGGGTAGATCATCTTTACTTTCTGGAACTGGCGAACTGATGTAAAAACAACTCCGACAGTTGTTCGAAATTATGAATTGTCCCATCATTCAGCTGACTGAAACATGTCTGAGCAGCCTTGGTGAGGGTAGTGGCGAACACCCTACACTTAATACCATCTGAATACCGATGCAGTAGAGCAGTATTGTCGAATCTACATAGATGATCCCACGGATCTGTAGCACCGTCATATTCAAAATTCACTGGCCGAAAAGAGGTGGGCAACTCATCTTCCATCACCTCCTCAGAGAAAGGATTACCTCTGGAACTCCGAGGGATCCGTCGAACAGTTCGCTGAACTTCCCGCAGCTCCTTTCGTAAACCATCTACTCTCTCAGATAGTTCGTCATGTCCTCGTTTTTGGCCTCGAGGGTGACCAGATTGGCTTTCCTGTTCATCCATTCGAGATCTGTCGCCCTCTTGTTCCCTTCCAACAGGCATATCAGTGTTATCCTGTTGTGAATCAACCTTCTGCTTGCCCAAAGCTTTTTGAACAGCAGTCTCTATCAAAGCTGAGAGTTCCTCCGGCGTCAACGTGACAGTGCCGGGAGGATTAGCCGGTGTGGAATTCCGATCCTCGTTTTGTTGCACGGACGGTGCTCCTTCATCCAACCTCCTTCTGGATCCTCTGGTATTCACCATTTTTGTAATCCTCTACGTCTTAAATGCTCAAAGTTACGAAAATATTTCCCACAGACGGCGCCAATTGATTTGTCGTGACTCCGATCCTTTACTTTTCCGGCGTTCGAAATTCTCCGATGCCAAATTGGAATTCTCCGACGTCGATTGGAATTCTCTGATCGAGAAAACCTGCAAAACAAAGAACACCGGGGGTTTTTCCCGGTGAAGGGACTCCGACGCTCAAGTCAGTAATCTCACAAAAATATTCCTCTCGATTTTGATAATACTTAATGTGTAAAAATTGTGATTGTGTGTGCAAATAGAAAAATAAAAGATATATATATACTCCCTGAAAGAGACGTGATTTCTTGGGAGTGGGATGTGGCAGTTGGGATTTCTCCTAAAAACTTGGAAAGTGGCGAGATTCTCGCGATCGTGGGAGTTATCTCAAATTTTAAATTAGTTCGTCCGTCTTAGTTCGGCATTTCACCTCTCAGCTCGACATTCTTGCCTGCGATTTGGATCAGTTCGCTCGGCATGCCGAACATATCTGTTCGCTCACACGATCTCTTATTATTTCTTCATTCTGTTCGCGCCGATTGGCCTTCAATTCCGGGTCGGGTTTTCGGGGTAGTTTGAATGTGGTTAGTTCGACCACATCAAGGTCAAATAACCTTCAAAACTCCAATATTCGTCTCAATCCCTATGTTTTGGGTCAAATTCAACTGGATATCATCTTTATATTAAATTTTCATAAAAATATGATGAAAAACACACCAATACCATCAAATAACTACCACCATAGTCGCCGAATAACCCCATTGTCGTCCCTCAAGTTGAAAACCAGATTTCTTCCAAATCTTAACCAAAATGCACAAAATTCATATCAAATTAATTCTCTCTGCAAGCCCAACAAAAGTCTCAACTCGAATTTTTAATTCTTATTAAATTTAAACTCGAGAAAAAAAGGGGGAATGAAAATCAAATCTAACCCTTTTTTTTTAAACTCTCTTTCATGCATGGAAACTCATAAATTGTTTCAGGGTTTTTAATTCTCATTATTTGAGCATCACTTTTCTGTGAATTTATGTTATTTTTATTATTTTGTGATGACTCAATTTCTCTTATTTATTTTCGAATTTAAGGACATGATTTTGGGAAAATAAAATATAATAAGGACTTATTTGCAATTTTTATAAGGGTAAATATCAATTATAGTCTTGTAAGTTAGGCCTTTCCAGTTTTCGTGTATCAAGTTTAAGCTTTCCAATTTTAATCCTAGCTATCGGATTTTTCCACTTGCAGTTCGATTTTGATCGAAAATCTTTTAGTGCTGATGCCGCAGTCGGAATTGTATACGTCACCCAAATTAAAAATCCTCATTGCCACATTATTAAAAGATAAATAAAATAAATGGAAAATAAAAAATAAATAAAGAAACCATCATTTGTCTTCTTCCTCCCTACCAAACACAAGCCGTGAATTCTTTTGCCCTTTTATGGCCGACCACCATTGCAGCCACACTGTTCACTGACCCACAACATTTTTGTCAACTCAAAAAAAATCACAATTTCATCAATTTTCCCCAGAAAAATTCATAATTTTTGATACAATTTTCAAATTAAAAAGAAGTTGAGCTCCAATCAACTATTCATAATTTTTGATACAATTTTCAAATTAAAAAGAAGTTGAGCTCCAATCAACTACTCCATAGGGTGGCTTGATCTGAGATTTCAATTTAGGTGAGGAAGAGGCAGCAGGTTTGAGAGAAGACAGTGGGGAATTTGTTGGAATAGTGGAGAAGATAAAAATTGTCAATGATAAAGAACGATGAAAAATAATAGATCCTCAATTTGCTGATACCCGATGATGAAGATCTAAGAAGATAAAAAAATCTCAATTTACTTCTTTTAATTTTATTTAAAATTTTTAATTATTTTTGAATTTTGAATTAATATTTCTAATGACGTAGCAGACACATCACTGGATTTTCCCTCTAAGAAATTGGGAATTTCTGTTTTCAAGCCATGCACGCAAATCCGATGGCCACATGAGTCCGGAAAATATTCCGGTCAAATAAATCTTTATGTCTTCCAAATAAATCTCCATGGTTATTTAATTTTATTTCCTTTTGATTTTGGTAATTTAAACTTACTAATTCTTATACAAAGATAATTATATTTTACCTCCAATTTTGATAGCTTCATCAGCAGTTTTGAAAATTTAGACAAAAGAATGATTGAAATTGAAAAAAATCAAAACATAAAGGACCAAAATTGAAAACCAATACTTAATTGGCAAAAAAATGGAAATTGTCTTACATATAAAACCAAAATTAAAATTATCCCTAACTTCTAATAGTACAATACTTTAATAAAAATATTAAATTTATAGTATAACTTTTTTTTTTCATAATCTTTTAATATATCATTGGAAGCTCTTTAAATATATATTTTGATCTCAAATTTAAAATGTTATAGAAGAAAAATAATCAAGTTTATTACATTGGGTTTCTAGAAGAGTTGTAAAATTAAAGGACTCTAGAAAAATAAATAAACATTAAATTACATTATTATTCTTAATAAATAGTTTTATTTAATTAGGACTCTATTTCACATCAATTAAATTTAATCATAAGGGTTAAATTTGGCATTACAAAAAATGGACAAAACATTCATACTTATATAGTGTTATAGATAGATAGATAGATATAGATATTAATATATTTTATAATTTATATAATGTTGTCGAATTTAGTTAGAACTCTGATTTAATAATCTAATCACAAAAATATTAATTGACTTTCACGGATAAGGTGCATGATCTAAAACTAGTATATATTACACGTGTACACTTAACCTTGGCACTATTTATTTCATTTTTTGTCTAATGTATAACCAACACAGGGAAATAATTATATCATTTATATATTAATTGAATATTATTTCAATATTCAAGGAAAATTAGAATCCTAAAAATATGATGATTACCAAGTTGAATTTGGGAAATCTTAGCTGCCATGCTATTATAATGATTGTTGCAATCCTAATTAGTCTCTGGTTAAGTTAATCTAATGATGCACTTCAGTTATCCACTAAAATAATTCGTAAGTTTTATATGAAATTATCTCACGGATCATTTTATGTGAGACAAGTCAATTTACAACCCCCAATTCATAAATAAATTTGTGAGAATGAATTTCAATTATTAAAAAAAAAAAGGATGTGTCCCACAAAAATCATTAATAACACCGTATTTTAAAGAATTAGTGAAACAGCGTAGCAATTAACCAAAGAGTAACACTTGTGTGCCCCAGGGGCATGGTGCCCCCAAATTAATCATCATATGGTGTTAAATATATACTCTATAGGTATCATGTATATACTCATCAGGTATCACATGAATACTCTTATATACATATGATATATGTAGGGTATATCTATAACAAAAAACATAACACCTATAGAGTATATATATAATACCTAAAGAACATGTATATAACACCTAGATCCGTGCCCCTATGTACCCCAGGGGCATATAAGTTTTTGCCTTAACCAAATTGGTAAAGTTCAACTAATCATCTAAATATCCATATCCAAATCAAAGCACAATTACCAGAATGTATTTAGGCAAAAACGTATATACCCCTAGGGCACATAAGGGCACAGATTTAGGTGTTATATATGTGCTTTTAAGGTGTTATATATATACTCTATAGGTGTTATGTTTTTTTTTTTTTTTTTGGTTAACAGGTATCATATTTATATAAGAGTATACATGTAATACCTGAAAAGTATACACATGATACCTGTAGAGTATGTATTTAACACCAATATAATGATTAATTTGGGAGCACCGTACCCCCGGGCACACAAGTGTCACTCATATGTTTATTATTATGTTGATGCATATATTTTTCAATATTCACAATTATTTCTATACACCAAGTGCATGGACCCATGCAATCCGGGTCATATGACCCAGGAAGTGATTTTCACGCCCAAAACGCGCTGGAACGCGCCCCCACACGCTGACACGCACCCCCAAATCGTGCTCAAACCCTAATTTCACTACATGACTTTTTAGTTATTTCGCCTAACCTTTTAGTTATTTCGCCTAACCTTTTAGTTATGACCGTCTAACCTTTTCATTATGTTTACATAACCTTTATGATATATTCGCATAACCTTTTTATCCTGATGGTTTAATATTTTACAGAGTAAGATAAATATATATTACCTTTTAAACCTTTATGTTATAATAATTTAACGAGGAAATACCCCAATATACCACAATATATATAACAAGTAAACAATTCTACCATGTACTATAAAAAACAAACTTTTCTACCACAAAATATAAAAAGTGATACTTTTCTACCACAATTTGACCAAGTCAATAATTGTAATGATTGAGTAATGAATGGCGTAGAATTTTATTTTTACTTTCCTACATATTTACAATTATTTAATAAAATGTAAGGAATTATACATTTCTCACTCAAATTTGATCGAGTCCAACTTCACAAATTTGGAAGATAAAATAGCTCAAATTACCACAATATATATAATGTTATAACAATAATACCATGACCCTAAAAAAATTTACAAAAAAAAAAAAAACCTAAAAAAAGTTACTCAGCTGACCCTAAAAAAGTTACTCGGCTAACCCTAAAAAAAGTTACTCGGCTAACCTTAAAAAAGTTACTCAGCTAACCCTAAAAAAAAAAAAAAAAACTAAAAAAAGTTACTCGGCTGACCCTAAAAAAGTTACTCAGCTAACCCTAAAAAAAGTTACTCGGCTAACCCTAAAAAAGTTACTCGGTTAACCCTAAAAAAATTTAAGAAAAAACTAAAAAAAGTTATTCGGCTGACCCTAAAAAAGTTACTCGGCTAACAAAAAAAAAAGTTACTCGGCTAACCCTAAAAAAGTTACTCGGCTAACCCTAAAAAAAAATTTAAAAAAATAAAACATGTGAGTAATTACTCGGCTAACATGTGGTGTTAGCCGATTAATATTTTCAAACTATCATTTAATATTTTCAAACTATCATTTATATTTTCAATTAACATGTGAGTAATTATGTTTACTCGGCTAACATGTTTGAAAATTTAATAGTTTAATAGTTTATGTTAAATGTTTACTCGGCTAAATGTTTATGTTAACACCACTCGGCTAAATGTTTACTCGGCTAAATTACTCGGCTAATAATTTAATAGTTTATGTTAAATGTTTAATAGTTTATGTTAAATGTTAACATGTGAGTAATAGTTTAATAGTTTATGTTAAATGTTTTCAGTTAAATGTTTTACATTTAATAGTTTACTCCGCTAACATGTTTATGTTTACTCGGCTAAACATTTTAATTCTGAAAATTACTCGGCTAAACATTTAATTACTCGGCTAAATTAATGTAACATTTAACATTAACATTAACATTAACATTTTAATTCAGAGCATTGAAATTAGCCGAGCTAAATTTACTGGGCTAAATTAAAATTAATTACTCGGCTAAATTAATGTAAACATTTAACATGTTAGCCGAGCATTAAAATTAATGTTACCCGAACATTAACATTAAGCATGTTAGCCGAGTAACTTTTATTTTTGTTACTCGGTTAACCCTAAAACATGTGACTCGGTTAACCTTAAACTAGTTACTCGGCTAACCCTAGTTTTGGACCACGGCTAACTCGGTTTACCCTAAACTAGTTACTCGGCTAATCCTAATTTTAACTAATTTAGGGTTAGTCGAGTTATATATACGAGATGGAATAATTATTAATTAAAGTGAGTGAATGGTATTATTAATTAGAGTTGGTGTGATTTTAAATTTAAATTTAATCAATTCAAATGATAAAATATTTGGTCAATGACACAATATCCTACAAAGTATGATTGGGTGTTGAAAAGTGGCTGACAAAAATATGTTTTTGCAGAATTTTACAAAATTTGTGGTAATTTTGTATCTAAACTTATATTTTGTGGTATAAAAGTATAAATTGTTATATTGAATGGTAAAATTGTTTAAATATTATAGTTTTGTGGTAAGTTAGGCTAGGGACTCTTAATTTAACCTTAATGCTATAATAATTTAACTTTTATATTATAATAATTTAACTTTGATATTTTTCAAAGGTTATGATAGTTGTATATAAAGGTTATATCAATATAACATAAATGTTAAGTGATAACAATATAAAAGTTTTCAATTATATTACATTATTGAAATAATTCTAAGTATATAATTTTAAGGTTTTAACATACTGTAAGCTTTTAAGTTGTAATAATGCAACATTTATGCATAATAATATTAACCTTTATGTTATATTAACATAATCTTTATGTTATTCTTTAAGTAAATAAAAGTTATGATATTTATATATAAAAGTTAAATCAACATAACATAAAGGTTAAATCATCACAACATAAAGGTTTTCAGCTATATTATCTTACATTTTATATTGAAAAAAATTTGAGTATATTAACTTAAAGGTTATGATGTTTGTACAAAAATGTTATAGTCATATAACATAAAGGTTATACTCGTATAACATAAAGGTTACCGCATAAATTAATAAATAAATAAATAGACACAGATCCGGGTCAAATCCGACCCGATCAGACCCGTGAGCACTCAGTTGCATGGATCTAGATCTATGCAACTTGTGCACAAGAACAATGCTCTTCAATATTTTATTTTTCTGAAATATAATATATTCCTATGAACCTTATAGATGCGTAGGTGATCTTGAGATTATGAATCAAGATAGAGAATCCTGTCTATCATCATATTCTTTCCAATCAAAAAATCAAATGTGTGAGACAATATCACATATTTTATGAATCAATTTCTATATTTATGAATTATGAATTAATTCTGTGATCAAAAATGCAAGATATTCTTTAAATTGACAGTTCAAAAAGGAAAGTAACGAATTTCAAATTCTTTATATAAAACTATAATAATCTTATATTGTATTTGACTCCAAAAGGAAAGAAACCCAATTTCAAAAAAAATATATAGATAATCTAAATTAAAACTATGAATTTCAAATTGTGTCTCAAAATCAACATATTAAAATAATACAATGGAGTTTATTAGTACGAATCGTACATTCATAATGTGAAGTCCATAAATCCAATTGCAACCTCAATGAATCTGTCGTTAATTTGGAAACCTTTCATCCCATATTTTTCGATGTACACAAAAACTTGTATGAGACGGTCTAACACATGGTTTACATGAGACGGATCATTTTTACCAACTAGCCAAACTCCATCCCACCTACAAGAATTTTACGGGTTTTGAATAAAACATGGAAATATACATCTTAAGGTCAAAAATGAGGATCCATATTGGCATTAGAGATACAAATTCACTTTGAAATTCTAAACTTAAGCACAAAGAGATCACAAGATGAGATCAATCAGAAATAATGGACTATACAGTTAGATACACTGTTACAACTTACAATACAATACAAGGAAAATGGAGAATACATTTAACTACTTATTCTCTCTCAACTATATTGCAAAACTGCATGTATTCCTATTCCAAGAAAGAATCAAGAATGGCTATAAACACAAGAAAGACGTTGGATCACGCTTTACTCTTTCTCTTTTCATCGAGAGCCTGTTTTTAATGGAAGGAAACGAGTTAAACGGACTTGCTATGAGTTTTCAGAAAGGTACAGAACCACGCATATTATTCATGGCCAAATAGATATCATAGGAACCCATCACAAAGAGAAGTTTTTGAAAAGAAACGAGTTTAAATGCTCTACTAGAGTAAGTCGTGTGCACATGGCTCTGATAAATATGAATAAGCCAAGAAACTGAAATGGCATTTCGTTTTACTGGAGTTATAATATAACTAAAAAAGGAAAATCAAATCTTATTTTAGGAAAGACAACTATTTAAAATGAGTAACTGTCACTGGTTTTAAAATCTCATGCACGAACAAATCGACTTTCAAAACATCGAGAACTGCCAGATTTCGTTATATCGAGCCTAAATGATTCTTAATGGCAGCACTAATAAGCAAAAGGGAAACATGCGATAAATCCTGTTGAAGTTAATCTGAAAGTAGATCACATACTAGATATATGCAAGAATGAGTACCTTGTTCTGGAAGATTCTCATAGTCAGCACAACTGTATCTCGCATTCTACATGGGAAACAAGAAAGCATCTCGTTAGCCATGTCAGAAAATACTCGAAGCAGAATTCATTACCAGGGATATGTTCCTTGAATCCATATGAACAGGTTTCCACACAGATGCTTTTCCATATAGTTAGAAAAAGATATTCAAGAAACAGAAAATGGACGTGTTTTGTTGTGCATACATACTGCTAGATGCTTTATTAAAAGAGTTTCTAGAAGAAAATCTCCGTCCACCTTGTCATGGAGACTAACAGTCGAACACATGGTGCAAATGAAATGAGAGAGTAATTATAAGAAGATGCAAGTATAAGAAGCGAAATTAGGCCATTACCGTATGTCATTACTTGTGCTAAACGGATATGAAGAGCCATTTGAACATGTCAGGACAAACTGTGCTGAGAACCCACTTGGTATTTTGATCTGAAAGATTAAAGTGAAACCAATCATTAAAAAAGAAAGCAGGGTATTCTATCTTTTACAGTGTGATTTTAAAATCCAGTAACGTGCACGTTAGATGGCCATGTGAGGGCATCGACCAGTTCACCCGACATTTGTAAAGTGTCTCATGATGGTAATATGGTTTTCAATGTTAGCCTTTTGGAATGATCTTGGCCATAAAATCAAGACTAAGGGGAAAAATTATTTGAAGCAAATGCAGAAAATTTAGACCTCTTATGCAGCTTCCTAACCCGTGAGTGGTGGAATTCTATTTTCTAATAAATAGCAAGTAATAATCTAATATGAATAAATAATTTCCTTGGTAACACTAGGAACTCTAATCAATACTCATTAGTTAATATACCATTGTAATTGAACTTCAAAAGATTTTATTTCGGACAGAGATAAGAGTAATATTATACCGACAAGTCTTTTGAATATTTCTCTGAAATTACAGTATCCTGTTTCCTCCCATCCTTGATCTGAAAGCCTGATCGTCTGAGGAATAATGTTGCCGGCTCCCAGTTCTCAGAGGAATCTAACTGTCAAATGTTCGAGAATATTGCTGTAAGAAAAGCATTGCAACAAACTCTGAACACAACCCAGTATCTAGACCACGCATGAACAGATAATTGTAATCAGAGGTATGAAGAAGTTTCCATCCATATAAATTACAGCACATTTTAGTATGTTTATATCGAAAAATTTTCAGCATGTTATCTAGGTACAATATATGAATATGATCTGCGGATGTTACATATGCACTTTTCTGGAAACATGATGCTTTATCGAATTAATGAGACACAAAAATCTATTAGGCTCCATTTGGATAGAGTTATTTGAAATTTCGAATTTCAAATGATTGAATTTCAAATCCATTCAAATTGGAGTGGATTTGAAATCCACCAAAATGACTCCAAAATTAGTTTAAAATGAAAACCATGAATTTCGAATCCATGTCCATCCAAACACCATCGGTGGATTTGATATCATGAATTTCAAATCAACCCATCCACATGGAGCCTTAAGTTGATTTCAAATTCTTTCGAGTTTTAGAGGCAATTCATCAGTTTGTCGCCATGACCTGAATTCATCCAAGAGTGGCCACACTCTCCAAGACCGACTTGAAGAGTAATCCATTCTCGCAGACAAACATAACCCTTAGACAAAACACACCTAGGAGCTCCTCTTCTTCCATAGCCATACAATACCCAAGTAAGCAGGTCAAGGTTTAACAACGTATCTACTACCCACAGTTCCCCCCTCCATTATGAGTAAAGATGGGTAATCTTATAATTGCCAAATCTATTATTTGTTTCTCCATTTGAGTCATTTCAACTAAGTTTCAGCTTTCTGAATAAATTGTAGTGAATCTCAACAAGAAACTGCTACTTATTCTTGGTCATGGTCTTGAACACAGCCAAAATAAGGAAAATGCCAGGAAATTTTAGCATTCTAGTGAACACACCAAAGAGTACAAAAGAAAAAAATGAAGTCTTTCTCATTAGCAAAAAAATTCAGGAGACTTTAGCATTAAAAGGTAACAAACAACCACTTTTTTTACCGCAACGCCTGCCTAAGTTTATGAAGCACGAAAGTTAGGAGGTATATGAAAAACATTTTCGAACTAGCATTTGAGATAGTGCAACATGCAAGATTCTGTTAGTAGAAATATAAAGTCTCACTACGTACAAGAATCAGGAGACTAAAGGTTGCCATGCCTTTAGATATATAGGCATCAATCTCCTCCTGCATATCTGGATCTGCATTTATCATACCACTCATCAGAAAATATAAGTAAAGTAGAAGTCTTATCCCAAAATCTATTACTAAAATTGTAATTATAAAAAAACATGGTTTTGTTGTATATTATTGAACCTATAAAAAGAATTTATCGGTGTTAAACATATTTGAAATACAGTTTAGCATGCAAGAAAAAAATAATCTGCCACAAAATTACATTCAAAGAGGAATCCCATAATTGTACCACAAACGAGACCAGATCTTTCTCATCAAGCTTGCAAACAAGTTACCCTCACATGAAGTTGACTTGTATGAAATTGAATAACTTTACATCTTTATATCTTAAAATGAATCCTATAGATTGTACCACAAAGGAGATCACATCCTCTTTCCAATTCACAGGTGAACATGATTCACTGAAATACACTTTGCGTGTATGAAATTGTCCAAAAATATAATATACAGACGAAGGCTCATTAATACAAAAGCTACAAAGTTGGTAGGATAATGGTATTATGAGATGTGGTCTCCTAGTCTAATCAAATGTGACATCAGATCAGACACTGAAAACTACTAAATTTTGACTAATCAACGTCATGAGGATTCAAACATCTGTAGTTTCAGTGAGAATGAAGTCATTATTCTAGTTATCATGCATCTTTATCTTTCATATAATTCTCCCTTGGGCCACCTTTGGATTACAAGAGAACGGGTTATCTGTTATACTGTTTTACATTGCATGAATGATGAATCATTGAAGTTTCACTAGCATTGCATGAATCATATTGCTTAATGTAGTAGTATGCTGTGAAGATCAGTTTGCAGTAAATCGAGATACAACAATCACAGGATCCAGCACAGGACTATCAAGAACAATTAAGAACTTGCATGTTTCCCACAAAAATATACGGAACTGTTAAACAGAAATCTAAAAGTTATGCGGACATGATTTTGTCAGCCATAAATTTCAAGTGTTTAAATTTTCAAATGCTAAAAGTGAAAATCATAATTTAATGCAGTTGTACTCACCACAAGTAATCTTGTTGTTATCATTCGCAAAAATTCTCACAAGATCGCCCTGAAAATGATGAATATTAGCATGCACGTTAGAAACATGATAATATTTTCACTTAAGAGCATGTCGGTCAATGGGCAAAATAATGAAGTAATTATCTAGCAAAGAGATACCTATAGATATAAAGCCTCTTGCTCTTTTTCTCATGTCATCATCATTCTTTATAGGTTTAAATGAAAGAGATATGATTTGAAGATAGTGCTTAATAAGTCAAAAAAAAAAAAAAGGGAAAGAAAGAAAAACTACAGTACCTGTCTTCCTTGTTCATCCATTGGTATACACTCAACAGCAATAAGTTTATCAACATCATCAGCTGTCACTATGTAATCTGGATTGGTAGCTCCTGTAATAAAAAAAATATAGATATATTCCTTAAAAAAGGGCAAGATAATGTACAATACAATACTTAAAAGGAAAACACGACACCAAAAAAAAAAAAAAAAGTGCAGTTACAGCCCATGAAGATAACTGGCTCAAAGCAGAAACTTATTAATTCACTTGCCTTCAATATACTGTCGTGTGCCATCTGGATAATGACGAACCCACTTTTATTCAGGAGATGGCAAAGAAAACATATGTTTTATCAGTAATGATACCAAGAAATTAAACCATTGATTTGAAAATATCTATGCTCATACTTGAAACATGCACAGAGATGTTCCTCGTACAGGATATCCACAGCCTAAGAGTTTGCATCCTGGTTTAGCATCCCCAATAATTTGAAATCCGTCTATTCCAGGACCATCTTCTGCGGTAGAGCTTTAGTTATATGGACACACTAGAAGATATGCTACTCCATCACAAGATATTAGGCATATTACCTTCTGAACCAAAAGAACCAACTCTATCTTCTGGCATCATCGGATGATGGGAAAATTGATCAGTGGTTCTTTGCTCAGACACCGACATAAACCCATTTCTTTCGTTCATAATGTCCATCATATGGCTTGCACCATCTCTGTGATTTATGTTTGGCCTGTACAAAGATAACATGAATCAGACATTGAGATGCTAACAAAATATTTTAGCTTCTAATATTTAAATTTAGGAAATAAGAAGTTGAAATTCTGTGGATAGTTAAAAAAAAATAACAACATACTAACTTGTTAGAGGTCACAGCCACACCACACCAGCATTTACCAAAAGGGTGGAATAATTAATTAAGGTAGCTAAAATCTATAGATGATAGCCTGTTAGCTGTTATGCTCGTGCCAAACAACATCTTCCCCGCTCATTTATATTGTCATAAAACTAACATACTAATATCAGTCATATTCTTCATCAGGATGATTTAATACTCTTGAAGAAAATATAACATATTAATTTGCCCTCTCCAAGAGCTAAGACTGGCTAACCATGATAGGTGAGATCATCTCGCATATGATGATTTAAGGAGCAGCAGGTCTTAATTGGCCAACATTAATAGCGAAAAGGTTTTCTTGAAAAGAACATTAAATTAAAAAGTATCTTCGAAATCTAATGTAATCAATCTACGTCAAGGATGCAGCCAAATGTAATCATATTCTCAGACAAGGTAGATTGTTGGATGTAGTTGTCAAAACCACTACCAATTATAGCAAACGCAATTAACAAGCCAAAATTTTCATCTTAATAAATGGTAAAATATAAACAAGTAGGGAAATACAAGTTCAATTGTAAGTGAATCAACTTCAAAGTCTATAAGCCGTGCTTGTTTTGACACAGGAAGTATTTAAGATTTGGCAATCTAAACTATTTTCTTTTTCCGGGATTTAAACAGCCAGATTTTCATAATCCATCCCTAGTATTATACTACAACCTAACACATTTTTGCACTTCCCAATACCTTCACACATAAATAACACGTCCTTGTCAATATAATATACAGTACATACTTTACCAACATCGATGTGACATCTCTGCAAAAGTCCTACCCCACACAATCTCAAAATTAACATACATCTTCTAAACTTCAGGATTTTCCAACCTAAGATCTAGAAAATCTTGAATTCCCCCATCCACGTCAATCAACAAAGCCTAAGAAAACTTTGAATACATGTGGAAGAAGTTTAAAAGGATAAGATATCCATCCTATAAGCAGTTTATCATATATATATATATATATATATATATATAAAATATATATATATAAAAGAAGAAGAAAACTTGAGCTAATAGATCAATAAATTCTACCGAAAACAGCAACATTGAACATAGTAAGACTTCCACTAAAAACAACATATAATAGAACATAATCATATCTTACAGTGGAAAAAGCTATTACACATTCAAGGAAGTACATTACATGTGCATGGTAAACAGACAATTGAAAAATAAGGAGTTTGGATAAGGCAAAAAACACAGTATTATCTTAATGCAAGACTAAAAGTATACATGAATGAATGGGCTTATCTGTAAAGCACACAGAGAGGGGAAACTAGAGAAAGCTTCGTAGAGAAGGCAAATGTTTCTCAATTAATCCAATGTCTTCAATTAAGTCGAGTCACATAGAACAATGTTCTTAATTAAATAATGTTGATGGTGGAAACATAGATATTTAGTGATTTTTTATCTTCTAAATTTTGCAACCATAGCAAATTTGTGAATAAAATATCATATACTAGAGCAGCTGAAATGTTTGTTACACACATTTGCTGTGATTTGCTACTCATCCCTTCGTACTGTCTTTTTTTACTCAATAAAAATCTTCAATTCTTATTCACACACACACATCGTTTTACAGATGTAGGTAGGACAGTACAGATTGTGGCGATGTTTAAGCAAAACTATTCATCAGAAACAATCCACCATTATGCACACTTCCATAACATAATATGTGGGGCCTGTTTTGGCCAAAAAAGCAATTCAACACATCAATACAACTTACAAATTCTGCTTTCCCATCTAGGTCATGAATTATAACTCACTCATAAATTTCCAGAATTATTAAAACCATTAGTGAGATACTAGAAAATTCTTCACTGTATAAGTTCTGTGCTACCCTTGCAGAGTGTACTCAGAAGGATGACAGCCGATGAGGCTTTACAAAACTCCAGCACTTAAAGAGCTCGATACGTGATGAACTCGACATGTAAAAATTATTTTCAGATGATACCATCCCAGTCATGTTACTGTAGTATAATGGTGTATTGATAAAATTGAAATTTAAAAATCATAAGAACCCCAGAAAAATTATTCCCACCTATCAACATTGGGAAACGACCTTTGAAGACTCTCAGTATCTGGCTGCTGGCGCAACTCAACGCTTTGCATCAAGCTATTGACTTGTTTAGGATTATTGTCTTGGACATATCTCACGTCCGCTGTTTCCATATCTTTCCCATCAATATAATGTCCATACTGTGAAACTCCATGAGCACCCTACAGAAGGAAAGTCATTAGAGTAGTAATTAATTATACGCTCTGACTAGTGGACTGATAAGTGCTAGTTGGACTTTGCAAAAACATGCCATTACATCCACAAATGATAAGTAAGCCAACTTATCAGCGCACTAGATAAATGAAGCAAAGACAATAATATCTAGCTAGAAAAAAGGTGAAAATGCCAAAGAATAAAGTTGCAGCAATTACCATAGAACTGCTAGGATATTGGTTATTCCCTTGACTTAAACTTGGAATATCTTTGTCAATGTAACCATTTCTGGGATGATTTCCAATCATGGAATTCAACTCTGAAAGTCTGGCCTGCATTTAAGTGGTTCCTTATTAGCTTTGTTGAAAATGAGATGCTCAAATGCATTTTTCACAGCTTGATAAAGGGAAGCTAATAAAACTAAACGGAAAGTAAAAGAACAAGGATTTTTCAGAACTACTTCCAGTGGCTTTTCGATGGCGTAATCCATACTATATTTTACCCACAATGAAGAGGTGAAGTATATGCGTAATTTACAGAAATAAACAAAGTTAACTTCAAGCATCCAAATGTATAGACATTTGGAATAAAACCCAACAAAAACCAAAAGAAATCCATATTCTAAATGACTCTTATCTTTTGATATGATCTATGCCAACACATCATCACGAATAGCATCCATATTTTGAGAGATAGGTGCAGAAAATAAAGTGCACATAATCTATTTGCATTATCTGACATACAGATATCTATAGATAGGTCATCTAAAACACATAATACTTTCAGTCTAAATCGGACAGCTTTTCTTTCTCCTCGCTTAGTTCATGTTAGAAGGTACTTTTGCCCAGATAAATACTGAATAAGCAGACAAAACAGCAAAAACACCCAAATAATATGTTATCCACACAATAGATACACAACCACGTATTCAAAACTATTAAGTAAATGACAAGAAGGCAGAGAAGGATAAAAAAGGGAAAAAAAAGTACTGCCTAGGAGCTACGATCTTGATATTATTCATATAACCAAAATAATAGAAGAGCGGAACAATAAAAGATGATACTTACATGTGAAGTTCTTATCTTCAACTGCAGTTGATCATGTAAGTGCTGCAGATTGGAAGAGTGTAAATGTTATAACAAAAAGTTGAGCATGGGCTTCATTGAAGAACTTCTTAACCACTGAACAGATTAAAGCTTAAAAGAAATAAAATCCATAAATTTGTAGATAATAACAGAGGTGGAGGAGGATTGTTTCTGCTTATTGACCAAAAAAGAAGCCAGCGTACAGAAACAGTAATACACTAATAATGTCCATTTTCTCCTATCAGTGCACTGGATACCTCATTCAAGAAAATACTATTCAATTTATGTCAGCACATCCTTGCTGACTGTCAGAGGTCTTCAAAAGTAGAATAACTACTTGTAAAAGTTAAAATTTGTTCACAAGTATGGTATATCCAAATTTGAAATTTAGCTCACACCCTTTATTGGTTGGAAATTCAAGTAAACAAGATACAGTAACAAAATCTCGCTTTTCCAGAAATTTGGGGGTGGCTGAATAAGAATAATTTTCATAAAGACAAATTATGTACTGCATCTATACACATCTAAAACTGATTTTTCTTTTGAGTTACAAAATAAAGGGTTTAGTGATTGTAAAGTCATTTGATCACAAAGTCAATCAGTAGATATATTCTAATACAGAAAATCATCCTTCTTGACAGGCAATCAAACAAAATACTAGTATGCCAAACTTTGAGGAATCAAAGTACGAGAATACATTAAATCAATTGGATTGAGAACATAAATGATGAAAGGAGAAACAGAAAGTGAAAGAATGTATAAATTTTTCTTGTACTTCAAATTCTTGAAGGGACAAAAGAGAAACTAAAAGTGAAATAGGTCTATTATTTTCTCCCAAATAGTATGGAATGGATGATTCTAGGGTAGCAGTAGGGGTGGGATTGGATTGTAGTTAGGATTTAAAACCCACCATTTCAAGTACTGAGACAGTCGGGATAAGGATGTCAATTCCAGATTTGACCACTTAATTTTCAAATTAGCTTAGAATAATTTTGTTTTAGCTAAGTTCATCCTTCAACACCCTATACCTCCAAAATTTAGTTAAATTCTCGGACAGGATGTAAGCATTTCAGTTCATATTCATGTGCCCTCTTTGAGCAGATATAGCAGAGCTCTATTAATCACACCCACTAAAACCAGAGTTGCTGAAAAAAGAGAGGAAAAAAAAAAAGTTGGACAGACTGATTATGCTTACTGACATTCCTAGGGAATTCTATCATCATTGATAACATTAAGAGTAACAGAGATTGTACATATTGTTTCAACCATGTCTGGTGAACACATTACATGACTCGCCATTTTTCGCACTCCTTCAATTAAATGTCAGAGGATTTGCCTATTCTAGAAGATAGCCATAAATAAATACTTCACATGTAACTTTATAAAAGTCTATCTCAACAACAGCAGCACATGGAGAAGCAACGAAGATAGATAAAATTGAATGAAAATAAATTCCAAATTCATCGTCAATTTGAGTGATTAAAGGTGAAAGAAAGAATTAACATAAGTAAAATTAACAAAACACTAGAACTTAACAGAGACGCAGTAACAAGGAATGTGGTATGCAGCTCTCGAGAAAGACAAAGGCAGCTGAATAGTAACCTCATGGACCAGAAAGCATCACAAGATAAATGTAAAGATAAGTATATATTGTAACGAGATAATATAAGAACACACCATATGAAAACATATTATAGAGCTACATATCACTATTGTCATAAATTTCACACCTTTGTGCTGGTGGTTAGGGCAGAGGCGTTGGTCACGTGAGGCAATGCACCAAATTCAGCCAATATCATTAGCATTGATGATGTGAAGATATGTCTCTCATCCTCTGCAACCTGTGTGTACCATGTGAATGCGTATATGAGAACATTTTAATTCAATTTTGCTCAAGGAGCCACATAAACAAACAGAAAGAAATATATACGTTCATTGGACATTATCTTGAGAAAAAAAATAGAAGACCGAAGAAAAACAGATGCATGTGAATAAAGAATTGAACATCCATATGTTTTCTGGAGCCCAAGCTAGTAATCTATTAGATTTTACATAAGGTAAACGTTTAAGGAATCTGTTATTTTCTAAGGACATGACAAATTTCTACAAAACTGGATAACTTTCCATTGTAGAGAGTGAGAAGCCACATTGGTGAGAGTTATATTTATATCAGATCCATAGCTACCTAGCATTAGTAGAGAAAAGTGGGACCCAAAAGGGAATTTACCTTTAATTCATTAAGCAGGTTCAAATTCACTTCAAGATCACCTTTCCTTTGTGCCAACTCATTTGATGCAGAAGTTATAACTTCATTTTGCTTTTCATCTAGAGCCTATACAACCAAAATAACTTAATTAATACATCGCTAGGCTACAATAGTTGAAAAAAAGAACTAGGGAGGTTCTGTAATAATAAATAAAAGAAATATGAGAGGACGGAAAGATACATACCATCCGTAACTCGGAAAACTTCCTTTCAAGTGAATATTTCTCATTCAACACTTGGGATTCCTGCAAACATATACACCAGTATTAGATTGGTGAAAAAAATAGGATCTATGCATTTATAAAATTTAATAGCATATGTCTCACTCTAATACTGGCAAGAGCAATTTGTTCCCTAAGATATGCAATTTCCTTCTCCTGAGCCCTTTCCCGTAAGTAAAGTTCCTGCAAAATATTCATTTCCGTGTAAAACTTTACAATGATACCAACACCTATCTTTTAAACAAATACCAGTACCATGGTTTCTTGGTCTTGAGAGTGGATCAAACTTTCTTTTCCCTTCACCTTTTCTGGTGTAGAAGCTGTTTCAAAGTTGTACCTGTGGATAAATAAATTTTGGGTTGATTAGGTTTTATGCATAATCATTCGTTCCCATTCCTTAGAAGTTGTCTAACCAATACCTGCTTGCAGAATCTAAGTTCTGGCCCCGAATCCCAACATCATTGTTATGTCCATTTGCAGAACTATCACCAGAAGACATTGCCTTACAGTAAGCAGTCCGCCAAAATACACAAGTTCAGTGCACGTGCATCCAATTCAGCACATCCTCAAGCAAAGAAGATGAAGTCCACTTCAATTCCTCCCTTGACTCTAGTTAAATACACCCCTTGTGTGTAACCCTGGTCTGAGGTGCCCAATCAACCACAACTTAATCAGGATATAGTTTGTTTGTGTGCGTCCAAGTTAATACCATGAAGCTGGTAGATAAGAAACAAAGAGAGGTTACACTTTCCAGTAAACAAATTAATTCTCAGCTACAAATGCAGACAAAACTATTATCTTCCTATATCCCGATATTCATGATATACTGGAATTAAACCTTTTTCGTAACAGGGATTCATATTTATTGGCAGAATTTACAACAAAGACTGACTCAAATATCTAAGTGTGTCATAATAACAAGATTGACAAAAGACAGAGATGAATTTTAAGATTATGAAATTCCTTGAGCAAGTATATGTATGGATGTCTAAACGGACAATTGAAGTTTATCTTGTTCGAGGGTAACACACAGAACAAGGTAAAGATGAACTAAACACACAGCTAGGATATATTTTGATTTAACTTTCAGCCAAGAGAAAATCCTGCCTGTCATGACTGCCCAAGTTCTGACATCCCGGAGTTCAGATATTTGAACAATGTACTGATGAACAAGGAAGTGAAATTAATAGATTGATGAAGAAACTCCAAAAAGAAAACTGCATACCGTAAGACAGAAAATGCATCACTTGTGTCATGTGATACTCAAACTTTAGCTGGAAAGTTTTGCAGAAAGATCTAACAAGGTTACAATAAAAGAGAGCATGCAGATTTCACTTACATAGGAATTTAAGGAATAAAATAAGGACAAATACATCGAAGCACAACAAAAGGTCACTGATAAAACATACTTCTCATAACATGAGAAAGGAATCACATGAAGACACAAAGTGCTAAGCATTTCTCAGCCACACAGAATAAGGATTGGAACATTCCTAGTCCAAGATATTCAGCTTCACATAGTCTTATAATTTTTGACGTGCCAAAGTTGTCAGAAAGAATCATAGACAACTCGTTTCTTCATAAAAACATTATAAAGAAAAAATAAGTTGACCATCATTTACAACTTTTTGCACTCCACATAAATTCTGAGGAAAAAAGACAACTGAATTAAAATCCAACAATTACCATCTGATGGTACGCTTTTAGTTCGTGCAACACAATTAGTCAAATTCATATTATAACCAAGTCGCACAACTGCATTAGAACACTAAGTAAGACATATCCATCGAGTAATAATACACTGGGGCAGTATCCAATGTGCAGCTTCAGAAAGAAGGATTCAAATCTAAGTAAGTGGAACAAAGAAAAACATTGAGCTCCAATAAATTTTAATGCATTCCAAGAGCACAACAAAAAAATAATCAAATCAAAAATTCAGCAACCAAACACAGCTCTAGGGACATTTGATGCATTCCATGTCCATAACACAAGAAAGTTCAAATCAAAGATTCACAAACCTGAGACAAAATCTTGAATTCAAATGACTTTGATACCACAATACACGAAGCATTTTTCAAACAAATTTTTTTTAAAGTACTTAAACGAACTATAGAAGAGAAACATGAAATCAAGATTCAAGTGACTGAAAACCCAAAAGAAACCACAATAAGACCACAACCAAAGCAAGAATCTATTTTCATTCGAGCTCAAAATAGATAAACACCAACCACAATAACATAAAAGAAAAATGAACTCAAGAAAGACAAAAAGGCTCAGACCCACGGTATGAAAGAACACTAAACAAAAAATCCTAATTGTTCATAAAACCCAACAATAAATGAAACCCCAAACATCATGAATCCATGCAATCAAGAACTCATTAAAAACAAACACAATTCACATAAATCCACACATCCTCTATTCTCAAAAGAGATGAAATTCAATTCAAGAAGCAAAAAAAAAGTGGGCTCCTTTACCTCTGCTGATTTATACTGAAACCTATGATTGCCAGCCTCAATAATTCACAGCCACATTAAAATCAAGAAAAGGGGTCTGTGTAGAGAGAGAGAAGGCAACGTCTTCGGGCTTTCACAATGTTGGTGTCTGAAAAGTCAGATGCTGGAGTCGTTGGAGCCTTTATTTCTTTCCTTTTTTTCCCAATCAACCGAACCGCAGTATTAATACACACACATATATAGCCAATATATATTCACACACACACCCCATATATGAAAAAGCAAAAAGAACAGATTTTGAAGCCTACCATGTATGTAATAAAATCGAAACTGTTGAATGTGAAAAGTGGGTGTGAAAATATAGCAGTAATTTTGTTGCCTTGACAAGATTTTGCGAATCCAAAAGAAACACAAACGATTTAATTACACATATTCTATATACAGAATCTTCCATATGGGGCTGCGATCTGCTTCAAGTCAATCCTCATCAATGATAATAAAAATATATATTTTTGGACCAAAAAATGATTATTTAATCTGCATTAAAATAAAGATATTTAATTTACACAGCTGAAATGTTGGTCAAAATCGTGGTCGTATGAATGCGACTCTACTGTAGACTCAGACATGAATGATTCTTTATGTTATCACATTTGGTAGGTTAGACAAAATTGAATAGCCTTAAACTTACCAAATTGTCCTTTTTTGGGGTAAAAATTAAAATCCCATAAACCCCATTTTAACCAAATGTTGTCTCGGATCCTCCTGTGATACCAAAATTGTATGGCGAACACGTATAATTTTAGAAAGTCGACACGAAATACCTAAAATCGTTAGATTTCATGGGAGTGTTGTCGACGCGCCTGAAGTGCGATTTTGCTTTGTTTTTAACCGTTATTTGTGGGTGAAAAGACACAATTACCCTGCTTTTACATTATATATGTTTGTGTATCTTCGATTTTTTTACATGCATCGTACCCCTTTTCCACACACTCACTCAATTGAAAAAACCGCCCCACCCCTGCCTACTCAGGTATTTTTATTTTTTATTGCTAAATATTTAATTTATATTGACAATTTTATATAGTAGTTCATTTTAGTATCAGTTTAGTAATATTTAATTTGGCAGCAGTTAATGTATTTGTAATCATTGTTTACTACTTGTTCAATTAAATGCTTTTATAAGAATTTCTTTACTCAATATTATATACCTACTCACTAACTCAATTTCTTACAATTTTTTTAGGATAAATGTATTCCACATTTAAGTCATCGATGTCAAAAAATGAAAGAACCTTTAGATTTAATTTCAACATTTTTACAGAAATAACACTTCTTATAATTATATCTTAAGTCTAAAGATTCTTCATTTTTTGACATGTCATTTTTATAATTTATTTTTAATAATATTTTCAAATTTTCAGACACACTTCCTACTAATTTTGAATATATTAGAATAGAAAATGAAAATCATTGCGACCAAACTTTTAAATATGCTTATAGTTTATTCTAATCCAAAATTTTATTCATCTACTTACCTATATTTATTTGTATCCATATATATAATAAAATGATTTTTAATTTTTTTTCCCAAAATAGTAATTTCCTATCAAAAGTCAATATTTGAAATGTGAATCATCCGACATGATTATTCTATGAGATGAATTTTGATTTGAGGTATTTGAAGAAAAAGATTGTATAGATTTGTTAATCAGGCGTTAGATTCAAATTTTTTATCATGGAGTAATATACAAAAACGTCAGTACTGTTTTTGTGCTCATTGTGAATAAGTTATTGAATATATATTTAGATAAGTTTTTTTAGGCCAATTGTAACCAATTAGAAAAATAGTGAAACCAATAAATATTTAAATTGATAAATTATATGAGTATTAGAAGAATTTTATTATTTTTCATGACCACGGTTTTTATATCAAAAAATATTAATATTTCAAATTAATTTGTTGCATCACACAGTTAGCAAATTAGGTTAAATTGTTGAAAAATTAACAAGAATGAATCATAACATACAATAATAACACCATTTGCAACCCAATCAGAGTAAATTATTATGCATATATTTAAATAAAAAATTTACAGGTCAATTGTGACAAATATTGGATAATGTAATGAAAATAAGAATATTTAAAATTGATAACTTATATGAGTATTAATAAACTATAATAACCTTGAAAATGATATTGTTTTTTAACTTGAATTTTCTCATTAACTTAATTTAATATTTAAATTTAATGATGAGTGTCAAATTAATCGAAAAAATATAATATAAAAAATAATAAAATATAATAGTAATGCACGGCATAATTCCCCTCCACTTAAAGCCATAATTGAGAGCCAAATGAAAGAGGCAGTCGATCCATAGCACTTGTTCTTCTCTCTCTCACTTCCCTTCTGAATATCCACTTTCTCTCACCTCGATCATCAATGGCTGACAGCACTCAGTTCGATTCTCGTCCTAATCTCATCACCCAAGGTTTTTTCGTCGCCGCATTCGTCTCCTTGCCCTCTTTTTTTCAGTTTTCTGAATCAGTGTTTTTTGTTGTGGTTAATTTGTGTTTAATCTGTTTTGTTTGTTCTACTGAATCGTGAGTCTAACAAGTCTGCCTGTATGTGGAAGGAATTAATTTGTTAACTGGAATTATTTGTATCTACCAGCTTCATGGTATTAACTTGGGCGCACACAAACAAACTATATCCTGATTAGCTTGTGGTACCCAAACAAACTATATCCTGAGGCTGTGCAAATGCTATGATAACAGAGTTTCTGGTGAGGTACAACCTGAGTATGCTGCTACATTTATGGATTAGACTGCTTTGAGCTTAAGATGTTTGATGAAATGTCCAAATGATCTCAATATATGCGTGGTGTGGTATAGAAGTGGCATCTTATGCTATGTTGCAGTCGTCTAATTACAGTCAATTACGTATGTAATGGTAATTTATGAGTTTTCATTTTCCTTATCTAACTATTGAATTGGTATATAAAATATATCAATCACCATTACACTATAGCCCTAAGCTCTTTATATTTACACGCAATTACTCTTTGGAGGAGCACTTAATATCTGATATGTGTACTTATTTATGAATTTTCACCTTCTGACTTTTCTGTTCCATCCCGTGTGGTTTTAGGTGTCAAATCCAACATCATATGGTGATGCAAGTTTCAGTTCATTGAGCATCTCAAGTATCGCGTATCATGGACTTCTATTGTTTTAGCTTCTAAAACATTGTAGCCAGCTATGCCCTCAATTTCTCCTCTAGTGGCGCCGCCAACGCACTTAACTGGCAACACCAAAAAAAATCAATGCCCAGAGCCTGGAAAACTTGCATTGCTTATTGATCAAAGCAAAAACATCAAGCATCTCAATCAAATCCATGCATTTGTTATCCGTCGGGGCCTGGAGGACCATCCAGTTTTATGTTTCAAGCTCCAGCGCTCATACTCTTCCCTAGGACATGTTAAAGAGTCTGTGGCACTCTTTAACCGTACCACGAATCCTAATGTTTTCTTTTACACTGCCATTATCCATGGCCATGCCATAAATGGTCTCTACGAACAATCTCTTAATTTTTATGCACAAATGCTCGCTGAAAAAGTAGAACCTAATGCTTTTACTCTGTCTACTGTCCTCAAAGCTTGTACGCTAGAAACTGGAAAAGCCATCCACTGTCATGCTCATAAATTTGGGTTTGAATCAGATACTTATGTGAGAACTGCTCTTGTTGATGTTTATGCAAGAGGTGAGGATGTTGTCTCAGCTCGTAGGCTTTTTGATACAATGGTTGAGAGGAACTTGGTTACCTTTACAACAATGATTACTGGTTACACAAAGAATGGGGATGTTGATGAAGCAAGAGTGTTGTTTGATGGAATGGAGGAGAGGGATGTGGTGAGTTGGAACGTGATGATTGATGGGTATGCTCAACATGGAAGGCCAAACGAGGCATTGGTTCTCTTTAGGCAGATGTTGAAATCTGGTTTGAAGCCTAATGAAGCAACAATGCTGGCAGCTCTTTCTGCCTGTGGTCAGGTAGGAGCACTGGAATCAGGCCGGTGGATCCATTCTTACCTTGGGTGTAAAGCCACTTCGGTAAATTCTCATGTGGGCACTGCTTTGATTGATATGTACAGCAAATGTGGAAGTTTAGAGGATGCTAGGAAGGTGTTTGATGGGATCAAAGACAAGGATGCTGTTGTTTACAATGCAATGATTGGGGGATTTGCAATTCATGGATTTGCCGAAGATGCTATAGAGCTGTTTAAGAAAATGTCTCGGGTGGGCCTCCACCCTACAGACATAACATTCATTGGCATTTTAAGTGCTTGTGCACATGCTGGTTTGGTTTCTGAAGGTTGGGCCCTTTTCAATGCTATGAAAGATGAATACAGAATTCAGCCAAAGATCGAGCATTATGGATGCATGGTGAATCTTCTCGGGCGAGCAGGACAGCTTGAAGAAGCATATGAGCTTGTTAAGCGAACAAGCATAGAAGCGGACCCTGTTTTGTGGGGGACATTACTTGGTGCATGTAAGCTCCACAAGAACATCACTCTAGGAGAGAGAATTGTGGAAATCCTTCTCGAACGTGGTCTTGCAAATTCAGGAACTTATGTTCTTCTTTCCAATATCTACGCGGCAGCAGGAAATTGGGACGGGGTAGCAAGAACAAGGGCTCTGATGAAACAAAGTGGGGTCCAGAAGGAGCCAGGTTGTAGCTCAGTTGAAGTGAATAACAAAGTCCACGAATTTCTTGCTGGGGATATGAAGCACCCGAAAAGCAAAGACATTTACACAATGCTGGATCAGATGAACGAGTGGCTCAAGGCACATGGCTATACCTCACAGACGCAGGCTGTTTTACACAATATCGGAGAGGCTGAGAAGGAACGCTCACTCGAGGTTCACAGTGAGAAGCTGGCACTTGCATTCGGGCTTATAAGCTCAAAACCGGGGACTCCTATCAAGATTGTCAAGAATCTTCGGGTTTGTACGGATTGTCATGCTGTCATGAAGCTCATTTCCAAAATCACAGGAAGGACGATAATAATGAGAGATCGCAACAGGTTTCATCACTGTGTGGATGGTCTGTGTTCTTGTGGTGACTACTGGTGAGCATCATCTCTTGTTTCAGTTTGTTAACAATGGTGTAATATTTTCTTGAATTTGTCCATTTTGGTCTTTACAATTTTGAATACGAAATGGTTGTATCAGCAAAACAAACATTAGCCTTTCAGTTGGCAAAATGGATATCTTTTGTGTATCTACCTACGTTCTTGTAAATTGTGAATACCAACATAGTTAGTAAATTAATAAATATAGTCAGTTTGAATCTTGTGTTCATTTTCCTAGTACAATTCTAGTATGTTTTGCACCTTGTCTTTTCTACTTTTAATATCTCAAAATATCCTAACAAAAGCTATATATTTTATTTAAAATGCTAGGCTTGCTAGCTAACAACTATAAAAAGCAATATGTTTTTGTTGTCGCGCTTTTTGATCAATATCTCCCATTCACATTTTTCTAGACAACATTAATTGTTTTCTAATCCCATCTCCATATATATTTTTACAAGAGGATAGTTGTTTATAAGAACTCTAAGATAATGTCACAAATTGCTAAAAACATAAATATAAACTGAAATGGGATGTGTTTTATGATTTCCTACAGATATTAATACCAATCGATGCACTCAAAAAAGTGATAAAATGTAATCACAATCTAATTCTGAGAATATTCAGAAAACAATAATAATCTAAAACAACTCTTATATATACTCTTATAAACCAAGAATCTAAAAGCCAAAGAAAAAATAATCACTTTCTTATCATAAGACTTCCTAACTATTAACACTAAATTCACATACTCTAATGACCATTTGTGTCACACGAGCGCGAGAGCAAGATATTCTATTATATCTTGTGTTTCATCTTGTATTTCAAGACAATCAAGGAGGATCCAATTCAATCAGAAAATGAATTGGCATGACATGAGTCGGGATCATCATGAAACTCATCCAAATAACTCTCTGGATCAATATCAAGAAACAAAGACACTTCATGAACAACAAAATCTTCAAGATTGGCAACATCCAAGCCATCAATGATGCTGGGATACTTATCGAACTTGGATCTTTTAGCTGCAAACATCTTCACAATCTTCACCTGAACCCTCCTCTTCAAGTCTCCTTTCTTCAAGACTCGACGAAACTCCCCGAAAACCCCCTCCATCTTCACCGGCACAACCTCCATCATCACCTCCCCGCATTGCTTGCAGAAGCCGACAGCCACCTCGATGTTGTCGGAGCTAGGTTTGACCAGCAGAAACATCAGCACGTTGAGTGCAAGAATGGGGTAAACCACTGACTGGTTCACTAAATGCGCCAGAAACGTCGACGTTTTCTGCATCCTCTTCGTGTCTTGGCTATCGTACGCCTCATTGAACGCCAACACAGCCCTGTTCACCAGCAGGAGCCCTACCTCGGGGAATCCGGAGTTGATTGTCGCCACGAGGGAGGCGTACACGTGGCTTAAATCTGGCTGTTTAGATTGTGACTCCATTATTGCTTGACAGAAGAGCCCTCTTCCATGGCGGAGATTCTGCTTCGATAGCTCATCAGCTATGTACTGCACGTTTCGGACATCAACTGCTTCGACCAGTTCGATCATCCTTGTCTTCATCTCCCTCCACTCCTCCATTGATGTCTCTTCTGAGATCGATCTTCTTGATTTGCTAATTCAGAAGTCCATGCACTTCTAGGGTTTTTTGATTGGTTATATTTATACGTGGGATTCTTTTGATTGGGCAACAAGTAATCTAAGATATTATCTAATCTTTGTTGAGTATATTTTGATTTTCTAAATATTTTTTCCTTTTTTTTAGGGGAAATACGATATTATTTTAAATAAATGAAGAGTTACCGTATATATTATTGATTTTTATAGTTTTTCCATAGAACTTTCCGTGTTTGACCAATTAATTAAGGAATCAACTTTTTAAGAAAATTAATGTTAGAATCAAGGTATTGAATTATATTAAAGAACATCACAAACAAATAATGTTCACAAAGTTATTTGTCAAATTTCAAAAAAGATAACATAGTCTTAATGTGTTTATATACCTATATTAAAGAAAAAATCAAGAGTGACACATGTCACTCTCCGGTTAACCCTGTTTCTCAATTAAGAATTTAATTTAAGTTTAATTTCATCATCAATTAATTCATTAATTTAATATTTCTAATTTATTATAATTAATCATTTATTGAGATAATAATGATTGAAAAATAAATTGTCAATAATCATGATTGTTAATAAAATAATAATTTATCAAAACTTTAGGCAAACATTTAATTAAAATTGATGTTTGCAATTATATTAAATGATAATTGAATATTCTGAACAATATTAAGAATTAATGATAGATAATAATTAAATTTAATCATTAATAATAATTTTTAAACTTTTAATTAATTATTATCCGTGTAATACACTGGTGTTACTCTAGTGTGTGTGTATATATATATATATATTGATATTTTATTTACCGTTGTATTTTTGATAGCTACAAGTTAATGCCTCTGAATCCAATTATGAATGTAAATAGATCAAATAGATTGTGAACTACTTGAAGTTCAATTCGATTAAACTTCATTCAGATTTGACACTATTTTACTTGTTTACTCATGAACAAGTTCGTAAAATATAATGTTAATATATGTTTGACATTTGATATATTTTTTATGTTTTTACTTATGATAAATAGAAATATATCTATATATTTTTCATAAATTAAAATTATAAATTTTAGATTATATATTATATTTCTTAGGAATATATAATTTGTTTTGTGAATAAGTTGATGACTAAAAAAAATTATTGTTGATATTTATTAAGTTAGTAGAAGCTCGGTTAAACACAAATAAGCTCGTGAATTATGAATGTAATTAATTTGACTCGAATTCATTCGATAACTAAACAAATTAAATTCAAACACCCAATAATTTGTGTTGGGTGGACACCGTGGTCAGCAATGGCTCAGATAGCCTTGAGCCTACACCGATCGAACACAAGGACCAGTGGGAAAAATGGGAAGCACTCACAGAGTCACTAAGACTCAAGAACAAGCCCTAGAACAGATGTCACTAAGAGATCGAAGAAGCCCCAAGACCCTTCACCCTAAACCCTCGAAAAACCAACAGGAAAGCCCCTCGCTTCAACCTTCACAAACACACAATAACACAAAGCTCAACTCACTGAGAGTTAGGGTTTTCCAAGAAGAGAAGAAGATTTCAGAGAGAGAAGGAGACTCAAGTGTAGCTTGTGTAGAGCTCATCCACTGGAGCCCCATAAGAAGGGGTGAGTGAGAGGAGCAAGAAGCTCAACAGGATTTCATCGAGAAGGGGTGATGGAGAGGAATCGACAGAGGCGCAGACGGAGCAAATGAGGGGAGTAAGGGAGGCTGAGGCCTTTTAGGGCATTCGAGGTAGTGGGCTTAGGGTTAGGTATGGGCTTGGGCTTGGGTAGAGTAAAATAAACAGGCCTAGAACAATTGGGCCTATATTCCAACATTCTCCACCTTAGGCCCAATTCCCACTAGTCAGTTCGATATTTATAAAATGGTGTAGAGGGCATCATCATTGCCAAGTACCTGCAAAACACAAAATGAGTGAAAAAATCAGAATTCACTAAGCAAAGAAATGTCACAGAGACATGCATTATGACACTTAGTCATGTACTCCAGATTCCAAAGATCAAAGTTTAAAGTTTTTAAGCATGAAAGGAATTTTTCAACAGACAGACATTTAGTACCCATATCTGCAGGGTTAAACTTAGAGGCAATCTTTTCCAACTGAATCACACCTTTTTCAACAATGTCTCTAATGAAATGGAACCTAAGACTACATTTATCAACAACCTACCACAACCCAACCTCTCAATAAAATATTAATTTCTCTCTCATCCACATACACAATCTACAACCCAACCCAATCTCAATATTTTTATATTTTATCAACAACACAACCCAACCTAACTTTTTAATAAAATATTCATTTATCTCTCATCTATATATATACTCCAATTATTAATATGAAATTGTATATTATTTTGAGAATTTTTTAATTATATTCAAAAATATAATAATTGTATTTTAATTCCGCAATTATAGTAAGAAAATTTGTTTCGATAATACATGAAAAATAATATACTAACACAATAATTAAATTAAAATTACATTAATTATATAAAAATTACAATAATGGGAATACGAAAAATGAAAAAATTTGAAAAATTATCAAAATTTGAAAAAAATTGGGAGTTTGGGTAATAATTAAGATTGTTTGAATCCATAATAAGAAAGAGATTATGGAAATAATATGAGAAAAGAGTGAACCTCAAAATGTAAAAAAAGATAGAATTTTAGATTGAGAGAAAATAAATATTTTTTGATTGTGATTCAAAATATGTCAATATTACACTCTATTTATAGATAAAAAAAAAGACAGGAATTTTGGTTATTTTTAAAAATGAAATAAAATAAAATAAATATCATTTATCAAGAATCTAAATTTTATCAAAAAAAAATAACTAGAACCAATTAGAGTGTGACACTTGTCACACTCTAATTGCATTAGTACATTGAAGATGGTCAATCACTCATGCCCACAACCGGTTGAGGCAACCATTCATTTATCTTTTTTTTGTCTTATTAGGACAACCCATGGATTGGGTTGTCAATGAATGTAGTCTAACATCAATGTGTTTGGTTTTATCATGAAAAATAGGCTTCTTACACAACTGGATGTCAGATTGGCTATCAGAAAAAACAGTTACATTACCAGACAAGTAACCTATTTCAGACAACAAACATTTTAACCATATAGCTTCCTTTAGAGCTTCAGTAATAGTTATATATTCAGATTCAGTAGTGGATAAGGTAACAATGTGTTGGAGTTGTGATTTCCAACTAATGCAGGAGCCACATAATGTAAACACATAAGAGGTGGTTGACTTTCTATTATCCCTATCATTAGCATAGTTTGAATCAACATAGCCAACTAAGTTAATACCTTAGGCAGAGTAAGAAAACTTTAAACTTACGTCTTGAGAGTTTTTAAGGTATTTGAGAAGCCATTTCAGAGCTTCCCAATGAGGGAGACCTGGGTTAGACATGTACCTACTGAGGCAACTGACAACATAGGCAATATCAGGTCGAGTGCTGATCATTAGGTACATTACAGACCAATGGCATTGGAGTAATAAACTTTTTCCATTTCAGCAATTTCAGAATCAGTTTTAGGAGACTGATCCTTACTTAATTCAAAATGAGCAGCAAGAGACACAAAAATAGGTTTAGAAGAAGACATAGAGAATTTGTTCAAAATCTTTCCCACATAGGAGCATTGGTTTAAAAGTAATGTTTTGTTCTTCCTATTTTTAACAATGTTCATACCCAAGATTCTTTTAGCATCACCAAGGTATTTCATATCAAAATTGTTACTGAGGCTATTTTGAACACATTCAATTGTTTTTAGGCATGGACTTATTAAAAGCATGTCATCAACATATATTAATAAGAAGACAGGAACAGAATGGTCATTTTTGAAATATAAACAGTGATCATAAGCACTCCTTTTGAAGTTTAAAGACTTCATGCATTCATCAAACTTTTTATTCCACTGCCTAGGTGATTGTTTTAAACCATACAAAGATTTTTTCAGAAGACACACATGATTAGGTTTAGAAGAATCAACAAAACCATCAGGCTGTTTCATATAGATTTCTTTATCAATATCACCATGAAGGAAAACAGTTTTAACATCTAATTGTTTTAACTCCCAATCAAAATGAGCAACTAAGGCAAGCATGATTCTTACAGTTACAAATTTCACAACAGGGGTAAAAATTTCAAAGTAGTCAATGCCTTCTTTTTGTGTAAAACCTTTAGCTACAAGTCTAGCTTTAAACCTAACATTTTTTTCTTCCTTTTTAACTTTAAAAAGCCACTTGCAGTCCACAACAGAGCAGTATTCATGTTTAGGCACAAGAATCCAAGTGTTATTAACATGTAAAGAGTTCATTTCATCATTCATTGCTTTTAACCAGTCTTTTGAATTTTCAGAGTTTAAAGCCTCTTTGTAGGTTTTTGGTTCACATCCATCTAAAGATTCAAAAATATTAAAAGCATGAGAATCTATGTGAAAATCATCAAACCTTGAAGGTTGTCTAATATTTCTCCTACGCCTATCTCTAGCAAGTTGATAGTTCTCAAGGTTATTTTTATTAATATCATCCTCATGTTCACCAGGCAAAGAATTATCAGTTTCAGGGTCAACAGTATCAGAAGCAGGCAAGAAAAGTTGTTCCACCTTAAAAGGAGCAGTGCTAGTATTAGACATGGGGGCAGGGGAAGGTAAGCAAGGAAAATCAGATTCATTAAAGATCACATCCCTACTTATTACAACTTTAAACCCAAGTTCATCTTTTAACCAGAGCCTATAATCTTTCACACCATTAGGGTAACCTAAGAAAACACATTTTTTGGATCTAGCTTCAAGTTTATCATTCTTTTGATGAACATAACCAGCACAACCAAAAAAAATTAGGTTTGAAAGGTCAAGAGGTTTTCCAGACCACACAGATTCAGGGCACTTACCATTTAAAGGCACAGAGGGAGATCTATTTATCAAATAGGCAGCAGTACACGCAGCTTCTCCCCAGAATTTTTTGGAAAGGCCAGAGTAATTCAACATACTCCTTACCCTTTCCAAGAGAGTTCTATTCATCCTCTCAGCAATACCATTTTGCTGAGGGGTGTAAGAGACAATTTTATGTCTTTGGATACCTGAATCTGCACACAACTTATCCAATAAGTTGTTGCAGAATTCAAGACCATTATCAGTTCTCAAATATTTGATTTTCTTACCAGTTTGATATTCAATTAGGACTTTCTAGTATTTAAAATTTTCAAACACATCAGATTTGAGTTTCAAAAGCATGATCCATACTTTTTAAGAAAAATCATCAATCACAGAGAGGGAATAAGATTTACCACCATGTGTGGGGATACTAGCAGGTCCCCACACATCAGCATGCACATATTCAAGAATTTCAGAACATTTAGACATGTTTGGGGAAGGGGAGGAGGGAAAACTGACTTTATGTTGTTTGTCTTTCACACAGGATTCACAGAAGAGCATGCAAGACACTTTATCATTACCAAAACATCCTGCATTATGCAATAGTTCAAGTCCCTTATTACTCATGTGACCTAATCTACAATGCCAAAGTTCAGTTTTATCATCTTTAACAGTATTGGCAGAGGCAGACAAAGGTTTAGCAACACAAACATACAAGTTTTTCTTTTTCACAGCTTCAAGGATCACAGAAGAGCCTTTAAGAATTTTCATAACACCATTTCCTCATTTTCCTTCAAAACCATCATCTTCTAAGGCAACACAAGATATCAGATTGTTACATAGATCAGGAACATGTCTAACATTTTTTAAGATAAACACACAACCAAAATTACAGATTAAGGAAACATCCCCAATTCCAAAAATTTTGCATTTCTTTTCATCAGCGAGAGAGACATAGCCATTGTTTACAGTTTTATAAGTGTTAAAAAAGTCTTTTGAAGGTGTCATGTGAAAAGAACATCCAAAATCAACAAGTCATTCACTTTCACACATAGGAGAAGGCAAGACACACTACACGAAATTCTCTCATAGACTACACTCCTAAAACATGTGTTATGTCAAAAAACCCTTGTCTTAGCCAAAATTAGCGTTGTCGTAGACAAAACCGAAGTCATAGAGTATAAAAATGCTCTCATAGACAAGGGTTTTTTTGTTGGCGTTGTCGTAGAGGCATAGTTGTAGGGTAAAATTGAGCCCTAAGACAACGGTGGTGATTTGAGGTTGTCGTAGAGGCGTAGTCTTAGGTTATAATTGAACCCTAAGACAACGCTTATGATATGAGGTTGTCGTAGAAACGTAGTTATTGTACCCTAAGACAACGGTAATCTTTTAACGTTGTCGTAATATCATAATAGCGTTGTTGTAGACTAAGTTAAATTGAATTTTTTATATTACATTTACATTATATGTAAAATAAAAAAGATGTCTAAGTGTAAATTTTGAAATCCCCATGTCTATCCCCAAATTGAAAACCCTAGGAAGCCCTCCCTCTTCTCCCACGCCTCCGCCGCCGTCGTTGTAGCCGCCGCAGCGCCGCCTCCGCTGGCCGCGCCTTCATCACTCGACGTCGCTGGCCCCTGCTCCGTTACTCGAGCCAGTGCCGATTGTTGCCTAGAAAGCCCTCCATCCTCCCCCATGCCTCCGCTGTCTTCGTCGACGCTGCTGGCCGCGCCGTCTCCGTCAGTCGACGCCGCTAGCAGCGCCTTCATCACTCGACGCCGCTGGCCATGTCTAGGTCACTCGACTCCGCCGACTCCACCTTTCATAGCTCAACGCCTCTGCCATCCGCTGACGCCGTTGGATGATGGCAATGTTGTAGGAGCCAAAAAGGGTTTGAGCCCATGGCCAGGTTGCTTTAGTTCTTTGGTGCTGTATGTTCCAACATTATTTTCCTCCTCCTCTGGATTCTCCTACTATTATTGTCTGGCTTATCTCTTTTCTATTTCATTTTGGCACTTGGGATTTTTCGAACCTATTTGAGATAAAATCTGTAAGATCCTAAAACAAAGTACTGACCGATGAGTTGATTGGGTAATTGGGTGTTTGATTATTGAATTCATTTGTTGATTGCTCTATTATTCGACTAGTTTTTGTTGGCCAAAGAGTGTATTTTTTCAGTGGAAGTTGTGAGTTTTTGGATGAATTGGGGTATTGATTGATGAATATTGCTCCGTTTTTCCGAAAAGATTTAGAAAACACATAACACTTGGTGGGTGGAGTTGAGTCTGATGTGGATATTATACTCATCGTCTTTCATAAATATTTCTTTGTTTGCATGTTTGTTGAGAATGTGCCTGCCATAGTTGATATTGGAGGTGGATCTTACAAATTTACTTCGCAATCTGAGTAACACATCAATATAAAATTTAGATCTTTCTCCAACAATTTACTATATCCCATGGCATGGCAAGACTGGCAATTTTTGGGTAATCATGGAAAATTTTGTCTATCTTTTGATGGAACTTACAGAATATCAAATTTTGTTCAATTACAGACTTGATATTTTAGATATTTTTTGTTTATGCTTTGTTGGATCTTTTGGTGAGCAGGAATTGATGCGAAAACAAACCAGACGAGGGCAAGGTGGTGGTGTATCGATTGCCATGGTGCTATTTAGCCTACTTCTGGGAATATTGGTTGGATATTTTATGAGGAAGTAAGAGGTATGATGCAACGATTCTTTGTTCAGATGTCATAAAATTTGCACATCAGAATTTCATTCAGATTTTGGAGACTTGAATCTTATATTTTCTTGTGAAAATTAGGCCATTTAATATGTACGCGAAATTTTGGAACTCGATACTTTCAGAATTCAGATATTTGAACTTGAAATTCATAAATCTTATGGTGTGTGTGGGCTGGGATGTTCACTCTATTATTTCTACAATTCACAACATTTTCTACAACTCTATTCTATATGTATTAGTTGAGAAAAAAAGAAACAAAGAAGATAGTAAAATTGAAAGAATACATATCTGTAGATGAAAATAATGAGTGAAATGTAGCGTCATTCTTGAATGTCTTGATCAGAAATGGTTTTGTTGGGTTTCCGATAGGTTTGCTCGAAATGCTTATTTTGGAATTCTAGTTTCCTTCGGTTAACATTTTTGATATGTGATTCTGTCATGTTTAGTTGATATGAACTAGCTAGGGCTATATAATCTTAGCGACAGATATTTCAGTATAGAATTTTACCTAATGAAGATCTTGACTAGAAATTTGCAGAAGTAACCAGTAAAAACAGAAACATTTGATCTTGAAGTATATCATTGTCAATGTTTTTGCTTGTCTGCTTGAGACTCTATCTACCTCTCTCAATTTCCATGACGAAATGAATGCAGTATATTCTAATTTGGTTTGTTCACTAGAACTTCCATTCATGCCTTCTGTTTTCTTCTTTTCCTTTATGGACAGGCTATTATATGTGGAAAAGTCGGTCAAGCCCCCATTCAAAAGATCTTAAGAAATGGTCGAACTGTAACCACATTTACTGTGGGAACTGGAGGCATGTTTGATCAGAGGACTGTGGATTCTAATGACTTACCCAAACCAGCTCAATGGCATAGGATTGCAGTGCATAACCCTATGCTTGGAGCCTATGCTGTTCAACAACTAGTGAAAAAGTAGGCATTAACTAACATTTATAGAGATTTTTTTTTTTTTGTCTTTTCTTTTTCTTGAAGTTCTGACTAATCAATCCATGGAGTTTTTTTTTTTTTTTTTCAGCTCTTCAGTTTATGTTGAGGGTGATATTGAAACAAGAGTTTACAATGACAGCATCAATGGAGACATAAAAAGCATACCAGAAATTTGTGTGCGCCGTGATGGTATGTAAATTTGCATATCTATTTGCATACGGACTTGCTATATTCATACTGATCATATATGCCTTCTGCTTTACTCCCATCACTCTTTTATTTCCCCTCCCAAATAATTAATCTCTTTAAATTACCTAAACCTGTGTGTCTCCCATACTTCTGTTAGTAATTGAGTTTTTTTCTCATTTATTCCCAACAAAGTCTGTTTATGAACAAATCATGTACATGCATCAGTTACATACTCTTTGTACTAAAGTTTAATCTAGTTCAATGTATTGATGTTTCTTTATGTTATTTTTGCCTCTGTTTTGCTCAAAGTCTGTAGATATTAGCTTTGGATTCAAATGCACTATTAAATCCACAGTTCGGTGATTTTATTCTGTAGACCATGATTCAATGATCTTATCATGCACTTCTATTTCTCATGTGCTAGCCATACCCCGTAGGATTCCAAGCAAAATACTACTGTCACAGTAGAAGCAATTTCATATATATTTTTATATGCATACAAACCTGCATCATAGTTGATCCTCATTATTGCAATTTCTTTATTTGTTTGCCATTTGTGTTTGTTGGATTTTGACATTAAAATCAATGTGTATATATTCTCACTCAATTATTCTGATGATTCATCTCACTCTGCATGTCTAGAGTAACTCTTCATTTTTTGGATGTGTAGAATATTTGATAGCTGTGACTTTAAACCTTCAAATTAGAGTTGGGTAGCTCTATAATTTTTCAGCATGAAGTTTCCAAGTGATGATGTGTCATATGTCATAATTTTTCCTTTATTGAATTTTATTAATCTTCTTTGCAGCAAAAACAAGATGGACGTGGTTCTCAGGGGTCATTTACGTTGGGAGAAGGGCTCTCTGCATTTGTTTTTGTGCTAAAGCTGAATGAGAATACATGGTTGAATTGCAAGGAATTTACTTTTGGCTTTACCATGTGATTAATGAATTTACAATGAATATTTGTTGTATAAACTATTAGATGAATATTTTAATTTGATATAACTATATTTTGATTTTATATATTTTGTTGAATTTTATTTTTTGTATATTTAGAATATCAACCAATATATAATAATTGTAAAATGCAAAAGTAAAAGACAACACTAAAAAGACAATAGTTAAAAACCGTTGTTGTAGGGTCAAACACAACGGCAAGACAACGGTTTTTAACCGTTGTGGTAAGTATCTATGACAACGGTTAAAAACCGTTGTTGTAGGGTTAAAGACAACGGCCAGACAATGGTTTTACACTGTTGTCGTAAGAGTCTACGACAACGGTTAAAAACCGTTGTCTATGAGCGCATATTTGGAAACTGCCAACCTACGACAAGGGTTTTTAACCGTTGTCACGCCGTTGTCGTAGAGGTCTACGACAACGGTTAAAAACCCTTGTCTATGAGCGAAAATTTTCAAACCCTACGACAACACCACCTACGACAAGGGTTTATTTAGGCTACGACAAGGGTTTTTAACCCTTGTCTATGAGCTTTTTTCTTGTAGTGACAGTGTTAGCACAAAGAGGAACACAAGATTCTGTCACCATAAACACATCTCCATTACAATCATTTTCAGATACAGTGGTATTATTAACTTGATTTCCCTGGGATTGTTCCTTTTTCTTTTTAGGACAATCTTTAATGAAATGATTTGGATCACCACAATTATAACACCCCCTATTTTTTGGTCTAAACTGGGGAAAAGAGGAATTTTCAGGTTGATTTTTATCAAGGGTCTGGTTAGTTTGATTGTTGGAAGGCTTATAGCCCTTGGGCTTAGTTCTTCCTCTAACAAACATCACCTCCCCCTTATTAGAAGGATTAGTCTTTAAATCCATTTCTTTACTTTTCAGGCCATTCACAACAGTTTCAAAAGACACAGAATCCCTACCATATTTTATAGCAGACTTAACATCATTGTAGGAATCAGGAATGACATTTAAAAGTACAATAGGTGTATAATCATCAATGTTTTTATCACCAGTTTTCTTAATATCTTGAACCAGTTTAGTGAACACATCAAGATTCTCTTCAATGTCTTTACTTAAATCCAGTTTAAATCTAAAAAAAATTTCAAGTAAAAACATCTTATTAGGCAAAGAGGTTTCAACATAGAGTTCTTGTAATTTATCCCATAAAGCCTTAGCATTTGTTTGATCACCAACTTTCCTTAGCACACAATCAGATAGATTTAAGATTATAGATGAATATGCAATTTCATCCATTTCACCAATTTTTTCAGGGGTGTCAGACTCAGTAAAAGTAAGGCTAATACATTTGAACACACGTTGTTGTACAAGAATACTTTTCATTTTCTGTTGCCAAATACCAAAATCTGACCTCCCATCAAACGGAGCCAGAGTATAGTTAGACATGGCAGCCATCACACAAAGTGATACCAAAACAGAGACAACACAGAGAATTTCAGGCTATTTGAAGCCAAGGATTTCCCAGTTCTCGGCACTGATTTATCAGTGGAGCAGGGGTTCACTTGGCAGCCTTTCAGAGAGAAGATTCACAAAGAATATCAGGAGAGATTACAGCGGAAGCAAAAACAGGTAGTCACATAGAAAGCCTAAGAGAACTACCAGCACAGAAAGCCCAAGACCCGCCCGTTTCAAACGGGATCTACCAAGGAATTAGGGTTTCAGCGGAGTACCTGAGCGGGCCCCAAAGTCTGGGCAACCCGACTTACCAAAAGGAATCGATTTGGCTCATGTTGAGCGCAGGCGCGACGGGAGGGCTGCCAGGGGGCAGAGAACCAGCTCAGCAGAGAGCAAATCATTCGAGAAACAACAAGAAAACACACAGGGTTAGAGAAGCAATAATAAACCCTAGATTCACACAGGGGAAAAATAAACACCCCAAGAATCTCAGATTTTCCCACGGGTCAGAAGAGACCACGATTACGAGAACCGTGGCTCTGATACCACTGTTGGGTGGACACCGTGGTCAGCAATGGCTCAGACAGCCTTGAGCCTACACTGATCGAACACAAGGACCAGTGGGAAAAATGGGAAGCACTCACAGAGTCACTAAGACTCAAGAACAAGCCCTAGAACAGATGTCACTAAGAGATCGAAGAAGCCCCAAGACCCTTCACCCTAAACCCTCGAAAAACCAACAGGAAAGCCCCTCGCTTCTACCCTCACTCACATACAAGAACACATAGCTCAACTCACTGAGAGTAAGGGTTTTCCAAGAAGAGAAGAAGATTTCAAAGAGAGAAGGAGACTCAAGTGTAGCTTGTGTAGAGCTCCTCTATTGGAGCCCCATAAGAAGGGGTGAGTGAAAGGAACAAGAAGCTCAACAGGGTTTCATCGAGAAGGGGTGATGGAGAGGAATCGACAGAGGCGCAGACGAAGCAAATGAGGGGAGCAAGGGAGGCTGAGGCCTTTTAGGGCATTCGAGGTAGTGGGCTGAGGGTTAGGCATGAGCTTGGGCTAGGGCTTGGGTAGAGTAAAATAAACAGGCCTTGAACAATTGGGCATATATTCCAACAATTTGGTTCGACTAGACTCAGTTACATCCTTAAATCCCATAATACTTGAATTGTCTCAAATTCAAGTGAGCCTTATCATGTAACATTTCTATAGAATTGAACTTCAGCTTACAAATTTTGATAAAATTAATATTTAAAAGTATCTAGAAAAAGAAATGAAATTGAGGTTGTGTAGTTTATTTAAATATAGATGGTTTAAGAATAGAGATTTCACTTATTTGACTAAGTACATTCAACCCCTCATTTAAACATTATCAGATTTTTTCTTTTATCTCATTTCTGCATAATTGTTTTATAAATTAAATGATTTTATTTGATAATATATATAGTCAACAGGTTGTTGGCTCGTCTAAGGAAATAATTGAATTAGTTTAGTCCAAACTTGGGGCCCAAAATAAGATCTGGTCTTAGATTATATCAATTGGATCCAAAATTTTGAACAAGAATGGGCCTCATTATTACTTAAAGAGACGGCCCATTACATTTATTTTTGTCTCACTCAATGTGTATTGTTCTCAAATATATAGTCGACAAATAATAATCGTCACGGCTATAACACAACTAATCCAAGTTCCAAATTAAGCAACAATTTTTATTTTTTTTAGCACCAAAATTTAGTTTTATTAATAAACATTAGATTGTCCTACATTGTTACAGGCATATATATCAAAAAAGTATTAAGGAAAACTCAAATTTCAAGTTTATTTGGCGATTATTTATTTACGAAATCGCAAGTGTAATTGTCGGACAATGCAATGATTGCACTTATATTAGAAAAATATATACTTATAGCAGTACTAAAAGACATACTTAAAATATATTGTAAAAAGCATACTTATAAAACACATACGTATAGCTGAAAAACATATACCTACACACCTATAAAAGTACTTGAATCCCGTCGCATGTGAGGCAGTCTCACAGGAGACCAACTCTTGTTTAATTGTATACAAAAAGATTTATGAGGCAGGTAGACTATAATTTTTTTTAGGTATGAATATATTCACCTAATAATACAATACTGCTAACTAACCTACAATGAACACATATTAATTATAAGTTCAAATATTGATATGTCACCTATCTAATACAACAACTAATTTCGCATAATATAATTTAAGAGATATGATATTTACCCCTCAATGATAGGTATATCAAGAGGTTTTCACCGTCTGCATTAATGAAATTTTCTTGTAAAATACATATATAGTTATATATTAGTATGCAATTATTGACAATTAGGATCCTCTATATCAAACTGTGTTTCATCTGTTATTCCGGTATAATCCTCATACGTCACGTGTAAAAAATGACATCATCAATGTACACTTATCATCTTGTGAAAATAATGGAATATAAGATGAAATACAAATTGGAATAGAGGATCCAATTCCAATTATGCATGCCAGAACTAACAATAGTTAGGGGCTGTTTACTTTGGTGGTCGGGATTGTTTGGATTGATTAAAAAAGTGGGATAGCATTGTTCATGTATGATTAAAAAGTGGTAATTTGAGTGTTTGGTATGTAGGTTTAGATGTAGGTTTAATTAAATTTTTGTTTGGTTTGAATGATTGTAAGTGAGTTAAAATGAGTTTGTTTATAAAATCTTCTTTGGTATATTGGTTAATATTGATTAAATTAAGGAAAGGATAATTTTGCCCAAAAACCGAATTTTATTAAAATTTACAATTTAAAAATTTGTAAAATGGCAATATATGAATGACTCAAAATATCCCCATGGAAGTAGAGCTTTCATTTGAATAACCCAGATCTCTCTCTCCAACCTCAAACTTCAACCTTCAATTCACTCGTCTAAGCAAGATCACAGCTATGGCTACCGGATTTTTCGAGTTTCTTCTTTCCAATCCATGAACTCTCATCCTTGCATTTCCCTCTATCAGCTTCCCAATATGTAAGCTTGCACTTATTTTCCTTTCTTGTAACACAAATATGTTTGAATGCTCATGAATTTGTATTTGGGTCTACTTTCGTAGAGACGTTAGTTGAAGGTAGAAATTGGTAGACACTTCTACTCTTCGTGTTGGAATCGAAGTGAATGCGACACTAATTTGAGTGAGGACCATCTGATTTCCAGCAATAAATCAGCTTGAGTTTTGTTAAAGTTTCGTAATGTCGACGACGTAAATAATTAGTATTTTCGAGTTCAATATTGTGGAGGCATACTTGTGATTTCATGAGTGATATGGTGGACAAATGAAGTGAATGTGTAAGGATTGTGCATATTCAAGTTTTGCAGGTTTGATTTAGCATTATGTGGTTCAAGTTTAATGTTGAGATGTGTACAATTTGGAAATTGTAGAACCTGTATCTATCTGTTCTTATAGAGAAGTAAATAAAATGAGAAGGAAGAATTTTACAGTTGATTGTGTAGGATGAGTTTAATGTTCATTTTTATCAAGTGTTGTTGTTATTGTCGTGTAGTTCTAATGCATATCCATACGCGCAAAGTTCAAGCATGTCGGTGTAACCACCGGATACTTTATTACGATGTCGGCATATGATTCCGATGCAAGTGCAAACTTCGGGGATGCAATGCAACCTTTTATATTGGTCCCAAGTGGTAGTAGACTTAGAAGGGGGGAGGTGAATAAGCCTACTCAATTTTCAATTTTTTTCTTTAAAACATAATGATAAGTCACTTAGGCAGATAGCTAAAGAGCTTACTGTCCTGGAGGTTACAGCTTGAGTAGTTACCTTTAGTGAACTTAGGGAAAATGAGTTTTATGCACAACGAAAATTCTTTTGACCAAAGCTTCTTTTTTGAATACAGTTGGTATGCTTATGAGAGATATGCAACAGGCAAAACAAATAAGCAGAATATAAGATATGAACAGCAGTAAGCTAAACAGAAAAATAAACACAGCGATTTATAGAGGTTCAAGGGTGGAGTAATCCCTCTACGTCATCTCTACTCTTTCACAAGGAGGAACTTTGTTAAGTAATCTGGTTGATTTACACAAGCCTCGCTTATACAACCCAAACCTAACAAGAACTGTCAGTCAATCTCACACAGGGTTACTGCACAGTGACCAAACTCAACTAGCCCACACCGAGCTCTTGTTCTTCTACTAAGAACGCAAATACTTGATCAGGAACAACCTCCGATCAAGCAACTCCTAACAGTCTAAAGAAAAAGAGGTTTTCTTTTCAACAACACAGACAGCAAGCTTAGAACGATGAACTCTTTAAGTTATAGTTAGCTTGCTACAAGACTGGACTTGAAACTATCTGAGTATAGAGATATGAAATGATTTAAGTGCTTGAATGTTTGATTCGTGAGAGTTTCTAGTTTCAAGTTGGTCTGGTAACCTTCATGTCCCTGTCTTCTTCTATTTATAGGTGATGAAAATTCTGCCCGTTGGAGAGAGAGCTTCCTTCTCGCAGCATGCATGGGGCAACGTGACCTTTTCTGGTTAGTCCGTACGAGGTTTTTGAGATCGTACGTATCTGTTGCTGCAATCGCCATACTTAGTTTGTCATTTGTTCAGACTCTTTTTTATTTTATTACGTGACATCTTTTGATTGGAAGAGTTTGCGGTTGTGCCTAACGTAAACCTCGTATACGTATCCCGAGGTAACTGCTTCCAAAAAGTTGTTGATGCTTCCTGGTTCTTCTGTTAACTTTAGCTAAGTTGTCTTATATCCAGCTAGCAGATTCAACATCCTTATACAGTAAGTGTCCAATATCCTTTCCAAGCAGCCTGGTGTAGTGACTTATTTTCCCAATTTAAGGCTTTCCTTATGCAGCAAAGTCTTCAATCTTTAGTCTTGATCATCAGGCCTCCTGATCCTATACTTAGAGATTTTACAACATAATCTAAATATATAGGATCCTAGGTCCTAATCTATTACATGTTTTGTCTTCATCAAAATCTATACAATGTTCCTTACATTTTATAACTTGTCCTTTCCGAGGGGTACTTCTAAACCAGTTTTTGCTTATAATTTACACATTATTGTCATCCATGAATAATGATTCCATGTACCTACTTATTGAAAGTGAATGAAATTGTAGAAAGAAGCTTGTGATATGTTCATTTAGTTGGAGCCACTGCTCGAAAGACGTGCTCGAGATGTTGCAATTGAGTGTCTTGATAAGATTGCTCGGTTAAAGTTGGACCTTGCAAGGGCCCAAGCTCATGAAAGAAAATTGAAGTCACTTATCATCTTACTACTTATTTTTTTGATCATGATGGTTGTACTCTTTGTACGTAAGACTACTAGCATGGAGGTTGGTGTGTCTCATGGTCTTTGTAAGTTGTAGTCAATCGCAAGTCCGATATGTATTATGTATTTGCGTTCTCCAAACCTTAAATCTAGCTTCTAAAGAACTTTAGATAATATGTTTAATATCATGTAGGTGTTTTGAGTGGAAGATGAATGGAGTTCAGTTATGTATTATATGTCTTCATATGTGGTGTTTTAATGAGGAGTCAAGCACAGTGCAATGAAATGTCTAAATATTTGCAAGGTATCATATGACTACAACTTTAGTTAAATACTCCATAAAGAAGGATTTGGGATGTTCAAAACATTTTGAACCAAAATTGCTAGCACACAAAACATACATTGCTAGCATATGAGCAGCCCCCAAACCTTTGAAATTACCCATTTGATCCTAATAATAGTTTATAAAACATGTTAATAACCTAAAGTTAGCAAAAGACAGCCCTTCATCCATCCATGTTCGGCCACTCATTCCCTTCCATACATGGTGCAAAAATATGTACAAACTTCATAGGTCTTCATAGGGTGCAGAGCTTCGAATCCTTAATGCTCATGCTGCGAGGAGTCGAGGGAAACTGTACATCCCAGCTGTCAGTGGCTTCTGGATCGAACGACTCATCTCGAACCATAATCGGCGATTCTGGTGACGAGCCAATAGGATCCATGACCACTTCAGCAGGTCGGTGGTACGAAAGTATTATGCTTCAAGTTTCATAGAATGGATATCCACTTTCTCGTAAGCAGACTTGGTGCTCGTTCTCCTGCAATGTAAACGAATGTGCAATGCATTAATTTCATCTTTAACTATTTTGCTTTTTGCATCATGTTAATATTTGAAGGAAGTCCATGTCAAATTTGGATATGTATTAGTTGTTACCTTCAATATGAAATGACAATACTCGAAGCTAACATAGATGCGATTCTTTGTCTGATTATATTTCAGCCCAACATTATTGTTGATATAGTCAACTAACATTGGGAACAGTCTGACGGTTTTTGCAACGAACTTCTTCTGCAGGCTGAAAGGTCAAAAATTGTTGTTCACGTGCAAGTTTGATACCCTAAGCATGTTTCTAAGACCCAAAGTTTTACCAACAGCTCCTAATAGACACTATGGCAGTAGTAGACTCTATGACAGTAGTAGACATGACATATACAAGGTCGAAGACATGTTTTGCAGCTTAGTTGGTAGGTCTAGTCCATTTAAACTAGGCCTAACACAAAATAGTACTTCGAATGAATGCACTACTCTTAGTGGCAGAATGAGGCAACAACAAACATTATTCAATTAAAGCATCACACATACATTTGGACTTAGCACAAAATTTAAAAATCCCCAAGCTACTTCAGCCTAAACATACATCAAATGAACACATAATATACTTATGTTTTAATGGTTAATGATGAATTAAGTTACCATCCAGTGAGTATCTCCTGAGATCTAGCATAGTCTTACATATTGATATAATTTGAACAATGTTTGCATAAAACACATAAATTCCTAAGACTACAGCAAGCAAACTCAAACCTAATCAACTAAACTAAAATGATAAATGCTTCATGAAAGTGCTTCTTATGATTAATACCAATGCATGTGAAGAAGTAGTTAGCATGAAACCTGGTATAGAAAGCAATAACTTCTAATTTGTTGATGAGAAATCTGCTCTATTTCTTCAATTCACCTTTCAACTGCCACAGTGAAATCAGATTATCAATAATACAAATTAAATGTACTTAGCATTTACTGGAATTAAAATATATATCCAACAATCGAAATCCACATAATAGAGATTCAATTACAGGTTTTACCAAATAATCTGAAATTTGAGGAAAGACCCTATCATCCAACAACTTAACTCAACAACTAACATGAAACATTCAATAATTTAGCAAAACTATTAAACAACCTATCAAACATATATTACCATAATATATGCAAATTAGGAAAAGTTTAGTGATTTTTGCTTAATTTTTCGGTTGACAATATAGTCAACGCCCAACACATCAATATTAATTCGATGAATACCACAATAGACAGCTCAAAACAATATCATCCACAACTGATTATTCAACATAAAATCAACTCAATCAAAGAAACCAGCTCCTCACCCCTACATGGACAACATATACATTTTCAAGAATTTATTTTATCGAACAACAAACTTAAAATCAAAGTCAAAGCTACAACAGAAATCAACCTACAAACAGAAAATCAAACCGTGGAAAAATCAAAACTAAAAAACATTTCAATCTCACGATTACAAACCAAATGTACAATCATCTCATGCCACCTCAAAACAATATGAAGAAAAAATAACAGAAACTCCCACTAAGAAAAAAAATCAAACACGATGCTTCAATCTCTTCGTAATGCATTTTGCTATGTTATATACAACTATTGCGTTTACGCCGTCAAATAAGGAGACCTTAGAAACCACGATGCTATAAAAGAACTTTGAAGTATGAGATGAATCTGCAATTCACTCTCAAAAAATCGAATCCGCAGTAAGGATGTGTTTGGAAACCCAAAAAAATCCGAATTTGACACAAGAACTCAGATATCTAGCTCCAATTACCGCTCTCTCCACCGGAAATTCAGGCCAAACAGCAACCATTTGGCCATAACATCGATAAAGTATGGAAAGCAAGAAATTCAAAGAATCGACCAAAGAATGGATCAAATGAATGATAAAGGATTAATTGAAGACAATAACTTTGAAGTATGAGATGAAGAATCTGACTTTGAAGAACTTTGAACTTTGAAGTATGAGATAAATGATTAATTGAAGAATCAAAGGAACGATAAAAATCATATCGAAGTTCGATTGATTCTATCCTATGAGGTTCTCACGTGTTACCTGAAATATCTGACTTCCGGATGGAGGTGCCATCGTTAGTCGCTTGGCCGCTGCAGCTTTGTGCTTAATCGACGAAGGCCGCCGCTGCAAGCTGATATATCGACGAAGGGGGGAGAGGGTTAGAGTTGGGTGTAAAAGGTGTATATATGTCGTAGCAAATCTGTAATTAATCAAAAGTACAAGGGCATAAAAATACTTTTATTATGAATAGTAAGGGTAGTAGTGTAATTTTACGCTTGGTACTATAGGGTTTGGATTAAACCCACCAAAATAAATGGGTTTATAATTCGACCCTTAACACAACCCAATCACGCGGTTAATCCGGCCCAAACTTGCAGCAATTTTATAAACTCGAGCCTCGAACCATCAAAGTAAACATGGGTTTGGGCTGTTTTATAAACCCAAACCAACTCAAATCCACAAAATAAACACATCCTTCGGGCCCGTTTGATACGAAGGTTGGGTTTGGATGAGATTATAATGTTTTCGGGTTTTTTACTGTTCATGCAGTATAAAAAATGTGTAATTTGGGTGTTTGGTATAAAGGTTTTTGGATTGGGTTTAGTTGTATTATGTGTTTGGTATGGATGATTGGAGGTTTGTTAAAATTGATTTATTTTTTATTTGTTATTTGGTATATTGGTTAATATGGATATAATATGTGATTTTACAAAAATGACCCTTAAATTATTGAAATAAACTAAATTGAATATTGAAAAAGATTAATCCAAAATCACCCCCACAGTCCCTCTTCGATTTGGTATCCAATCTTTAATTTGGTAATCTTTTTTATTTCATGAATGCAAACATGGACTAAATTGATTAAGAAAAAAAAAATTGATATATAGTAGTAAAATTAGATGAAAATTAGTTTGGTATTATTACCTTCAAAAGAAAACTATCGGCCACCACTAAAATTCATCTTTTACTACATTTATATTCTGAGATCACCCACGGATCACAATAATAAAAATTAATTAAAGTTGGTTGACATGAGAAGTATATTGCATTATGATAATCCAATGTTTACCAAAATAAATGTCATGTTATAAGCCTAGTCAATATGCTAGCTTATATAAGAGGATTGGTGATGAGAAGTTTGCAACTTCACTTGGAGAGATTCACTCAAAAAAAATTCTTTAACCCCAGTAATTTATAAATTGGCGAAGCAAGATGTATTCTTCACTACAGTATGGTGATCCCTACATTGTGTGTAAATCTAACAACAATAGGCATATTTTTAATACAATCAAAGCTAGTCTGGGCAATTCAATGTCTTTTCTTCCCTGCACTAGCTTTTGATGGAGAAATGAGAATGTTGGCGAATAAGATAATGGCCACCAACACTGAAATATGCAAACCGTAAACTGCCAGAAACTTCTGTAGAGAGAATCATTCGATAAGATAAGAGAAGAGAGTCAAAATAATTATTCTTACAGTTATGGCAAAATGGGATACAACCACTAAATAAATGCAAAATAGAACCTTGATGTCTCTCCAATTTTCAAACTTCTCATGTTTCTCGAGCAAGCCACTGTCTTAACATCACATGCTCAAAACATTCACTGTCTCAAACAAGTGAAGCTCATAAAGCCCACTATTCGAACATGTGGTGAAGCTTGAAACATTAACATGCTTTAAATAGTGGATAGCTCTAAACGTCAACACAACCATTCATATGCTCTTCTACATGTCTTAAGATGCAAGGAGTAAGCACTGGAGTTTTTCTTTTAACACAAAGCATCTATCTTTCTATGAAAGCCAAATAGACTACATTTCATTTTCGAATAGATGACTATATTCCCTGTTTCTATAACAATTATAAAATCTCAAATTTACTTATGTAGAATCATATTTACTTATGTATAAATGGGCAGTTTGAAACTATTGATAAAGAATCATTGATTCAGTGTTGGTAAGCTATTAAAAAACAAGAAAATACCCTAATGCGTCTCTTTGAAGTCGATCAGCACCCGAAGCGAGCAATTCTCTTATGCAATCCACATAGTCAATTCTTGCACCCAAATGAAGGGGAGTACTGCATGCAGAGCTGTAGAATACAAATGCTAATCATGAAACCTTTTCAATACACCTTAGTTGAGATTAAAGACTCAACAAGTATAGCTGAGAAGGCAGTGAGAAAATAACCATGTCTCACAACACCTCAACATTCATCGCCAGTCTCCGAGCAGGGCTATAGAGATGGAAAAAAATTCAACTATCATTTCAACATCCTTCTAACACTAGTTTAGCCATTCTTGAACATCCAAGACAGTAATTTAGGAGGATAACTTCAATAAAAAATAACCCACACATGAGAAGCATAACTCATTGAAACAAATGATATTAATTTAGTCCTTTCATACTTAAATTTCCAATCTCCAAATATAACAGATCTCAAAACTCCGAAAGCAGATAAAAATGTAACATTTTTTTCATAAAAATGTGATTTCGATCCCATAACGTCCAGATGCACCATAGCCAAAAATGTAGTGGTATTAAGGAGAATATTTTCTATTGTTTCATCAACAAAGTTACATAAACTCTAAATCACTCATGCAACCTATAATATCTGAACTTGCCAGAAAAAAACCTCTAAAAACCACAATCTATTTGCAGCAAACCTATTTTTAGGAAATTAAATACGTAAATTCTAAGATTGAGTAAAGAAGCACAAGATTAAATCAACTATGCTAAACTCCCCAACTGCATTAAAAAAAACCTAGAAATGACAAGGTCATATAGTTAAACATAGGACAAATCCACAGATGCGAATAACAAACTGAGAAGCTTAAAACACTGATTTGAGCATAGAAAAATACAGACCTGTCGCGGGATTGAAGATTGTCAACGACAGAGGAAATTTGAGGCAAGTAGATATGGTTTTAAGAGATATGTGGTGAAGGTGTACTTTTCGAATCAAATAAGGGCAATATAGACCAACCTTTTTCAACAGTAGGGATGGAGATAGGGATGGCAGTGGGGCGGCGATTCCTCGTTCCCCGCGGGGATCCGTCCCGATCGGGGCGGGGAGAATTTTACCCCGGACTGGTGGGGCGAGGCGGGGACGGGGATGGTATTACCCGCCCTGCGGGGATCCCCGTCCCGTTCCCCGTGGGGACCCGCAAACATTACATATATATATTATATTTAATAATATATAATTATATATCATATAATATACTTTACTTTTCTTCTTCTTGTTCAACCCTAAAACCCTAATCCCCACCACTCCCTCCACCTCCACCTCCACCTCCACCTCCATCAATCTTAGCCATGCAAATCGACCGGTGGCAAGGCGCCGAGAAAACAGCTGGCCACCAGGAAGTCCGCTCCGGCAACCGGCAGAGTGAAAAAGCCCCACCGCTTCCGCCCTGATACCGTTGCTCTTCGTAAATCCGCAAGTACCAGAAATCCACTGAATTGCTCATCCGCATGCTGCCATTCCAGAGGCTTGTTCGTGAGATTGCGCAGGACTTCAAGACAAATCTGAGGTTTCAAAGCTCTGCGATTGCGGCGCTTCAGGAAGCTGCGGAGGCTTACCTTGTCGGTCTCTTCGAGGATACCAACTTGTGCGCCATTCACGCTAAGAGAGTCACGATTATGCCAAAGGATATCCAGTTGGCTAGGAGAATCAGAGGTGAGAGGGCATAATTGGAATATGGAGGTGTTGTTGGCTATTCTGTAATGAAGTAGAACTTTTGTGATAAAAGGTAGATAAGGTGATTAACTGGTTTGAAGCTGCTTAATGAAGTTGTAATTTTTGATTTTCTTTTGAAATGAAGTTGAATCCACTGGAACTAAAAAAAATGTTAAAAAAAAAAAAAGGTGGGGCGGGGATTCCCCGCGGTGGTGGGGATCTCCACGGGGGGCGGGGATCCCCGCGGGGCGGGGACGGGGGCAGTTTCAGGGCCGGGGACGGGGAATCCCCACGAACGCGGGGACGGGGACGGGGATTGCTCCCCCGACCCCGCCCCGCCCCGTTGTCATTCCTAAATGGAGATGTAATATCGCACATGGCACTGTTGGGCTAAGAATAAACCCACCAAAAATGGTGGGTTTATAACACCTGCGAATTGGATAGCCTAAACCCAACAGATCATTGGGCCCACCCCTTAACCCGGGCCGTAAACCTTCACCCCAAACATGGGTTTAGGCTGGATTCTAATCCTAATCTAGCCTAAACCCAGCTACCAAATGGGGCCTTACTATACTAGAGTATATCATCAGTGGGAATTTTTAATAATGGCCAATAACATGAAATTTGAACAATTAATTTTACAGTTCTATAGTTATTTTCTTAAGTTTGAATTCTTTTTCTTCTCAAATTTAGTTCGATTGTATTAGAAAAAATCAATTTTGGTGATGATTGCATATTTAAATGGCAATAATGTTAATGTGACACTTTAAATTGGGATCAGATTGTACAAGTAAATATGGGGTATGTGTACTAATTGGATATATGAACCTAATCTCAATATTGTATATCAAATTTCCCTCAATTTAGTATCATATAGATCAATCAATTGGTCTCTTTAATACCATTTCACCTGTGACGAGATATAAATATGTATTTTACATGTATAAATATGGGTTTTTCACATACATTTCAAGTATGTATTTTTCAACTATAATTATGTTTTTTTCTACAATAAGTGCAATTGTCGTACAGTGTGACAGTTGCACATGAATTTTTGTGTAGATCAATATTCTTTTGATACACTCAAAATCTGTAGTTTGAAACATCATTACATTGCCAACAATCATGCATGTTAGTGAGCGATCATGCATGTTAGCGATCATCATTGGAAGTCAAATTAATTCCGACTAAAATGACTAGAATTAAAAATCAAAGATCTTATATAGAACCCTCCAAATTGATTTTTTTTTCTTCCCAATTATTAATTTGCTTAGAAATTAATAATTTAGAGAAAAATAAACAAAAATACAATAAGTAAAAGACTCAAAAAAAAATCAAAAAATACATAATAACATTCAAATATATATAAAACAATATATATGGAAACTATCAATTTTCCCTCTAAGTTAAACTCTTTCGAGTTTTGGTGCATGAAGTTTAAGTTTTGCAGTTTTAATCCTTCAACTATCTTTTTTTTTTTTCAAATTTAGTCCTTTTTGATCGAAACAACCAAAATTATTAATATGATCATCAGAAAATCTAATGCGACCATCAGAAAATCTGACGTGACAGTTGGAAAATCTAACGTGGCAGTCGGAAGGACTAAAATTGGAAAAAAAAAATCGATAGTTAAATGACTAATTAAAATTGGAAAGATTAAACTTGATGCACCAAATTTAGAAATGGCCTAACATACTGGACTAAAATTGATATTACCCATATTATATATATATATATATATTAATTAAGTCAAGGTAATAATTATTTTATATAACTATTGATCCCAAAGAACTCTATTACTTAGATATTTGACTGTCATTATAAATCATATTATGTAAGTATATCCTGTATATAACTATACTGTAAGGAACTATATATAGATTTTGATGAGAACAAAACGTGTAATAGATAGAACTTATGATTCTATGTATTTAGATTCAATTGTATTTATTTAAACTAGAATCAGGAGGCTTGAAGATCAAGATCAAAAGCTTGAAAATGGATGAAGATCTTGTTGCTTAAAAGAATCAAAATTAACTAAGTATAGGTCACTGAAGCAGGATACTGAAAGGACGCTGGGAGGATGCTGCGATAGGATGCTACTCGAACAAAATCGAAAAATCGGCTAAGTATAGAAGAAATCAGCAACCTTTTGGAAGGTTACTACCAAGCAGGAAGCTAGCTGAATAAGACAAAAGTAGCAGCAGCAACCGTCTCCTAAAGTAGTTACCTCAAAGTGAACACACTGATTTTATGTTAGAAACATTCACAAACAAACCAATCAGAATGAGCCACGAAGAAAAACATAAAGGACGATGCTCAGACTGATATGGCGAGCACAGCTGCAGAGGTGTACAACCGTAACAGAATCGGTACGAGACAATTAGAAGAAGCTACGTCGCCTCAAGCATGCTGCAGAGAAGGAAGCTCTCTTCAACAGGCAGAATCCTCGTGCCTATAAATAGAAGAAGATCGGGACTTGAAGAGTACCTGAAACTCACACATACAAGCAATCAAGCACTCATTCAAATCTCTCGTATCTTATAGTTTCAAGTCCAGATTAAATATCAGCAAGCATACTCTGTTCAGAAGGATACTGCTCAAAGCTTGCTGCCACCCTTTGTTGAAAAAAACTCTTTTATATTCTTTTTAGACTGTAGGAGTCACTTAATCGGAGGTTGTTCCTGATCAAGTGTTTTCGCTTTAAATAGTAAAGCAAGTGCTCTGTGTGGGCATTGAGAATTTGGTCACTGTGTAGTAACCCTCTGTGGGATAGACTGACAGTTCTTTAGTTTGTTTAAACAGTGTCTTTGTACGTAATCCAAACTATCACTTAACAAAGTTCCTCCTTGAGAATGAGTAGAGAGAACGTAAAGGGATTACTCTACCCTCGAACCTCTATAAGTTGTTGTTCCCTATTTAACGCTTATCTTACTGTCTGCTCTATCTTTACTTAATCTGTTATATCTTTGATATTATCTGTCATAGCATCCTATTGATAAGGTTTTTAGAAAACGCATTGTTTTAAAGTTTATTTCCGTTGTGCATACAAACACCGTTTTTACTAAGTCTCAAGGTAACTGCTCAAACAGTAACCTATTTGAAGGAGAAAGCTCAGTAGCCACCTGCCTTCTGTGACTTACACATTCGTTTGGAGAAAAATTTGAAAATTTTAAGTAGGCTTATTCACCCCCTATAAGTCTACTGCCACTTGGGACCAACATATACAATCAAAAGTACTCTAGCAGATTATTATATATATAGCTTGGTGAACAAATATATAGTTAAATAATTCGCACCCTAACATCATTTACATATTTACAACCCGAAATCCAATAAAATGTAGAAAAGTTTAAAGAAAAACTCTAAGACAACGATCTCGTGATTCTCGATCTTCGAATTCTCCTTCGTGTTTTCTCCTGGATGCTCTCAAAATGATATGTTTTTCTCTCTAAGAATGCTTGTTCCTACCCTAATGATTGATTCCCCCTATTTTGGGATGAATTTGGGTATACATAGCATCTTGCAGGTCACCTAGATGGTTTAGAAGTGTAAGATACGTCAAAAATCAAGTTTGGGACGAGATAGGAGTCTCTCGGACACGACCGTGCCCCAGGACACGGTCACCTGTGCGCCAAAATTGGTGTTTTTGCACAGTGGGACACGACCATGTCCCAAGACACGGTCGTTCGCTGGTGCAAAGTTCTGAATTTGACTTCAATGTCCTCATAAAGATTGTAGGTCTTGAAGTTAGCTTTCCAATGCCACAGATTTCAACTCAATTGCAGTTTTCTAAAGAAAGTTATGATGAAAATAATATAGCCCTGTCATGACGAAGAACCAAACGCACAACTTCCGTCTTTCCTTAATATTCTGCTTTCTTGGAGAACGAATTGGGAAAAGTGTAATGATTTCGTGAATGAGATAAATTATAAATTTTTTGAAAAATATATCATATTATCTAAAATTTATAATTTAATCATAAAACATATCTATAATTAGATATTTTACATTTTTATATTTATCATCAATAAGAATTTTAGAGTTATAATTATACATTTTTTGTGCAATATTTATATGATTTGTATATGATAATTTGATCACACATATATATATATGTAAAAAGGCTATTGCGGAGATTCAAGAAATACATTTGGCTTAAAGGCTTTCTTTTCAAAATTGACGAGCTATATTAGGTAAGTTATTTACATAAAGCATTAAATTATTTGTTTTATGTTTTTTTTTTAGTTGTTAACATCTCTAATTTTCATAATTTATTGTTTTAAACATTGTAGGTGACAGTTGAACATATGTATTTGTCGTCAAAGACCAAAGATCGAGAAGTTTAATATTTAGAATATTATGTTGACTTGAAATTTGACTACTTTAATTATTTTTGTACGTCATTGATGAATTACGAAATTTGTATGTATTTTCTAGTTAAATCTTGAAATGGAGGTCAAAATTAGTGTTAACAAACTCGAGCTCGAATTCGAGCTTGTAACCGAACTCTTTCGAGCTTTTATCGAGCCGAACTCGAACTGGGCTCATTTGTCCTATTAACGAGCCTTATCCAAGCCGAACTCGAACGAATACCGAGCCCAATATTTTCAAACGAGCCAAGCTCGAGCTCCATTCCTAAGGCTCGAACCGAATTCGGGCCCGAATATTATCGAACGAGCCGAACTCGAGCCCAGTATTGTTCGACTCGGTTCGGCTCGTTTACATCCCTAAGCAAAATTAGTCAAAACTGGTCCGAACAACCCGAATTGGGGAGCTTACATGCAATACCAGCTCAATTGAACGATTCAAGTTCATATTGGGCAAAATTCATGAAACCCAAAAAATTATTGTCCTAGAGCCCAAAAACTAAATGTACAAGATTGTCTGATCTCAGAATTTGCTGGACCTTTCTTTTATTAATTATGTGTCATTTTCATAAACATCTTTATTGATCTTCTTTCTAAAAGACACCAACAGATACAACTCAGTTATTTTCCTTCAAACCACAACGATGACTTCTTTTCATCAGGTGCTAAATTAATTAGACTTTTTACTCATTTAATAAAAAGGATAAAGAAAAACTTTACCATTCATTAATTATAAATTCAAAACAAAGAAATTAAAAACAAATAGCAGTACGTACTTGTTTCAGCAGAGATTGCGATATATTAACTTTCTAAAGATTATTTTTTCACTTTCCAAATCTGTTAATCATGCATGAGTTGAAGTATTTGACCACGATTTTATATATAGGTAAGTTAAGATATATATATATATATAAATCTTTTAAAATAAAGAAAGATTGGAGCCAACATTATATATAAAATAGAAATGATTGGATTTGTTTGTTGATTATATATTTTAATATTAGTTGTTTGCCCAGATTGGTACATAAACAAAATAATTAATAGTAGTACTACTTTTGCTCCTGGCACATATGATAATGAATAATAACTATTCATTTATATTATTCAAATAAATCCCAATATTTAGAAAATTGAACTGTTATTTTTAAATTGACCAAGTTTCTAATTTAGTTTTAAAAATATATACAGGTATCCCAAAATTGCTAATAAAATGTACACAATTTTCTAAGAGTGTCCAACCCAATTTACCCCAGTTGATATAAAACAATACAAATATACCATTTAATATAGAAGTCTATACAAAAGTACCACAAAATATAACAAAACATCCCAAAATACTACAATTTCTGAAAAAGTAAATTATGTCCGCCACTTTTCAGTCATTTTTAGTCTGCCAAAATTTTGTTTGCTTATAATTTTTTAATTTAATTAAAGATTCTTGAATTTAATATTATTTCCTTAAATTCACAACAACCAAAAATCAAAAAATTAAATAACATTCAATCTTCCATTATTTTCGATCAGTGTATGAATCAAATATCCCCAACAATTCATATCAACACAAACGATTTCATGAATGGAGGTCAATAAATCCCAATAATTAAGTCTTTGAAGATAAATAAACTCTTGAGAACCATTGACATATTGAATATCTTTCCAATGGTCTCCGAACCAAACAGCAATCGAGAAAGACATTTCTTTTTTATTAATCTGAAAAGCAAATGGAATTGGATTTATTAAGCAAATTTCTGAGGGTTGAACGAGTCAAGTTCAGATTGAACGAGTCACTGTTTTAGGGTTGAACGAGTGAATCAAGAGGGTTGACCCTAACAGGTGACTCGGCTAACCCTAAGGAGTGACTCGACTAACCCTAAAAAAGTAACTCGGCTAACCCTAAAAACAATTACTCGGCTAACCCTAAACTAGTTACTGTGAGTACCCTAATTTCGGACCTCAGCTAACCCTAAACTAGTTACTCGGCTGACTTTAATTTTTATACACGGTTAACCCTAATTTGGTAACTCGGCTAACTATAATTTTGTGACTAGGCTAACTCTATTGAGTCACTCCTTACTCGGTCAATCACTGAATGAGTCACTCAAGGGGTTGAACGAGTAATGAGTCACACGTTCAACCCTCTTAGGTCACTCGTTCAACCCTATACAAGTGACTATTAAAATAATATACAAGATGGAAAAATTATTACGGAAATAATTTCAAACCACATAAAATTAAATAAGCTTACTTGATATTTCTTCTACTTTTTTTCTCTTATAATCCTTCAACTTTTGCAACATTAGGGAAAAAAATTACGAATTTGAGCAACAAATGAATCTTCCTCACTTATTAAATAGATGACTTTTGCAATTTTTGTGCATCTCGTGAACGATAGTTCAAATCACTCTGAAAAGTAAAAAAATTCAGTAAAAATAAGATTTCAAAAGTAAATGTAATTTCAAGTAAATATAATTCAACTACTGAATCATTCAATGATTGTTAAGTCGGACTCAGTCAAATTTGTGGTATAAAAGTATAATTCTTTATATTTTGTGGTAGAAAAGACAAAAAGTTAAAGTACATGATATTATTATTATAACATTATATATATTGTGGTAATTTTAACTATTTTCTCATTTTCTAAACCAAAAGTAGAGTACTACTACCATATAATCTCAAATGATTGAAGGATTAAATCATGCTGAAATCTAGGCATTTCGATGTATCACACAATTGATTTCCAAATGATTCCAAAGATATATAGTTGCAGTTTTTTAACCATAAAAAATGTTAATTATTTATGTCTCAAGGTTGTTGTTTTTTTCTACTTCTTAAATCATGGTTCATATATTTAACTAATTATATATTTAATGGGAATGAGCTTTTGATCTCTTATTTCATGTTCAACTTCAAAACCCAGTACTAATAAACTATAAACAACTACTTAATGATATTAAAAGTGACTTAAAAAAAATAATTGGTTGGATGGGGTTGAACACTAAAGTTGAATAATGCTTTATATATATATATATATATATATATATAGTGTGAAGATCAAGGTCCACATCCAGCTGGTTGATATAATTGCCATCGCAAAGACAAAACCTTGGACTTGCTTAAAATCAGCACTAAAGTTGTTAGAACCAATATCTATGTGGACCAACCCTGCCCTAATCAGACCATTAGATATGTTAAACTCACCTTAATTGTATGATTAATTTAATACACTAATCTTCATCAATGCATCTTCATATATCTCACCCTTCGATGTGAAACAAATCATCCGCATACACACAATCACATTGAGTATATAAAGAGTTAATGATCTTTTTTACCCGGCAAATTTTTTGGGTATATTTTTAGGTTGACGTTTTATCTTTAACTTTTGAAAAGTGGGAAATTTGACTCAAATTTAGCCCGAACAGTCAAATTGAGTTTAATTCACATGTGATTAGCAGCTGACGTCCTATAAAAACAGATAACTCAAACATTTAATGGACAGAATAAACAGATAAGTTATTAGGCAAAATATCTAGAAAAAATAAGTTATTGAGTAAAAATAGCCCGAAAACCAAGGTGCATGTGTTAATCACATGTAAATTTAGTTGTCCGATCTCGTTATTTGAGCTAAATATAGAGTTAAACTTCTGAATTTTGAAACAATAATAGGTAAAATCGCTAATCCCATAAGATAATGAGTAAAAGTATCAGAACTGAAAGTTGATGGATTAAAAATATAATTTATTCATCAATAACCATTGATATTTCTTACATGTATACAAGAGATTGAAAAATAAGTATAATTACGATGAGAAAAGATAATAATACACCATATTTTAGAGATCACTTTTCTTGATGGAGCATGTGTAACACCAATCTTTAACAATGGCACTAAATAGAATTGGGCTTTTTTTGTTGCAAAGATTAATAAAATATGTGGAAGCATAAGTGCAATTAGGAATAGATTAATAAAGAGGGGCCAAGAATACAATAATGTTTAGGTAAAAGACATGGTGGGGACCTCGGATTTTAAGCATGGGATTAGGAGAGAGTTTATAACCTAATTTGAGTCCGTAAACGCGTTCCTATTGGTGGATAGCGACTCCGAGTTGGGATTATCAAGATAATTAACTTTATTAATTGTTTTTTAATTATGTAGCAACACGACAATTTAGCAAAACGTATATACTGTATTTTAGAGCATAAATAATAGTAAAAATACAACTTTTTTTTTTTTTTGCTTTGAAATGATCTTTATAATTTGTCCTCTCCAACATGTGAATGGATTGCTACATTTTTATTTTGCCTCTTTCGGAAATTCAATATATAAATAATCATTCATTTTATTGTTCCAGAGTTGTTCACTAGACAATATTGATCATAAGAATTGATCATCAATTTAATTCGATTTCACATGCTTTATTTCATTAACTATTAGTTTTATTAAAAGAAATATAAATAGGGTACGTAATTGGTTCAAAAAGGAGAAACAATTAAATATTACTTATGTGAATGTATCATCCACGAATATTTTAATAAACGTTTTGTTACTAATATTATCTTCAATTAGTACAAAATAAAAAATTGATGAATGACGAAAAGGGACACTTTTAATTTTCAATACTTTGATCATTACAAGATTTTCTTGCCTATTTGACTTGAATTTAATTACTACCAGGTAGTTTTTTGCACTGAATTATTGGAATAAAATAAAATCTTAAAAAAGGACAATTATTTTTTACAATTAGTCAACCATATAACAAAAGGAAATAGTAGAATTTTGTTGCATGAGTTTTCACACTAAAAACAAATAAAATGCATTGTTCGTTAAATGAGATTTTCTATTCCCAATTTCATTTCTTATTTAGAATATTCAACACATGTGGTATGTATAATATAAAAACACAAATTAAAATGTTATATATATATATATATATATATATATTGAATATAATAAATATAATACTTAATCTTCTCAGCCATATAAAATAAATGTCTTAGATGTTCAAATTTGAAATTAATTCAAACAAAAATAAAAATTAACTTTAAAAGTAGAATTATCTACATGAATCTTTAAAGAATGTCCCATAATTAAGATATATATGATGTTTTTAGATAAACAAAACTTACGTGAGATGATCTTATAATTAAATCAAATTCATTTCCATTAACTTATATGTAAGTTGTGAAGTATGGATTGTAAACTGACCCGTACATTTTATATAACATGATACGTGAGACAGTCACACACAAAATTTGTTGTTTCAAGTAACTATAATTTACTTGTTTACGACTCTAATATATATAGATCTGTGATTGATTATCCCCCTTCATTATCAATATTATAAAGTAAATGACTATAACAATATTGTATAACTAGGTCTGAATTAATTAAGTTACTAATAAAGTATAAATCCCCACTTTCCAACAAATTATATATTGAACATTATTAATCAACTGCTATACATATAATAATCACCAAAACACGACTTGTTTACCAAACAAAAAGCACAAATAAAAACAAAACAAAACAAAAGAATTCTAACAATCATGAGAGAAAAAATAACATAAAAATGTGTTCCTCGCATTTTTAATCCTCACATATTTTATAGATCATACTTGAGAATAAATCTTAATTTTTATTGGTTAGAACAAACACTTACTTAAAATAAACGTTATAGAGTGTTCTTCATATACTATTTTAGGAAGTTATTAATATTATGTACGAAAGTAGAATTTACGCTCCTTCTATTTTAATTTAAATCTTATTTTCCTTGATACTCCCTTCAGATTAAATTAATTCTTATTTATGCATTTTAACTAACAAAACGAGATCTTACATTTTTATAAAACGATTAATTTGACACCATTGATTTCCAACATTACTTAGTAGTATAAAATATCTATGGTAAACAACTTTTATGTGCTGCAAATAACGTATAACGATCTCATCCCCAAATTAGATGAAAAATGCATTAATAGGTATATTGAATATCAGACACATTAACAATGAACATATAGTAATGTGTTTATGATGGGTAAATCACTACTAGAAATCAATCAAATTTCGACGGATTCCATTCTGTTGGAATTTATCATTGTTGTTGGAATAATAGTTGAACTTTTATTCACTCGTCATTAATTCCAACGGAATAGTATTGTTGGAATAATTATTTCCATTGGAATTTTCGTCGGAATTTTCAATTCCAACGGCCACTTTCCCAACGCCTCATTTTCGCTGAAATCGAAAATTCAAACGGAATTCTGTTATTGGAATCTGAGTGATTTCTAATAGTTAGGTAACCTAAATATATATATATATATATATAATTTCATAATTAGGTGTTATGTTACTCATGTAAAATATATTATAGATAAGTAATAATCACTTGAAATAAATCTTATAATAAAGTTTAAAATTCAAATTAAATGAATACGACAAAAATATAATACATGATCAATAAATAGAAAGAATTTTTTAGATAAAGTAATAAGGTGTTTTAATTGAATAAAAAAGACGTATAATAAGATTCTAGAAAAAAAAGAAATGATAAGACAACGTCACCTAGAAAATTAGAAATAGGTCAAGATTTTATGAAAAATCACTATTAATAATAATATAAGTTTGTTTAAATTAAATATATCAAAATACTGTATTTCTTATATTGATAATATAACTAGATTTGGGACTACCAAACCAGAATTTTCAAAGAAGTCACTCCTAAAAAATAATAGAAGCGCTTTTTATATTGTTGTAGGAAAAAGAGCATGATAAATTTGAAAAGAGTATTGTTCATGATAAAAGATTAATAACATCATAGCATTGTAAAGTTTAATTCTTATTCTCTAGTTCAACCTCATGATTATATTTCTTATAAGGGTATTTGAACAGCATTAATGCCCAGTTCTAGAACTAGTTGAACCGATAAAAGTTGTACTTTGACATTTATATTATTTTCAATATATATATATATATATATATATATATATAAGTTCCATCATACTAGAAATTCATCACAAATTCAAAAAAAAAAAAAATTGTAGTTATGAATTTATGATGAATATATAGTAATAAACTACATAAATAGATGAATATGAACTCCTTGATATGAATAAAAAGCCAGCATTAATCCTAGAAACATTTTTTTCCTATCCATCTTCATTATAAAGTAAGTGATTAAACATCAATAATTCATGGTAATTAGTGTATATAAATATTCGTTCTAATGAATATTGAAAATGCAAGAAATAAAGAGTGATAGTGATGTATGATGTAGACAGAATGGAAGTGATGATGAAGAGACTGGTAGATCTTCTGAGACCAGATTGTATGATTTAATCACAACCCCTTTTTAATTTTCTTACATAAAATTCAAACTCTTTCAAGAAAGGAGCAGTGGTTGTCAGTATGAAAGTGACAAAATCCCCTTTTATTTATTTATTAATACCATTATCTTGCTAATAATTTTGTTTGTTTGTGAGAGAGAAACGAGAGAGAGAGTGTGTGTGTGGTGTGGGCTACATCAGATGGGGTGTCTGAATTTGATGACTTTGATACAAGAAAGTACCACATGTATTGGGCAACATAGGTTATGGTGCCCGGAAATTGTGGGGGGTGGGGTGGGGTGGGGTGGGGGTGGGGAAGACACACTTTTTAAGGTTTTGAGAAGTGAGGAAGATACAGCTTTATGTCCACAACTACACCTACTACAACTCTGCCTACCCTAGCCCCATTTGCCAATCACAACACCACTCTCTGGGAGTTTAACCACACCTACTTCCAAGAGTGTGTGTTAAATTCTAGGTGGTGAAACGGGACATAGTCTAGTGTTAAATGTTGGAAGGAATCCCCGATAATACAGTTTCAATCTTTGTGTGAGACTTATTTTCATTGAAACATTGTGTAGATCTATCATATGATTTTTATCATATTAATTCTCTCCCACAATTATTTGTATTTGAACATATATTCGATTTACATCTCATCCGATTGAAAGTCTACGACCCTATGACGGAAATTCCCCATCCCTCCCTAATTAAAAGATCAAAAGTGAAACAAGATCGTTTCAAAAATGCGTTAACTTGTCTTAATTTATTTAAAATATAAATTGTAAGGAACATTGTATAGATTTTGATGAGACAAAACATGTAATAATTAGAGTCTAGGATCCTACGTACTTAGTTTCTGTTGCAATCTCTTATACTAAGATCACGAGGTTTGAAGATCAAGGTTAAAGCTTGAAAATAGATGAAGATCTTGCTGCATGAAAAATAATTAAATATAAATAAGTATAAGTCACTGCAGCAAGTTGCTAGAAGGACACTGGAAGGATACTGCAAAAAGATGCTACTTAGACAAGGAAGCTGGCTGAACGAAAGACAAGTAAGCTAGCTTAATAAAAGACAAGTAAGCATCAACAACCTCTCCAGAGACAATTACCTCAAAGTAAGCACACTGAGTTTACGTTAGACACATCCACATGTCAACCAATCAAAAGGTGACACGTAATGAAGCAAAAAGGAGGTTAGAACGACTGTCAAATTGGGTATGACGATTGCAGCAACAGAGGCGTGCGATCTCAACAATTTCGTACGAACTAACCAGAAAAGATCACGTCGCCCCATCCATGCTGCGAAGAAGGATGCTCACTCCAACAGGCAGATTTCTCATCTCCTATAAATAGAAGAAAACCGGAATTTGAAAACTACTTGAAACCTGAAACTCTTGAAATCAAAGCACTTAAGCTATCTAAACGCACAATCCTTCAATCTTTAGAAGTTTCAAGTCCAGTCTATAGCAGCAAGCATACTCTATTTTAAAGAGTTATCTATTCTAAGCTTGCTGCCTGTGTTGTTGAAGAAAACACCTTATTTATTTTCAATAGACTGCAAGAGTTGTTTGATCGGAGGCTATTCCTGATCAAGTATTTTCGTTCTTAGTAGAAGAACAAGAACTCTGTGTGGGTTAGTAGAGTTTGGTCACTGTGCAGTAATTCTGTGTGGGATTGACTGATAGTTCTTGTTAGGTTTAGATTGTATAAGCGAGGCTTCTGTAAACCAACCATTTTTACTTAACAAAGTTCCTCCTTGTGAAGGAGTAAAGAGGACTTAAAGGGATTACTCCACCCTTGAACATCTATATATCTTTGTGTTAAGCTTTCTATTTTAAGCTTACTGTTACTCTTATATATATATATATATATATATATATCTTGCTTAACTATTTTACTTACTATATCTCTCTCATAAGCATCCTAACTGTCTTCAGAAAAGAAACATCGTTTTTCAAAAGAATTTCCGCTGTGCATAAAACTTGTTTTAACTAAGTTCACAAGGTAACTGCTTAAACAATAATCTTAGGATTGGTAAGCTTACGAGCTACCTGCCTGTGTGATTTAAACAATCTGTTTGAAAGAAAAAATTGTAAATTTGAGTAGGCTTATTCACCCCCTATAAGCCTACTACCACTTGGGACCAACATAAATTCATATTGATCAAATGTAAATGAGAAGAAAAGGTAAAAAGAAAAAAAAATGGATTTGTGTTTTAAATCGATAACTCAACCCTGTTTTGAAACCTTAATTAAATTGAGAAAAAAATGTTTAATTTGCCCAACTTATTATGGAATTTCAAAATTAAGGTTTAAAATTGAGAACCAATATATAAACCGAGTCTTATTATGAAATTTATCATATAATTATTGGTCAATTCCATGTGTTATTTATTGCAATTCTTAACTAATTATGATGAGCTTTTTTTTACCCCTTATATGATCTTCAGGTTTTTTTTTTTTTTTTAAGTTTATCATTGAGTTTGCTCATGAATTGTTTTCATGTCTCCGAATAGAAAAAAGAAGGGATTTCATCGATCCAAACCCTGAAATATAACTTATCTATCAAGACGGGTTATGAAAGATAAATTTTATCAATCTGGGATTCGAAAGATTGAAAACTATCAATTTAACATATCATAATGAAACGTCGTTAACATATTCTATCACAGCTTTTTTTTTCCCCCCAACTGATGTGGCTCTCAAATCACGCTTACCTTAACTCTCAAATCGCACTTACCTGGATATCATGTTAACAACATGATAACATTAATATATTTACATTTTTTCAATATTAATTTATGCACAATAATACATATATTAATAGTCTATAATTAATATCAATATTTTGCAATATTGTATCTTAATTTTGACAACTTGAAGATATTTATTTTTGTTGAAAATATATATTGAAAAAAATATTTGTATGATAATATATTTTGTTGATTGATATTATTTAAATATATATAATAGTAATTAAATTGAATGTGTATTGAAATTATATAAAAATCAGTAAATTTTGTATTTAATTGAATATTTTAACGAATACAAAAACTAGTAAAAAATGATTTTTGTTTTTTGTTTTTTAAATTTATGTGCGACCTAATATTCAGGTAGGAGTGATTTGAGAGCCAAGGTAGGCGTGATTTGAGAGCCACAAATATCTGGTAAGCGTGATTTGAGAGCCACATTAGTTGAAAGAAAGACATATCAACTGAGAGAGAAAAATAAGATAATGTCGTGATATAATACGTTAAGGTGTTTCATTCTTATATCTTAAATTGATAGTTTTCAATCTTTCAAACCCCGAATTGATAAGATTTATCTTTCATAACCAGCGTTGATAGATTATTTATCTTTCGGGGTTTGAATCGATAAAATACCGAAAAAGAACTATATAATTTTTTAAGTGATAAGAATTCTTGTACATTAAAAAATAAATGGTTCTAAACTATTCAGTGTCGATCTAATATTACAAAACAAATTTTATAAACTAGACAGTTGAAAGTACAAAAATCAGGGTTGGCATTATCATGAAGCTTAGGCATTAATGCATTATCCATGACAACAATGTTCTAGTTACGACAACACTTAACTATTTTATTTTTTATGCAATTTTCTTGTCCTTGAAATCCATTTTGTTAGTGTTTTAATTTAAATACTATTGTTTGTTGTGTGGATCGAAGTGCAATTTAGTTCATTGTTAGATTGATGAAAAAAATGTGATCTTTTTAGATAAAATGTTTAAATAAGATTTTAGTTACAAGAAAATAATATCGTACTTTTGTTGATCAATGCAATTTTTAAACACAAAAACTTTTATGCATCAGGTGCACGGATCCTAGATCCATGCACCCGACCGGACCCGCGCGTGTACGCGCTTCCACGCACGTCCCACGCGCCCTCACGCGCTCCCACGCGCCTGGGCGGATGCGCTCAAATTCGCTCGTTAAGGATACCTTTCAGTTATGTTAAGGATACCTTTAAGTTATGGTAAGGATACCTTTCAATTATGTTAATGATACCTTTAAGTTATGGTAAGGATACCTTTCAGTTATGTTAAGGATACCTTTGAAATCCTGATTTCAGGTTACATGCCACGTTATGTTAAGAATACCTTTTAGTTATGTTAAGCATACCTTTAGGTTATGTTAAGGATACCTTTAGTTATATTAAGAATACCTTTTGGTTATATTAAACATACATTTAGGTTATGTTAAGAATACCTTTAGGTGATGTTAAGGATACCTTTGAAATCGTGATTCCAGGTTCCTTTGAAATCCTGGTCACATACCTTTACGTTATATTAAGGATACCTTTAGGTTATGTTAAGAATACTTTTATGTTATGTTAGAGATACCTTTGTGTACAAAATGTGTAACACAACTATGTTATGAATAAGGTATTTCTAACATAACATAAAGGTATCCTTAACATAACCTAAAGGTATGCCTGACGTAAAGTAAATGTATGAAATTTGGGCATAAAGGTATCCTTAACATAACCTAAAGGTATCCTAAACATTACCTAAATGTATCCTTAACATAACCTAAAAGTATGTCTAACATAACGTAAATGTATGAAATCTGGACATAAAGGTATCCTTAACATAACGTAAAGGTATTCTTACACATTACATAAAGGTATCCTTAACATAACTAAAAGTCATGACCAATTTTTAAAAAACTTAGCGCGAAAAAAAAATAATAAAGAAGCGGGTCGGGTAACCCGGATCCGACCTCCATGCATTTGATGCACAAGAGACTTACTCATTTTTAAATTTCATTTGTTATTAATTGATCATCAGTACTGCAAATGAATCCCATCCCAATATAATTTCATTTCTATATTACGAAAAGCGTAATTCCAAAACATTAAGTAACATGGTAAAATAAAATATTAGTCAAGCATAAAACATCGTATGACATCAAATCATTAATCTTATTCTTCAAATATATACTAAATTTGATCATTGAAATTAATCACTATAGCAATGCACATGTGATATTTTATGACATCTTGTGTTACATGTTTTATTTTAAAATAATCATCACATGCAATGTATATTCAATGACATTATCATTTAATATAGATGTATATTAAATATGAATGTAATAGAGAATCCAATTCGTATTCCAAAAAGGATTTTCTATTTACATCTATGTTTTGTTTGTTAGTTCAAATTAATAATCATCACACGCTAGATATGAAAAATGACATTTGACATGAATTGAAAACAATGAAATGTAAGATGAAACACTACCTGAAATAAAGAATCCAGTTCCATAAAATTCAGACGTATAATTAATCAATCTTGTATGAGACCGTAACCTATAATTTTATGTAAATCGGGTCAATTCATAGCCTACACTCCATATATAAATTTATAAAAATAATTTCAATTAGTTGAATTTGAAATTTAAAAATTAATAAATTGAGAAAAGAGAAGAGAATGGTGATGGTATCGTCATAATGAAGGTAACGACGTGTGAAAGAAGCATGGGCAGAGGCGGTCAAAGAGAGGTTTGACTGATTCCAAATGAAAGGGACTGCTACCTCGTGCCCAACAGCTACATATCAAAACCCCCTCTCTCTCTCTCTCCTCTCTCTCTCTCTCTCTCTCTGCAATTTGACTTTCTAACATCTCACGTGACTCCCACCCCCACCCCACCCCGCTGCATCTCTCTTGATGGGACAGTGTCAATAGAGTTTAGCATGTCCCAGATTTCTTGTAGAAATTGGTCTCTCTCTCTCCTTTGCTTGCAGAGGATCCTAGCTAGGTTTAGAGTGGTCAGGTTTTGGAGGATAATTGTCTATTTTTCTTGATTTTGATCTTCTTTTTCATGAATCGCAGTGATTAACGACAACCTAGCTAAGCCAGCTCTTATTTTCTATTTTGATTTACATGAGTTGATGATGTACATGTTATGGTCATTATCAATTCCGAAAACAATTTTTAGAGTTTCTAGGGATTTATATTTTATTTAATAATTGATTAAAAAAAACACTTACAGTTAAATTACTATTTGAAGAATATTAGGTGAAAAAGAAGATTTAAATATATATATATATATATAGTTAATTGCCTACATCGTACCGATCAAACTAAAGAAGAGATTGGGGTAGTCTTAGAGTAGTAGATCAATTAAGTTTGGCTTCTCTTCAATTAATTACTGATGAAAGAGGTTGGACAGTGTAGGACCAGGTTAAGGGATTATATAATGCTTTAGTAAGATTGATGTCATAAATTAAGGATAAAAAGATGTTTATTACACGAATTGTACAATGAATTGAGTATAATTTATCTCTCTCTCACACACACACATATATATATATATATATCACTTTATGAGTTTATGGTACCACCACCATATATGTCAAAAATCTAATTAATATGACGTATCAAAAAGGATCTTATAATCTTATTTCGGTAATTTGATATTTTTTAAAGTGTTAATGACTTGAAATTGTCAAATATGATAATAACAAATTTAAACTAACCAACTAATAAGAAAATGAATTTTAGCAAAAAAAAGAAGAAAAGGGAGTGGTTATTTGTAAAAGCGCCCTTATTAAAATGGATGTGGGCATTGTCAATGTATATCTATGAGTGGTTCTACTTCCTACTATATGGACTGTACAAGTTGTGTTGTTCGTGCTGCGGTAGTCGCCTGGTCGTGCGGGTTATATCATGCATACGAACATGTCTATCATATTTATGTGTGTCCAATGAATGAGATCGACCATTCTATTAAGTATATTTCAATACTCAATTTAATTGATAATATTGTTTGGCTATATTTTGACTAGTTTAAATTATTATTTTTTGTTATTCTATAGTTGACTCCTTCTGTGGTTGCCCCTCTTTTTAAAGGGTAAAACAAGTAGTGTCATCTTGTTTTAATTACAATAATCTCTTAGATGTGACAATTTAAATCCAAAATAATTACTTATATCAAAAACATATGATTCTAACCCTAATTTGATGACCATGGACATAAACCTAATTAACCTTCCTAAAAAAATCAGAACATTTGCGGACTTTCGATATCTCTGAAAATCTGAATTAAATGATCTTTCATTCTATATTTCATGTATTTGTGGCAATATATAAAAATTGCTTAACGAATAATTTTACTTTCAAGAGTTGTATATCGTTCGAGTCAAACATCATTGCAAAAAAGATATAAGAACCTAAAATAAATAAATGAGCAGAATTTCCTCAGAGTACGCAAAGCTATGAAAGTATTAGAAGCAAATGTTTAACTATTGGATAAATTTATTATTAATTAAAGTGACTAAAGATAAAGATAGTTGAACCCTAATAATTTCAAGAATAACAAATTATATTCATTCCATGACAAAAGAAAATCATCATATATTAATCACGAGATCGACATCAAATAATAAAAATAAACTAGTAATTAATAAGCTAGCTACTTATCTGATTTGGTCTTGTAATATTGATAAGATAAGAGAAGTACATAAATTAATTAATTAACCAAAAAATGTAATTAAGACAATCTCTCTCTCACACACACAAAATAAAGAGAGAAAAAAAGAGATATTAAGGTGATGCAACTTTTATAAGTTAATCACATCATGGGGTTCCAAGTGACATTATTATAATTGAACCTTTATCCAACTAAAGGTGATTAAACATATGAAGAATTATGCTTTTAGCACATATGGTTAACTAAAGTGAGTGTTTAGTTTAATGAAAACAATCTTTTACTAGATCACTAGAATCCAAGCCCCAGTTTAACTTTTAATTAACCACACTAATTATCCTCTCCAATTAAAGTTAATTACTAATATAACATAATATAATTATGAAAACGGTCATTTCTTAGTGACAAATTACAAAAGTATTACTATGTGTTAATTTGTCCTTAATGCATATTTTGATATCAATAAAATATTACATCATCATGTGCACGAATATAAAGAACTATCATGGTGAAATGCAAAATTAATTATAAACTTATCAAAACCATGTTACTCAAATTCATTTAATACTGCAAATATATCCTCTCTTTTTTTAAAATTTGAATTTAGAAGTATATATTATGATCATTTAATTTCTAAATTTTAATAATTAGTTCAATGAGTAACAATATAATGTAGCATATTTAATGAAATCAATAAGTAACAATGGTGTATTATTTAGTGGCCACATAATACATGGGAAAAACTCATTTCTCATCCTTCCAAAAACTACGGTCCGTTTTTAGTCCCATAGAAGTGCACTTTCGTCCAAGTTTAGTACTTCTTTAGGAGCGAATATAGTGCACTCACCAGAATGTGGACGTAAAATTGGAAATCCGACAAACAAAAAAGACCAAATTAAAAAATGCATTTTGACATGATTAATAACAACAGTGACTCTAAAAGAGAACAAAAAAATAAAATTTTCCCTCATAATACACACTTATACATCAATAATTTCGTGGTTTAATAATAAATAACTAGAGTTTAATTAGAACTAAAATTAAAAAATTATTACATGGTGGTGGAGAAAGACAGAAATCCTAATCGCAACACACAAGTTATCTAATGTCCGTATATATCCTTGTCATTGCATCTTTTTCTTAAATTCACCAACTATTGCCATATACACATATATCCAATAATACCTATATATATACCATTTATTTATCTTCTGAAGCCACAATATAATATATATTTGGTGTAGATAGATTAAACTAATCTTTGAATATGTTCAATATTAATCATATTATATATTATAACTTTATAAGGTTTACTTTAAGTTATCATTTTCATCTGATCTCTCTCCTCTCTCTCTCTCTCTCTATGTTTCGTCCTCAACCTTTCCTTTCTCCCCACCTGATTCTATTCGCTCTAGGGTTTGAACTGTTGGAGATTTAATTTCTTTATTCACTCATATAAATAATCCCTCGATTTTAATACTGTTTTTCTTATTAAATTTGGATCGAAATTATTTTATTTAATTTGTGTGTTCCTGTTCTTTCTTTGTTGTTGATAGTAGTGTTGTATGTATGGCTGGTTTGGACTTAGGTTCGGCATCCCACTTCGTGTCTCAGCTCCAACGCTCCGACCTCCACCTCCAAATACCCCCGGACTCCGACGATGACTCCAACCGGAACCCCTTCTCCGGCGACACCACCGACCCGGCCACCTCCAACACCCCCGACATGGCGGCGCGTAGGCCGCGTGGCCGCCCCCCGGGCTCCAAGAACAAGCCGCGCCCGCCGGTGATCATCACCCGGGAGAGCGCCAACACCCTCCGGGCCCACATCCTCGAGGTCGCCACCGGCGGCGACGTCTTCGAGGCAGTCGCCACCTACGCCACGCGCCGCCAGCGAGGGATTTGCATCCTCAGCGGCACCGGCACCGTCAACAACGTCACCCTCCGCCAACCCGCAGCTGCCGGCAGCGTCGTCACGCTCCACGGCCGCTTCGAGATCCTCTCCCTCTCCGGCTCCTTCCTCCCCCCGCCGGCCCCGCCCGGGCCACCAGCCTCACCATCTACCTCTCCGGTGGGCAGGGCCAAGTCGTCGGGGGAAATGTTGTCGGCGCCCTGATCGCCTCCGGACCCGTCATCATCATCGCCGCCTCCTTCACCAACGTCGCTTACGAAAGACTGCCGCTCGACGAGGAGGAGCCGCCTGTTCCGCAGCCGCCCGGCGGCGGCGGAGCGATCGGGCAGTACCCTGATCCCTCACTGGGCCTCCCATTCTTGAATTTGCCGTTGAACATGCCCAACGGTCAGCAGCTGCCCATCGACGGTGCATGGGCAGGAAACTCCGGTGGCCGGCCGCAGTTCTAAGTCTTATAATAAGGTAAGATTATCATCGCTGCTACATCACCATCACCATCTTCTTCTTCTTCTTCTTCTTCTTCTTCTTCTTCAACTTAAGCTTCTTGTAAATTTAGGTCATCATTATTGTTTGTCTTTTCTGGTCTCTTCGACATTAATTACCTCCATGCTTTCTTGATTGTGATTAAAACAAAACCAAAAAGGATCCATCTTATTTCCTCTTAATTTCTCTATTGTGGAACTTGATCAGTTTAGAATAATTTTTGAGGACCCTTTATTTATTGTAACTTGTTCGCATAAAAATTGTCACTTCACAGAATCTTATGCTAAATTTAATCTATTCTTATACTAGTATTTTAGGATTTATAAATTATATATGCATCATATATGGATATAAAATTATTAACCTTCCAACAAAGTATGTGCTTTGCAATTTATTAGAAGATCGATGCCGAGTAGTGTATATTGGTGTCATCGAATATATGTAAGTGTATAAACTCGTGGCCAGCAGTAAAATAAGTTGTTCATCATAACAGGCTTTAATTAATTTATATTAATACATTATTAGCACATAGATTCCTTTCTTTACCTCAAGTTTGTTGTGTTGTTTCATTATAATTAAGTGCTAGCTAGTTTATTGACATGAGTTATCTTAAGAAGTTGTGCTATATCATATACGAAAGAAGGAACTTTCTATAGTTTTTATCTATTATTTATTATAACATAAGCTTTATTGTCAAAAATAAAATAAAAATGTAGCAAGAAAAGGCTAATTAACCAGGTTGGAACTGGTCTTATTTCCTTACTCATATAAGATATATATATGTAAACTGATTTCAAATGTCATGTAGCTAGGGTTTTTCCAATATCAAATGTGTCTGTTTCGATCATATTCTATTGCATTTGATGTTTCATCTCGTGTTTCAATGCACTCAATACATGCCATGTGTTGATTATTTGAGATGTCATCTAATATCTAATATCATGTGATTGATTATTTTATAAATATGTTTGGAAGATATCCCTAAATTTTGAATGAGAAATTAAAACTCTTTATTGAATGATGTTATGTTAATTAGTACAAGAAGTACCTTTTGATTTCTCATTTTTCACATTATTCTAAAATCTCCTTCCCATCCATGCATCAACTAATTATGATATCTGTGTTTAATCAATTCTGGTATATATTTTGGTGACATCTTTTTTAGTATAAGAGTACGCTTCCTTGGATGTCAGATTAATTATACTCCAAAATATATAAATCATGCTTAATTATACAGGGTATAAATAGTAAGGTGAGTATCGAAATTGATTGGTTATGGTGTCTTCTAGAGTAGTTTGGATATCAAGTAACACATTTTTGGTATCACAAAATTATAAGACGGGATCACGGATTGTTTCTGTGAGATGAATATTTTTTATTCATGGATCAAACTCATTTCGATTACATTATATACATGAATTATGAAGTTTATATTGTGGGTTGATCCGTCTCGAATAATATGATCTGTGAAATGGTTTCACGTCACACTAACTCTGGTATAATATTTGCAGTGAATAAGTATATATAGATGATCAGTGTTCTCCTCATTACTTGTATATATAACATTATATACATGAATTATGAAGTTTATATTGTGGGTTGATCCGTCTCGAATAATGTGATCTGTGAAATGGTTTCACGTCACACTAACTCTGGTATAATATTTGCAGTGAATAAGTATATATAGATGATCAGTGTTCTCCTCATTACTTATATATATATATATATATATATATATATATTATATAATACACACATGATCTAATTATTTGTGGTGGCTTTATGAGTATATATACTTTTTATAAGTCTTGATATATTAATTATATAGTTTTAAATTGTTAAGTACTCAGATAATTAGAAATCTTTGAAGCCATATATTGTAGGATTTTAGAGCATGCACTTAAAAACATTAGGTAAATTGAATAACTAAATACTCCTTCATAGAAAAATGTTTCAAATCATCCATTTCTTTTTGCCAGAATGAGAGTGTGATTAAAGTTAATTAATCGAAATGTTTACAATGTCTTGGTATAATTAAAAAAAGTTAAAAGTATTAGTTTTTTTTTTTTTTTTTGTGTGTGATTAGGTTGTAAGTGCATATAAGTGAGACTTGATGGTTAAGGAAAGTTATTTATATCTTTATTTAATTAGTTGTGAAAAAACGAAGGGTTATATCTTCTGAACAAATAATGTATAAATTTATATGAAATCGTATTATGTAAGATTTTACGTTAGACGGCGCTTTATACAATTTTATGTGAATCAATATTGACTGTATTGAATAGATTGACCCACTTTCATTAGTCTATATTTCGCTTCGTGTAAAATAAATCTCATATAACACTGTCTCACGTAAAACCTACTCTTTGAAGAAACACAATTTTTTATTTTTTTTTTAAGCTTTTTTGGGAACGAAGGAAGTGTATATTGGTTAGAGTCAAACCAGCGAATTAAATTCACATACTCTCAAAAATGAACGAGAATAAAAGTAAGCTAAAAGTAAAATTAGAGTGTGTGTATTATTATTAAACTCTAATTCATTAGGATTCGATTTCATCTGCAACCATATAACCTGCCAATGGAATTTTGCAAATTTAAAAATTAACTAGAAGAAAAATGAGTTTTTACGATAATAAATTGTGGTTGTAAAAACCTTAATCCTTGTCACAAATACATTTTACGACAAAATGTTGTCGCTAAATTATTATAGCAACAATCTTCTCGTTTATAGCTTTTTTTCGACAACAATGTTATCGCTAATGTATTAGCAGTAAATAAACCGTTATTCATTGCATTTTGTGACAACATATTGCTATCATTTATATTAGCATTTTTTGTGATAATTTATTGCCGCAAAAACTAGCTAGCAGACTTCTTATGATAATTTTTGTTATGCCAAAAAATATCATCGCAAATACTTATTTTTCTTGTAGTATCTTATTCATTAGACTCATTAGGATAAACATAATAAATCTCATGTTTTTCCAATATAATTGATTTGCTTAAGACCATCATATGCACCCATGCAGTCAAAAATAATTATAAACTAGCTAATTGTTAGTTCTATTTTAATTAATGACCAGATTATAACATTATACAGTGTCAAACTAAATTTCCAATAAAGAAAAGAACAACAAAATTTAGAATGTATATAACAATTGATCAGATGGCTTGATTGATTGGATTCAATCACTTAAGCTTAATTATTAGTTCTGTTGATTCGGCTATCATGTCATTGTACTATAATTTACGGCACAATTGAATATCAATTATTCATGATAATTACGGGTCAAGAATTGATGAATTAATAATAAGAAAATATATTGAATTATGAGATCACATTCACAAAATATTTTACATGAAACAAAATCTTGAATTAACAAACCAAATAAGACACAAAAAGTCTTATAAGGATACCAATAAAATCTAAATAACCCTTAAATCAAAAATAAGAACTTTAACTGCGCACGAATAAATTTTTCATAAAAATCCTATAAAAATGTTTTTAGTTATAAAGAAAACTAGAAAGAGAAGAAAATAATGAAAGTGATGTTACTAAAATATCCCCAGAGTCTCAAAGGCGGCTGGACCGGGTTTGGGCTCGGGCCCAGCGTTTCAGGCCGTCAAATCCGAAGGCGAAAAAAGACAACATTATCATTGGGCTTTTCCTTTCAAGCCCATGTGATTTCCTATCCATCAAGCCTAGTTCACAATTGTTTTTAAATTCAAGCCCAAAGTTCAATTAATAATACAGCATAGTCCACTAATTTCTTCTTACTACAAAACATCATGCAAGTGTTCCGATTAAACATGTTAAAAGACAAAATCGAGAATAATATGATAATAAAAATAGAAATTAATAGCTACGATCAGCTCCTTTCTTTCTCAGATAAACTATAATATAATTTCTACTTTGATATCCATAAATAATTTGAAGTAGTGTCGTTGTTTTTTTATTGGTACTTTTAGATTTATTTACAGAAATTCAAAGTTTTATGTTATTTTTTTTAATTTTATTGAATAACTACCTAGGTCTATTAAATAATTCTAATCAGATTTAATTCTTAACTTTTTTTTATTCTATTCTAAATTAGGATTTGGTTTCATTTTTTGGTCAAATAAAGTTTTGTAGAGAAAAAATAGCCCAAAAACCAAGGTGCACATGTTAATACCGTGTGAATTTAGTCTGATCTGGCTATGCCTATTCAGCCTGAATTTGGGTTATATTTTCAAATTTAAAAAAGATAAAGGATAAAATCGTCAGCTTGGGAAAATAATGGGTAAAAGTGCTAGAATCAAATAATGGGTTTAGAAAATAATTAATCTGTGTGGATATCATGTGTATATATTATTTTAATTTTCATTTATTTTTTATTTTATTTCCATTCATTATTTTCTTTTTAGTTTTTGTTTCCATTAAATTTTGGTTGTTAATAAATGTTATAATTTATTCATATCATGATTTTATCAAATTTTAAGATTTGAGGCACTTTAATAATACGTAATTAAAATATTAAACACTACAAAATACTATTTGAATAAAAAAACATGATGATTATTTGAATGTATCATAACACTTTAAATACTACACAAATTATTAATATCAATAATTTACATGCATAGTAACCTAATATATTACATAAAATTTGATGATTTTATAAAGATGATTTCAATACAATTTTAGTTAGCTAATCAATGTGGGATAAACTCCTGTATTTTATACTACCAAAGTTTTATATACCACACATCACACATGCGCACACACATATATAACAATAAGATATTCTCTATAAATATCAATATAGTGTTTTCCTACCCAAATGCAACTTCTATTTTTGGAATGGTTAATTTAATTATTTTCTATGTACTTTGATTTTTACAATTGGGAAATTAAAAAATGCTAAAATGTTTACGATCGGCAGCTCTTAATATGTCCACCACTGACGTTTACATCCTCTTGTTCTATGGAGAAAGTAAAATCAATTGATATTCTAGATATCTAATACGTTAATGGTGGGTGGGTTGGCGAAGACGGCAAAACATGCACTGTGGTCCGCGGGGACGGAGCCGTGGAACGGTGTTGACTGGTGAGCAGCTGCAACCTTAGTTCTGCTCTAGGTTTTTAGGCTAATATAAATGATAATTTAGCACACTATCAAAATTGGGCCTTAATAACATTGTACCTATTAAAGTGTGCTTCTTTTTTTACGTTTTAACAAATATCATTTAAAACTATTTATTTTATTTATAACCCATTCCATAAATTTACTTTCAAATTACATGTCAAAAGTTGGTAAGGATTACCTGGTTGTATGATTAAATTTGTTAGACTTTATTTAGAAATTTAAAACTGAAAATATATACTTGAAATACAAAAACTTGTAGTGAGACGGTCTTACGAATGATTTTAGAAAATGTGAGAATACAAATTTGAAAAAAAAGTTTTAAAATAAAAAAATTGTAAGTACACAAATGAAAATAATGACTAAATATATTGGGAAAAAAAAGTGTATAAATTTAAAACTATATTAAGAATCTTTAAGATAATAACAGAATCTAGAGAAAGATGATAATGTCATATGAATAAATCTGAAAAATGTAAGAATCATGATAATATAGTATATTAATTTTGAAAAATATATAAATAAATAATTAAATATATATTAATATGTAATTTAATAATAGAGTGTTAGTTGAAATAATTTGAAAAAATATTAATATGATGCTTAAATTATAATTTTTTGGAATTTAAACACACCCACACCACACAATCAATTTAGAATCTAAAATTTGTTTAAAAAATCTTAAAATAATTTTAAAACTATAATTTTTTTTAAATATATACTGAATTCTCTAATCTAAAAGTATTATCAGTATTCAAATAATATAAAAAATTAAAAAACAACAAAAGTGTGTAACTTAAAAACTATAACAATCACTTCATCATTAACAGATTTACAAACTACATTATTTCAATGATTGTTGTTATTAGTAAAGAGTTGTACAAAATTTTCAAATTAATCACTTCTTCTAACCATGCCATGCCATATATTGAATAGAGAATTTTCAGTTTATACTGTTAAAATATTTTATGAATATTACTTAACAATTGAAATATGCATTTTCTTAATACTATATTAATATTTGAGATTAGATTTAACTCACTTTTTAGTATAATAAAAACGCATAAAATTGTTAGTTTAAGATAAAATGGGTAGCAATGAAGATGATAATGGTTGTGGGGCTGATGATATTGGGCCGAGAAGTTGACTCTCGGCCCGAAAAAGAAGGTCCGAGTTCTAGTTGGACAATTTTTAAACCCAATCAAACAGGTTGAGAAATGCAACTTACAGAGAAAAATAGAATCTTGAATGAAGCAAAATGTGAGCATATCATTTCTAAAAGGCCCGAAAATTCATCCCAAGTTTCTAACATGTTAAACAAACAAACAAACATAAAAATGGAATCTCATCAGTTATGACTAACGACATCAGCTCGATTAAAAGTCAGATAGATCCGATCAATGCTCCTCCAGAGAGACGGAGATGTTAATGTCGGGGTATGGTCTGTGATCGGAAGTGGGCCCGGAGCCATTCCAGTCTGCAGTATCAGTGGATGCTGAATTTGGATTATCCTTATTGCTTAAGCTGTTATCACCTTCTACCTGAAACTGTGTCATTGATGCAGGGAAGATGCTCGTATCGGGTGGCGCCTGTGAGATTGGTGTGGCTGCCGTGACTGTAGCTGGAGTGCACTGGAGTTTGGCTATTCTCGGTTCGCTATGCTGCTTTCGTTTCTGCGTTTTGAAACCGTTTGGGACGAAGCTTCCAACCACAATCTGGGGATACATGAATTCAATTTACAAACACGGTTAATAGACAAACAAAGGTGTTTCGTCGTAAGTAGAGATTAGAAAGAATAATGCCTGACCTGGATAGGACTAGCTGCCATGAGCAGACCTGCAACACCACCACCTATTACACGACCATCGGGGCTAGCTAATGAAACGCTTAATCCACCAGCTCGGCTTTTCATCCCACCATTGTCAGAAACTGTGTACGATCCTGTGAGAGTTAATATCTCAAAACGCCCCTGCATTCAGTCCCAGGTTCTACCGTTTTAGTGTCAATGCAACACATTTATGTGGCTATCAAACAAGACATATTTACATGTAGAAAACGATAATCATTCATCTTAGACTGACATCAAAATCGAACACCCTCCATTGTTCTCAACTTACTCACACCAACGCAGCCATAACAAACATTTTGATGGTTTTATGCCGGAAAATAAAGCATGCATATTTGACGTACAATCAACTAGGTATACACATCACGGGGAGCTATTAAGGTCTCGATTATACAAACTTCATGACAGTGAAGTGGCCAAAACACTTGTTTGATGATTTACAAGAAAATGTACTAATAGAGTTGCTCATTGGAGTAATACAATATGCAGGTCCCCACAATAATATGACAAAAGCAAGATCAAGCTTTATAATGGCATTCAACTCAAACTAAATTTTGGACAATTGCTTCCTATTGAGAAGCATAACAGTGACTAACCGGGCAGCAAGCGGAAAACAGAATCATAAGCAAACATAAACAACAAGATCCAAACAAAAGATTCACAAATCGTTTGAGGAGACAAACATAAGAAGCAAGAATTAGAGATCGTGCCTCATATGTCAATAGACCCCCCGACAAACCAGGTTGACGAAGTGTAACATTGGAGACGGATCCGTTGGCAGAAAGAACACAAATCCCTCTATGACCCTTTTGAGCAAAGGTAAGTATCCTCCCTGCAACATCCTGCAACATAGCTTAAACTCAGCACCAAGTGTGAAGAACATCCTCTCTCAGAATTGACGAATTTGTCGTTACCTCTCCTGTATGTACAGTTACCACGTGTGGTGTAAAGTCCCCTCCTGCTGTGTTGGCAAACAATTCACCTGCAAAATTTAGGACAAGATCTTAAGAAGAAACAAAAAATGGCTGATGAAGTTCGAGGGTTGACTTGGCCAAAGCCCTCAAGTTCAACTCCTACACATAAACTGGAAAATACTAAATAAAAAGTAAACATGGTTCTTGAATTTCCCAATTCCTTAAAAACCCTAATTCCAAGAAAATGCATCTTCCTCATCAGATTCAGAACAGAGAAAAGGTAAATCATTATAACAAATGGTAGATCCCCAACATTGCTTCTTGAATTAAGATTTAGCGAAGATTAATCTGGAATTACACTCATACGGTAATGATATGACCAGAAATAGTGAGAGAAAATGATGAATACAGATATAATGAGAGAGAGAGAGAGAGAGAGTGTGTGTGTGTAACTAAGATTGTAATGGAAACTGACCCAAGGAAGCGAGAATTTTCCAGTTACCAGAACCCGAATGTTTACCACGCCCCTTTTTCGGGCCGGAAGAGTACTCATGCGACGGCGGCGTTGAAAGAGTAAAGCCGGCGGCCTGCATCGCCGTCGGGGACTTTATATACGCCGGATTTAGGTTCCCTTCTGCGTCATACTTTCTCGGTCTACCCCTCTTCTTTTTCCCCATCATCAAATCTCCATTCCCACCACCACGGACTCCGACGGCTCCGCCACTCAACACGGGGGCGCCGCCATCAACCTGCCCCCCACCTAACACCGCGCCGCCTACAACTCCACTACCCACTTCCACGGCCGGCGAGTTCATCACCGTCCCACTCTTCTCCATATTCACGCTCATGTTCATCACCCCTGGAGCCACGCCGCCGCCTCCGGCACAGGCCACGCCGAGGCCCACGTAATCATCGCCACTCAGCGGCGGCGAATCGGACTCCAGAGAACCGGAATCCGTGCTTTCCCTGTCCTCAACCTCCATGCTTCCCTTTAACGAGCTCTGCAAATCCTAGAACCCACCAAAAAAAAAAAAAAGCAGTGATTTTTGAAAGCTTGGTAGGTGGAACAAATGGCGCCAGAAATTTCAAGGGAATTTGATTTAGGCCAAGCTATTTTGTTTCAGCTTTCAATTTCTCAGCTTTATTTTGTGTGTGGGAAAAGTTTGTAAAGTAGAGTTCCCTCCATTAATGGGGTTAGAGAGAGAAAAGAAGAAAAAAACCAATATTTGTCTTTTCTTTCAACTTTGGTCTGTAAATCACCAGAAAAGAAACCTATTATTGCTTCTTCTTTTTTTAATTATTATTATATTTATTTACTAATCAATTAGTTAATTAATTAATAATTGGGTTGATTTGTTTGCTAATGTGGAGATTACAATACTGTTAATAATACTCAGAAAAATATATTCTTTTTCTTTAATTCTCTTTTACCTGTCTCATGCTCCATAATTATTTTAAAACAAACTAGTAGTATACCCGTGCGATGTACGGTTTGTAATATATAATTGATTAGTTTTAAAATTTCTAATACTATAATGTAATAATATTATCTTAACCTAAATTATATATTAATAAGAATTTAATTATGTATCTTTAATGTGTCACATCTTAAATAATATTATAATTTAAAAAGCAAACAATAATATATAAATGTGTATATATATATATCTATGTGTAACAATGAATTTTAATTTTAAACTCTATATTTGAAATATGAGGTTGTTAAATAAACATCAATTTTGTAAACGTACTCATTAATATTGTAACTTAAAATAAATTGAATCAAATTTAGTATTGAGAAACATTTATTATAAATTATAATTGATATCTAAAAAATATGTTACTTCATAAAGATGTGTTGTGCATGTTACAGATTAATATAAATATAAGTATCATGATTAATATATTATTATGTTTTTTGATTCCTACTTATTAACAAATGTGTTAGTAAATAATTCTTTTGCATTTACAATTATAGATATCTTTAAAGAAAAGATATAAATCTCATCAAATAACTAAAAGATCTTGATATGTATTAATAATGTAGCTAATTCAATATATCAAACAATTATACTAAAATATTTTTCATTGTTATTAATTTCTTAAATTTTGCACCAAAATGTAAATATAAATTTATATTTTTCATAAACTAAAACAAAATCTAAAATAAAAATAATTAATTTAAATATTATAATTTATATGAAATAGAGAAAAAGATAAAATATACTTCATAACCTACCTACCTATAGGTATAGTCTAACGTAGTAAACCCCACAACCCTTAAAAGTATAAATCTTTTTATTTTTGATTTATTTATTTCTTGTAACTACTTTCCTTTCATTTATAGTATATTAATTTGGGAGAGAAAATTAGTTATTGCTATTTTTATTGAAGATCTTCTTTATATATATATAGATATAGATTGTATGGAATTAAATAAATTTTGAGATCCCTTTTTTTGGGGAAATATTCTTGGGATTATCTCTTGCATTTTGGAATTTTTTTAATTTTAAATTCCAAATCCCTTGTGATATGCTTTTGCAATATTTTAGTAATTTGTGTTTAAATGTAATGGATTCTTACACTTTTACAAGGAAAATTTTGTGCAATTACACTTTAATATTTAATGTAAATAAATCGGTTCAAATCTGAATATCATTATGTGCAATTACATTATGTTTAATGTATTTACATACCATATTCTATATATATTATTAGTAATGATATTATTTTACATGTTTTATACATAAAAAATAGATAATAATAATAATAATAATAATAATAATAATAATAATAATAATAATAACGACAACAACAACTACGACCATAAAATTGGGACACGAGAAACACAAAATCTTATTAATTTGTGTGTGTTATAATTACTAAAGTGATATTAATTTATTTTCTTTTTTATTTTCTGATTATTATGGCTATTACTCTCTATTTAGTCGAATGCCAACTAAATATTTGGGTGCAATACAGTAAAATCTTTATAAATTGACAACTTTCGTATCAAACAATCTTTATTAACTAATGAATAATTTTTCTTATTAATGACACATCGACTTTACAACTGCAAATTTCTGTGTACTATGGTTTTTTATTATTAATTTTCAACTCCAATTAATATGATTTTACTAAGACATGTACCTAGTATTCTTTCCATCAATCCAAATAGTGTCAAATATCTATATCTATATAAAAAGAAAATCCTAGATCTTCGATCTTCAATAAAAATAGTAATAACTAATTTTCCCTCCCAAATTAACATATTATAAATGGAAAAAAGTAGTTACAAGAAATTAAATAAATCAAAAATAACAAGACATACTTTTAAGGGTCGTGGGTCCACTAGGTTAGACTATAGCTATAGGTAGATAAGTTATGAAGTATGTTTTATCTTTTTTCTCTACTGGTATTACACCCGTGCGTTGCACGACTTATAATATAGAATATTTCTATATTAAAAGTGTATATTATAAATTTGTTGAGTAATATTCATAATATATATAAAAGTCATAAATTCAAAAGTTTATATTCTATATGTGACATGATTTGAAATATCTAATACTTTTGTACTATTATTAATTACATTCAAATCATAATTAATTATTTTGTACTAACAACAATAACTATTATTGAAATAATGTTAGAAATTTTGTAGTTTGTAAATACTTTATAATTAAAAAGTGACTATTATATATAGTTGTTAACTTACAAATTTGTTGTTTGTTTTTTTATATGATTTGACTAATATTGACAATAATTTTAATTAACGAATTTAGCATGTATTTAAAATATGTAACATGCACAACATATCTATTAATATGTAACATGCACAACATATCTTTATGAAATAACATATTTCTTAGATATAAATATTTGTTTACAATAAATGTTTCTCAGTACTAAATTTGATTTAATTTATGTTAAATCACAATATTAATGGGTACGTATACAAAATTGGTGTTTATTTAACAATTTCATATTTCAAATATAGAATTTAAAATTCATTGTTAAACATAGATATATATACATTTATATATTGTTGTTTGCATTTTAAAATTATAATATTTTTAAGATGCGACACATTAAAGATAAAGCATTATATTCTTATTAATATATAATTTAGGTTAAAATAATATTATTAAATTATAGTATTAGAAATTTTAAAACTAATCAATCGTATATTACACATCGTGCATCGCACGGGTATACTACTAGTAATAATTACATATGATTTCCACCTATTATTCCATGTATATATTAGAGAAATTGTTTTAACTAATCATTCTTGATAGGCAAATGATAAAGAGAAAGTAAATTAATGTAGTGTGCAATGTGATCAACAATAATTATAAAAAAATAATTAAATTTTGGAGCATGGAATTTCACACCCTAACATATACTTGTGATCTCGTGAACCAACATAGTTGAAAATCTCTATATGTAAAGAAAAGAAATAGTGGTTGTAATTAAAAAAAAAAAAAAACTTTTGTTCACGTGATTTTGATGTAGTAAATATCGATTTTCGATACAGTTGATCTGAACTGATTAAATAGGGCGATCAACTTGATTAATTTTTTTTATATACTATGATTTATAATATATATGTATACCTTGTTTATTTAACCCAAAAAAAAAAAAAAGATGTGGAAGTTTCAAATTTAATAATTTAGAAAGGGGCGTAGGAACTGCTATTCTGATGCCTACACCTAATTATAATAATTTTTTTGATGTTTATGAGATATTAATTATTTTTGTGTAATAATAAAGTGTGGCAGTACGTGTCATGAAAACAATTTATTTCATTTTTAAATTAACAAGCCTGTGTTTCAAAAATCCATTCACCCAATTAATTTTTTTTCTTCTTCTTTAAAATCAAAATTCTACTTATTTACTAGCTAACATTACATATAAATAGTTTCCATCTTATCCTTTTAAAAAATATTTATACGTACAATCTTCTCCTAAAATATAAAAGGAATTAATCAAAACTAATTTCCTCAAAAAATACAAATAGAAGTCCCAAAAATGAAGTCTCAAAACTCAACAAATTAAACCAAAACCAAACGCGACCTTATCTTTCAGTACTGAAACTCTTGTTAAATCAGCTCACGAATTTAGTTTGATATAACAAGAAGTTAACGCAAGATTCATAATTAAATACATAAAATAACTATTAACTAATGAAAATAGGTTTGAGTCACATATGGTGGAACTAATTCGTCTAATGTAATTATTTATAGGTTATGATTATTTTTTTAGCATATGTGGTTTTTTTTTAATGTCCTTTATTATCACACGTTGTGGTGTAAAATTATCCCATACCATATTAAATCATATATCTTGTATTGATAGTTTTTTTTTTTTTTTTTAATATGAAAGATTGGTTTGGTGTCAATAATTCTATTGCAAACTTAATAAATTAAAGTCCTTGTTGAGACACACTTAACTAACAATAATACACAGAAAAAAAACTAATTAATGTTTTTCACATACTATTCTTACAACAATGATCAGCAATTTAATTAAATAATGTCACCAATATTAGAGCATCATAATTAAGAAAAATTTAAATGAAAACAATCATTTTCATTGTAAAATTTAATATTTAGCTTGATGGGTCATGGAAGATAAGAAGTACCCGGTACGTACATCTAATGGCAATCAATGATTGTGAATTATTGGTTCACTGTAAAATGACCTAACCTAACAATCTTTTAATTATTTTGTCTCTATTTCATTATCTATGTTTTTGTTTTTCAAAAATGACTTTTTTGATAGAATTTAGGAGTTGATAAAAATCTTTAAAAATATGTACCTCATACACATATATCTCTTGATACCCAAATAAAACATATAGAGCGATATTAGAATATAACTCTTTTGAAATTATCTCACATATCTAATTTTATAAATAAGGTCAATCAACTATCCATAATTCGTAATACATATGTGAGTTGGATATGTAGATGGTAGGCTTCGAATCACGAAAATATACTTTCATATTAATGGAGAAGGTTTTTACACGCTAGTATTATTTTATAATCAGTGATAGATCTTTTCAGTTTTGTTTGAGGTAAAAATGTGTCACTCGCCGTTTGAATACTTTGCATGTTTTTTCATATATTATAAAAAAAAAAAAAAAAGGAAGACCGTATACACATGGAAAATTGATTGCTAAAAACAAACAAGAGTTTAGATTATTTACATCAATGTATAAGATTTCTTATTATCTCCGAAATTATTATTGAGTTTAGGATACATGAGTGGGATAAGACACCTTGAGAGTTACCAGGGATCAATTCCAAATGAGTCGAAATCGACTCATTTATTGAACCGGAGTCACTCCAGCAGTCTTCGATCTAACAAACACTCGGCTCTAATTGAATTATTAAGTTATTGATCATCTTGAATTTCTTATCAAATTCAAACTCAAAATTGATAGAGATCTACTTGCTTACACATCTCCGTACGTATCTACTAGTGACACGCCAAGTATTCATATGTGAGCATATTTAATTCGATCAATTTTTAATAGTAGACACAAAAATGTATTATTCTGAAATTTGCATAAAAAAAAAAAAACAAAAGGAAGACAAGAAAAACATAAATTCAGTTTGAAGAAATGAAAATGAAATTGAAAGTGAAATAAGAGAGAGAGAAAATGGAGATAGTTACGCAAAGGAAGAAAAAAAGCACATTTAATACACATTAAAAGTAATTATTATTTTCCCTTTTAGTGTGAAGAAGCTTTGGAAGCACGTGATATCATTATCTCCTGAATTACCATTTAATTGCTCTGAGGAATCAAGTCAAACTTCCCTATTTTAAAAGAATTCTTCTTTTATTTTTTTAATAGTTTTTGAGTAGGTCTCTTGTGAATTAGGTGCATGAAAAATCCATGCACCCGGGTCGAATCCGGGTCGGGGGACAACACCTTTTTTTTTTTTTTCCGCACATGATTTTTGAAAAAAATCACATACCTATAGGTTATGTTAGACATACATTTACGTTATGTTAGACATACCTTTAAGCTATATTAAACATACCAGTTCTGCCCAGATTTCATGCCTTGTCTTTTTTTGGCTTGATTTTTGAATTTTGGCACATACCACTACGTTATGTTAGACATACATTTACGTTGTATTAGATATACCTTTATGTATACTTAGACATATCTTTGTATATGTTAGACATACTTTTGCATATAGTTAAACATACCTTTATATATGTTAGACATACTTTTGTACAGGTTGGTCTAACTATACCAGATGTTTAAACTATACCAAGGTGTACAGGACTTCACACTTATTGGTCTCTATCATGTAACCATATTTGGATATTGCTCACACATAATGTTATACGTGATCATGCAACGTGACACGCGTTGGATCCACGTTATATTGATATAACGATGTCACTGTATATCGGGTTGAAAACCGGATGCATAAAAAGTAATTTTGTCTTTTATATAACTAAAGTTACAGAGTTATTATAATATACAGATTAGTATCTGTTATATTCTTATACCCATAATACCATATTATATAAGTTATTTTAAATGATATAAAGTTTATATATATATATCTTACTCGTAAAATATATCATCAGGATAAAAGTTATGCGATATTCATAAGGATGTAACATATGAAAGTTAGGCGGGCTAACTAGTTAGGCGAAATAACTAAAAGGTCATGAAGTGAAATTAGGGTTTGAGCGCGATTTGAGGGTGCGTGTCAGCGCGTGGAGGCGCGTTCCAAGGCGTTTTGGGCGTGAAAATCACCTCTCGGATCATATGACCCGGATTGCATGGGTCATGACTCATGCAGTTGGTGTATAGAATAATTGTGATATATATATGATCCATTTGTCATACTGTGGTAAAGAGCTATAGGCTTCACTTTAATAGGTCAAATTTACGCCATATAAAATATACTTATTTAGTTAAATAAGAGTAAATTACAAATGTGGTATGAGACATGTCACATGGCCATTCTGATAGGTTAAATTGATATAAATTCAATTAATCAAATTATGTTTAAGTTTCGTGCACATTCCTAATCCTCTGCTTCACTTCAGATGAATTAATATTAAAAAAAAGACACAAATGTGAAAAATATTTAAAATATGGGAATAGATATATAGAAAGATGTATAAAGTTGTGGGTCAAATGTCAGATATTGTTCAAATTCGTATGTGTATATATATATTCTTAAAATTGTTGGACATTTTGTGAAATGACAACTGTCACTCTTCAAATAATCAATATGAACGTACTGCCCTCCAAGCATGAGGTACATTCATGTTTCATACTTTTTCTTTCAATCATTAAAAATTATTTTAAATTTTGTTAGTAGTCAAAAATCATATTAAAATTATAGTTTTGGAAACGTCGTGATTTTTACGGCAATTGCCTCCACGTTATATTTCTTTTGAAAATGTTGAAAAAATTAAATTATTATTGTATCCAAAAACTCCATGCATTGACATTTATAATCAAAACCAAAAATTAGATAATGGGTTAGCTAATATGAGTACCGTTATGAAATAATTTAATTTTTTTAGAATAACTAGCTACATCCTTGGTCACGGTAAACATTTGAAATTAAAATCATCATAATTAACCTACTTTTATAATTCTCAATGTATGTGTATTAAACTATATGCATATTATTTATATCTATATTTATATATCTACATATATCAATATCAATATATCAATAATAACAAAATCATCGCTCATTTCCCACCAAAAATCAAACATTCAACATTCTATTTTAGTTTTTTATTAATTAATAAATATAATTGATTAAGAAAAACTAATTCAAGTGGAGCAACTCTCCTGTAGATCCATGCAACCGTGTCGTATTCGGCTACCCGATCCGGTTTTTTTTTTTTCACGCTACTTTTTAAAATTTTGGTCATGACCTTTAGTTTATATTAAAGATACATTTACGTTACGTTAGACATACATTTAAGTTATGTTAAGGATATCTTTATGCTCATATTTCATACCTTTAATTACGTTGCGTTAGACATACTTGTAGATTATGTTAGAGATACATTTATGTTATGTTAGAGATACTTTATCCAGTTGTGTTACACATTTTGTACACAAATGTATCTCTAATATAACATAAAAGTATCCCTAACATAACCTAAAAGTATCCTTAACATAACATAAATGTATGTCACCTGGTGCGAATTATAAGAATATGAAAATATTTCAAATGTATTGTTAACATCACATAAAAGTATTTCCAACATCACCTAAAAGTATTCTTAACATAACGTAAAGGTATGTGACCTACAATCAGAATTTCAAAGGTATTGTTAATATCACATAAATGTATCCTTAACATAACGTAAATGTATGTGACCTGGAGTGAATTTGGGTGGATTTGAACGCATCCACCTAGGCGTGTGAGACGTGCGTGGGGGCGCGTGGGATGCATGTGGGCGGGTCGACCCGGTTGCACGGATCTGATCCGTGCAACCGTTGCATAAAAGTATTTGTGATTCAAGTATATTGAAAAATTCAAGTTTGAAAACATGTTTTCAATTAATTGTTCGATCATACACACATACTTTTAGAAAGTTTTTTTTATTTTCTTTTTTATCTTATCAAATCTAAATTGAATTCTTTTTCCCATAATTTTCAGAGGACTAATTATATTTGGAGACTGATATTGAAAATTAATTAACGACAATAACATAAGATGACAAGAAGTAATAGTAGATATCAAAATACGTATCTATTGTAAAGAATATTTTCTTTAAAGAATCGTACACGTTTTTTTTACTAAACGTTATTGAAATGAATTTTATATTCGTATTTTCTAATAATATAATATATTAGAATTAATTAGTGTAATGTTTAGAATGTGAGATATGATAATATATATATATATATATATATATCATAGTATAACCCTTCAAAAGTGGGGATGAGATTATTTTCCCAACAAATTTCACCCCAAAAGAAGAAATCGTTGTTTATAAATTTTTATATCATTTTATAGGTTATAGAATATAGGTTATAGAATATAGATTATAAATCATAATTATCAATATTGCATATTATTTAAGCATGTGTAGAAATTTTAAATATATATTATACTCCATTTAATTTGTTCTATAATAAGTATTGTTTTGGAGTTTTAATTTGTCATGAATAAAACAACATACAAATTGGACTAATACACCATTAACTAATTAAAATGTTACAATTTAAGAGAGAATCAAAATATTTATATCTTATTAAATTACTAAATTCTAGGTAATGAATATTAGTATGGATAATATGAGAATAAAATTGTGTAAACATCTAAAATGATACTTACTATGAAACAAAATTTAAACTCCAACGTTTATTATAAAAAATGAAAGAGTAATATAGATTGTATATACATTATAATTATAATAAATGTTTAATTATTTCTATAATCAAATATTTTACTTAAATGAATAGTATTTTAACTTTCAAAATGAACAGATATCATATTACTCTATATTTGACTATTGATTAATTAAAGAAGTAGAATACCAAATAATTACTTTGATTTTGTAAGACGTGTACCTCTTAAAGTTCATCCATTAATTTAAGAAGATAATAAAATTATTCAAAATAATTAATGTATAAATGCCAAATGGATATGCATTTATTTCTTTTCTCTATTATATACAATATATTCAAATTTTCATATAAATTAATATTTTCAAAAGTATTACAATTTTTTGTCACAAAATTATCAAATGAAAACATAGATTTAATATTATAATGAAATATTATATGTAATGAATTTTAATATTTATAATGAGATTGTCCAATATAATTTTTTCGAATTCATCCCAATTTTTAGTTTAGCTATATTAACGTTTTTACTATGACTATAATCCCATAATCACTAAAATTAAGTGCACATCAACTTTAAAAATATTATATACATTTGAAACTAACAACATTTAGAAATTTTATATATGCACATGCATCATATGATAATTTATATTGAATCTATTTTCTTTCATATATCAAACTTGAAATATTTAAATTTTATGATCGACACATGGGTAACAATTAGATTGAAAGTACTCTCAAGATAAATTTATTGTTCGTGTTCAACATTTATGTGCTAAAACATTAAGATTTAAAGTTTATATGTCCGTACATCGCACATGACGTATTGCTAGTATTTATAAATAAATGAGCGAAGTTATTTTTTAATGTATACAATGATATTTTAACATATAATTCAAATTGATGTGATACTTACTCATCTAACAGTAAAATGAGATTTTATTGATCTATAAAATAAGAATCGTAAAAGCTTCCCACATAATAATTTATCATAAACATAAGTAATATATTATTTCAAAAGAAAATCAAATGTTTTAATTATTAATAAAGTTGAACAAAGAAAGGGGTATCAATCATTTCGTAGAGACAATATTAAAAACGAAAGTGAAAACAAACACGACATCTTCCTTTTGTTCCGTAGTTGATGTTTAATCATTCACGTTAAAAGAAAAAAAAAAAAAGAACACATTTTAATTATCATTTTTTATATGTGTACATATATTAGTGCATTGATAAAATATGTTAATATAAAATAATACAGACACGTCACAATAATGAGATTAAATAAAAGGTAAAGAAATATCTTAGCTAACCGAGCTTTTTGATGGCGAGTTTAAAGTTTTGTTAGTGCATTATATAAAATGAAATATTAGTCGCTATTATATTCGGTTAAAATTAATGTTAAATTTTCTCTTTTCATCACACCTGGTAGAACCACAATTTTGAGTGACACTTGTGTATTTTGAGGGCACGATGCTCACAATTTAACCATTATATGGTGTTGCAAATATACTCTACAAGTATCATGTGTATACTCTTCAGGTATCACATGTATACTCTTATATACATGTGATACATGTAAGTATATGTATAACATCAAGAAACATAACAATTGTAGAATATATATATATATATATATATATATATATATAACACCTGAAAAATATGTGTTTAACACCTAAATTCGTGCCCCATGTGCCCAGGGATATATAGGTTTTTCCCACAATTTTTCTTGTTTTTGTTTTTATTTATTTATTTATGAATTTGCAAAGAAAAATAGCTATTAAATTAGGTGCGTAGTGGTTATGAAAGTGGTGGGTAATTATTGAAAAACTGAAAATTCTTAATTCTTGCATGAATATGTATATGAATATAACTTTTAAGGCATATATGTGACATAATTAACCACAATGATTCTTCAAACTAACTAAATATTTTAAATTTATTTTAGTTTTAAAATTTAAATATTCACATAAGAATGAATGTATTATATATGTATCCTATGTCATGTGTGTTTTCCATTCAATAATTCACAACCCAAACTAATTTGAGAGTCATGCCCAACATACCCATTTTGACATAACTAAGGACAATTCTACCCAACAATATAATGTTTGTACCCATATACCAAAAAATTTAAAATATTACCCTCAAATACCCAAAAAAGAATTAAAAGTTAAAATATATATTCAGAATTAAAAATTAACTGCAACATTTATATTTTTTAATATATATTTTAATATAAATATATTTGGGCTCTCCTTAACGAAATGCCCACCTACCCCACCCACTCACACAAATCCAATTTAATACACTAGGATTAACGAAACAATTCCCCTTTCTCCCCCTTTGCTCCCCTTTCTCCAGCAGCGACGCCTCACATTTCTCTTCCACACCGTTTTCTTCTCTTCTATCGGCTGTCATTCGAAGGTTGTGATATCTATCAATGGCTGAACAGGTTAGTGTTGTATTATTATTTGATTTTATTATTTTGTTTGATTATTGAGATTTTGTTTGATTATTGTAATATTGAATTATTGATTGAAAAATAAAATTGATTGTTGAATCTCGATTAATTAATTCCGTTAAGCTTTAGAAAATTGGTAGAAAATTCTATAGGAATAATTACAAAAAAAGAAGAAGGGGTTAATGAATCAAACTACCGAAAAAATGTTAACATTTCGTTAAGCCCTAAATATTAAGGGGTTAACGAATCAATTTACTGAAAATAATCAACCAATTTTGTTAACCCCTAAAATTTGTGGGGTTAACGAATCATATTAACTGAAATAATTGAACAATTTCTTTCGTTAAATTCGTTAACCCCATAAAGTTTAGGGGTTAACAAATTTAATTTTTTTCGTTAATTCCCTTATTCTAGTTCGTTAATTCCCTAATTAATTTACTTTTTTTTTTAAATTTGTGCCCTAATTAATTTTAATTCGTTAGTGCATGGTTAATTTTAAATCGTTAGCCCTATGTTTAATTCGTTAATTTTAATTCGTTAGTCCATGTATAATTTTTTAATTTAGTTAGCACTAATTTCGTTAGGTATAATTTTTTAATTTGTTAACCCTACTTTTTAATTCGTTAATTAGTTTATTAATTTTTTAATTCGTTAATTAGTTAAGCCCTACTTTTAAATAAGTTAATTCGTTAATTAGTTTATTAATTAGTTAAGCCCTACTTTTAATTAGTTTATTAAGCTAATTCGTTAATTCGTTAATTAGCTAGTTTATTAATTATTTGATTAATTTTTTAATTCGTTAATTAGTTAAGCCCTACTTTTAAATTACTTTTAATTCGTTAATTAATTTATTAATTTTTTTATTCGTTAATTAGTTAAGCCCTATTTTTAAATTAGTTAATTTGTTAATTAGTTTATTAATTAGTTAAGCCCTACTTTTAATTAGTTTATTTCGCTAATTCGTTAATTAGTTTATTAGTTAGTTTATTAATTTTTCAGTTAGTTAATTAGTTAAGCCCTACTTTTAAATTACTTTTAATTTCTTAATTAGTTTATTAATTTTTTAATTCATTAATTAGTTAACTTTAATTCATTAGATTCCTAGTTAATTTGTAATTAGATTATTTAATTTATAATTCGTTAGTTTATTATTTTTTTAATTCGTTAATTAGTTAGTTAATTTTTTTAATTCCTAGTTAATTTAGTTAATTTTTAATTCGTTAGTTTTCGTTAATTAGTTAACTTTAATTTTTTAGTTAGTTTCTAGTTAATTTTTATGAATTCTTTAATTTGTATTTTTTTGTATTCGTTAATCCCTTTAAGTTTGTTCGTTAATTCTTAGAATTTTTTGTCATGATTGTTTAATTATTTTAGCGTTTGTAAATATACAGATCGAGTTTCATTACGTTCGTGAGGCATGCCAATTGCCAGGGTACCATCACATATATAAATGGATACATTCGTGTTGCAGTACTTGATGAGATCGAGGAACAACTTCGATCAATGGGCCGACAGTGTCTCCATGACTTTTGGAAGATGAGTTTCAGCCATTTCCTGATGTGGAAGACGGAGAGAGAGTCTTGCAAGGCTTTCTTACACGTCCTCATGTCATATGAGATGCGTGGTAACAAGATGCCTGCACACGAGAGGTGGTTCTGTGTAGGGCAGGAAATGAGTATTTATCAGTTCGGTAAGCGCTAGTTTGCCCTAGTGACAGGGTTGAAGTTCGATGACTCAACTTTCAATCTGGCCGCAATTCACACCCCACCAGATGGAGCAGTGTACTGGAGGGTACATGCCGAGTCATCTCATATGAGCCGGCGAGTTTGGTGATAGTGCGGAGGACATAGTGTAGACACGCCCAAACGGTTCGGAAACCGGCGAACCGGGACGGTTCGAACCGGCGGTCAACGGTTTTCCGAACCGTTGACCGGTTCCGGTTCCGAACCGTAACCGGAAACCGGATGTAAACGGTTAGGTTCCGGTTCGTGAAATTTTGAACCGCCAAACCGGCGGTTTAACCGGCGGTTTCGAACCGCCGGTTTTTTTTTTTTTGCGATCTGCCACGTGGACGACTCTGGTTGAATCTGGTAGATCGACGGCTCGGAAGAAGTAGCCGTTGGAACCGCCGAACCGGAACCGGAACCGAACCGACGGTTCAAACCACCGGTTTTAAAAATTTCGAATTTGACGGCTTAGATCTACGAGCCGTTGGAGATCAACGGCCCAGATGCAAAATCGGATCGAACTGGCGGTTCGAACCGAACTGGAACCGCCGGTTCGAACCAACTTCGAAGATTATAACTTTTGGACCGGCGGGTAAGTTGAGGTAAGAGAACTACGTGAGCTTTGATTCCTTAATTTTATAAATTAAGGATACGTAGGCAATTTCATTATAAATTTGGAAATGAATTTCAATTCCAAAATTATAATGAAACTCAAGCTCTTTCAATTTTTTTTTCCCCCTTCCCAATCTTTTATTTACAAATTTATAGATAGAATTGAAAACTTGTAAACTTGTAATAGATAGAATTTTTTTTATGTAAATTTGTAATAGATAGAATCTTATAAATCAAATACATTTTTTTATGTAAATTCAAGTTGTAATTTTCCAAATTTTTATCAAAAGTTTGTTCAATTAATCATTATTTGTTAGATTTCATATTTTGTATTCTAAAAAATCAATTTAGTCGAAAACAAGTATTAAAAATCAAAATTGGTGATAAAAAAAAAAATCGGCCGAACCGGCGGTTCCGGTTAAACCGGCGGTTTCGGAACCGGAACCGATTTTCCCTCCCCCCGGCTCGGTTCCGGTTCGGTCATTTTTGAAATCGGAACCGGAACCGCCGAACCGGATGAACATGTCTAACATAGTGAAGATTGCCAAGATTTTGATCCTCCACCTCATACTGCTCGGGGTGGATGCCGGCAAGACAACTGTAGACCGATGGGTTTGGACGTTGGTGGAGGATGAAGACTTGTGGGAGAGCTTTCCATAGGGGAAGATCAGCTTCCTCACCCTGCTCAAATATATGGATAGGCTACCTACCATAGTTCCTGCTCGTAACTAAATACCGCATTACCATTTTTATGGTTTCTCGATAGCCATGCTGGTATGTCCCTACAAATTAGTTTGTCGAAATTTCTTTAAGGTGTGTTTAGGGTTTTTTAATGTTTTTTTTTGCTAATATAATTTCCGAATATGACCTCTTTAGATATGAGCTTTTGAGGCGATCCTCATTACCTCTCAGTTTGTCGGGTGTAGATTGGACACGTCTATCCTAATGCCCCGGTGTATGAAGTGGAGCTTGAAGAAATCGGAGACGGATGATTCACAAGTGCTCGCGGGCGAGGTATTTACTATTTATTTATTTAACACCGTAAGTTGCCACTCATTGTCATCGTTTATTCTTTACTTCTACAATTTTGTTACAAGTCAAGTGTTACACAACACTGACACCCATAGACGATGAAGTTATTTAGACGTATTGGCAGAATACGATATCCTGACGGGGGTCCAGGTCGCTCAGAGACAACGTGGCCGTCGTGCTACTGCTCCTACTCCTTCGAGACCTTCTACACCTATTGGAGATCCTGTAGAGGCAGGTTCGTCGAGGAGACGTGCGGTTCGAAGAGAGCGACACAGGACCGCAGTACCCACTCAGGCGGAGGACGAGCAGGATGATGACGCGGCCCCCCACCGTCTTATCATGAAGTGCCCATTTGTGCATCGCCAATTGCTCAGTGGTACCCTGAGTCGGAGTCTCACTTCCATGAGCATGATCCGAGATCGAGCTCAGGGACCAGTGACGACTTGTACAATCGATTGATGGATTGGATGAGATCTTGATTCGACAGTCTCCAATATAACGTCACCCAACAGGTCACTGATTGGATGAGATCTCGATTCGACGGTCTCCAGTAGCATGTCACCCAACATTTCACTGATGGGCTGGGATCTCGATTCAACGATCTCCAGCAGCACGTCACTTGACAGTTCATTGATGGGCTGGGATCTCGTTTCGACGGTCTCCAACAGCATGTCACTAATGAGGGAAAACGCCTGGAGGGACTCATGCCTAAGATGATTGAGGAGCAGATTAAGGCGTATTTCGCCTCGGTCTGTACCGTGCCGCCGTCGTTCGAGACACCAGCTGCACAGGGTGATAGGGTCTTTCCAGAGAGCGGACCCTCTGTTGTCCCCTATGATTTAATTACCCTCGCACCTCAGGGTATCTCAGATACCGAAGGTATTGGAGCTATAGTGCGACGTAGAGTTCCATCTGTTGTTGTGTGCGGTCCATTTTTGGCAGAGGAGCCCACTAGAAAGACACACGTCAAGTGGACGGAGTTCAAATCCTACTACCTGAGTGACGAGGGCAAAGTGAGAGGGTAAGAAACTAATGCTCTTTCAGATTCCAAAGTTAGATTTTTTTCTATTAAAACAATGTCGGTGCTGGAGCGCTAGTAGGACCAAATTTCTCCAGAAATTTCATTGATCCAAATTATGAGTTGGACTCAGAGGTAATATCATTGGAATTAGCTTCTTCTTTTTTTTCAGATTCGATTTTCATTGATCCAAATTTTTGTTTATAACAACAAATTGATCCATACCTGGGCATACTATAGAGCCGTCCAGAAGCAGCCAACTTACAAATCAATCACTCAAATATCATCATTGCCATCTAAGTCATACACTAAGACTCAAATATAGCCACATGATATAGGTTATTCATGTTCACGACTCAAATATAAATGACACTTTCTTTTTGTGTGTGCTTCTGAGCCACAAATAGAATATCTTTTCTTTTTTCTTGTCTACTTTCCACCTTGGTCAGGATTGTCACCGTCAGGCTCGTCATTGTGGTACATGTATTCAGAACATGTAGTTCTGTTATGCACAGGGTTACCACAACGCATACATGATAGGCGGCGCACTCCCGAATGTTCACCAGTAGAAGCTATTCGCTTACCTTTCGGTTGACTGGCCTGTTTTGATTGATCCGACGGAACATAAAACACATTTGTGCGTCTCATCATTTACAACCCACTCTGTCTGGTCGGGCACAGGTACAACTTCACAAGCCCACATCCCTCTCAACCAATGCGTCGTCTAATAAAGGGCCACGTGTGAGGCAACCGACTCATTAACATAACTACAATAAACACAAATTAAGTTCAATTTTACAAAAAATTATTGCTACTATAACAAGTAGGTTCGTATTAAGTAGATCATGAAGAAGTACCTGATGGCTGCACATGCGTGCGCACATGGAATCAACTTGGTTTGGAAGAACATACAACTACACACACCGTCACTGAGACCCACCAAGTATATTTTTCGACCATCAATGACCTTTAATTTGTCTCGTCCCATTCTTTGGACCTCCATCGATCGCCCTTGACACATGAATTGTTCTAATTTATCGTGCACGGACTTGGTGAAAGTGGGACCTCTTTCATCAGCTGCCAACCTTCTCTCAGCAAACCATTTTTCAATAACCCTTCGAGCCGCCTCCAAGAAGGAACAAACGGACAACTTTCTTACCCACACGAGACGAGCATTCCAAACCTCAGCAGCATTGGAGGTCATGAAGTTGAATCTTCGAACATGACATTTCACACAAGATCACCTAGCAACTCCAGCCTTTGTCAAGCTGTCAATCGCTCCCCGGAAACCACTGTCGTTGATCAAAGACATATACCTGAGCATACAAAAAGGAGAATCAAAGTTATAAAGTAGAACATTTTTGAAACGTGATAAATATTTAAAACATGAAGTTCGACATACCTATCCAATGTGTTTTCATCGTAACAGTATGCGGTCGTATGGAACAGCCTAACCAAGTGTGATCCATACTTGCTAGATTCTGTTGAATATGGAAATAACAAAGACAATGAGAAGCTTTAGGATATGCATCTTGTATTGCATTACCGATGCTAGCGTGTTGATTAGACACGATAACCAAGCCATCTGGGCAACCGAAGGCTTCTCGGACATTAACAAAAACCATGTCCAAGATTCATCGTTCTCGACACTCCCTATCCCAATCGCCAGAGGAAAATTTTGATCATTTCCATCTTTAGTCACAACAACGAATCTAATCCCCTTGTACTGCCCCTTCAAATGGCAACCGTCGACCACTATAACAAGTCTGGAATATAACTGAAATTTGGCAATGGATGCACCCAACGCAAAGAACACATACTTGAATTTCCCATTACTCTGGCTGTCTAATGCGGTATATGTACTCGGATTGTGTTCCTTCAAAACCCGTAAGTAAGCTGACAACATGTTGAATGACGTCTTCGGATCACCATATGCTTCTCTCATTGTATGACATTTTGCACTCCTAGCATGCTTGTAGCTCAAATTCAGTCCATGTCGCTCGTTCCTCTCTTCCATGATGTCCCTAGGAGTGATGTTATACCTATCTTTTTGGAGCCTCTGGATGAAATAATCTCCAATCAATGTGAACGGAAGTCTGCGGGGTGCACTAACATTCAGCTGATATGAACAGGTGTGAGGCAAGACAACTTTGGCGATTTTCCAAATCCCGTGTTTTTCATGTGCATTGAGTAAGAACTGACAATCATTTTGATTGCACTTCACCTACCATCGGTGTTTGTCAGAGTGGTCCACACAAAATTGGACTTGATTCTCCAGATGATAATACCCGACTAAATTCTTCAATTCAACCTTAGACCCAAATGTCGCTCCTTTTTGCATAACAGTTGAAGCATGTTCAATCTCATCTGCAGTTGGGTTCTTCAAAATCAGGTATGTCTGGAATGTGCCACTCAACTCTCATTGTGTCGGAGCAGAATTGCTCATATGCAGCTCGTTGCTCATTGTCCAAGTTTGCCTCCACATCTTCGTCCAGCACAAAGTCATCTTCTTCATCAATTGGATTTACCAAAAAATATATATATATATATATCAACTTTTGTTAATTGTATACACAAATATTCACATATGATAAGTCCAGTAGTACTTGATTACCTGTTCGATGATCATGGTCTTCTTGTTCTCACCTATCTTCAAGTGCCGGTTCTTCGGCCTCATCAATTGGGGCCACATTTAGGTCTAAATAGTTCAACTCATTGTGGAGATCACATCTAGATGAGGCCGGCCAAGGTTTCCATGGCTTATTTGAAGATGTTCCAACCAAATTGTCATCTAAACCCCATGTTGAATAAAAATTATGGTCGTCGTGTAGTCCTACCGGAACATTTGACCATTCCAACTTTCGAGCCTTCTCACCCAATGGATCAAAACTTTGAGCACCGACATGTATCTCCTCATCTAATGAACATTGTTGTTCATGATAAGAAGAATCATCTGATACTCCGATATCTATCCGTTTCAACGAAACGAAAAGAACTAGTAGTCCATACTCCTCTGAAAAACACTCATGCAAATCAAAATCATTCATGATTTTCTTTATCTTCAATCTTCCATTCATTTCTACTAGAGAATGGATCAAATACCTCCAACAACTCAAATCAGCAAGCACAATGTCATGTAGCGAGCTTAATAAATCTTGATATGAAAATGTTTGGAGATTTATCATTGATTGAATGCCATTCATATACTGCAAACCCTGCTAGTAACCTCCATAACATATTGCCACTGAAAAAGTCATCCCTGAACAAATATAAAAAAAATGTAAAATAATTATTACAAATTAGAAGGTTAATGAATTAACGAAGAGAAAAAAAGAGAGGATTAACGAATAAAACGCCTTAAATTCGTTAACACTTTTTTCGTTAACGAGATTCATTAACCCTTATTGAAATTTCGTTAACCCTTATCAAAAAAATTGTTTCGTTAACCCAAGCACCAAATTCGTTAAGGGGTTAACGAAATTATGCCCTAATTTCGTTAACCCTGGTAAGAAAATTCGTTAAGGGGTTAATTCGTTAACCCCTTTAAATTCGTTAAGAGGTTAACGAATTAACACTAAATTTTGTTAACCTTTGCAAGACATTTCGTTAACCCCTTTAAATTATGGGTTAACGAATTAAACCCTAATTCTTAGTTAACTCCATGAATTAGATTTTAACGACAATTAAATTACTTAACTAACATTCTATAATTCACAAATATAGGGTTTAATGAATAAAAAAGGGTAATTGTCGAATAGACCTAATCTCTTTGCCAAGCCCTAATTTTATTAAAAAAAAAAAAACCCTAATTGCCAAACCCTTATAAACCCTAATTTTATAAAAATCCTAATTGTGAAACCTTATAAACCCTAATTGTGAAACATTATAAACTCTAATTGTGAAACCCTAATTATTTTGTGAAACAACAGTGAAATATTCAATTTTCATCAAGATTAAACTCTCTACAATAACGAAACAAATTAAACTTTATTTAAACCCAACTATTCTATGCAACTATAAACAAATTAAACTTTAAATAAACTAAATTATTCTATGCAACTATAAACTACTACTAAATGCACTGAAATACTTACTTGATTTCAAGCTTGATGAATATTCTAAATTTTGAATCCGGTGGGATAAATCTTCTGAAACTTCAAAATTTTTAGAGAACTTCCCACTGAATCTCGTATGATGAATTTTGTGGAATGAATTTGAATTGAATTGTAAAGTTTGAATAGTAAAAGTAAGGTAATTTTTTTTCTTGTGAATGATCAAATCAAATATTGTCTTATTATTCACATGCAGTAATTTGCAAAAGTAAAAACATGTAAAAGTAAAAGAATTGTAAGAAGAATATCTGTGGAATCTTATAAGAATCTCTGCAAAGTGTAAAAATGCAGTGTACTTGGAAGTGAAAATGGGTATGTGGGGATAATATTTTATATTGATGGGTAGATGGAGATAAAAATTTATATTGATGGGTATTAAAGTGAATTTGTTATATATAAATGGGTAGCTGGGGTATTTTCTCAACTAATTTTATATGAGTTAATTCATTACATGTAAAAAAACCCATTAGTGGCAATGAAATAATTTAAGATATTTGTGAATAAAAAAGCCCTTATAATTGCTTATTATCTTCCTCAAATGTTAAAAAAAGAGTTCCAATTATGTGATGTTATATGCCCATTAATATGATACCAAAATTATATAATATGATGAGCACTATCAAAGTAAGAATCGCGTTTATGATAGAGGAAATAATTGAAGATTTGCATGAGATATATTTAATGTTTTTTTTTTTCATTGTATTGGAATTTCCTTACAATTAAAAAATAAGAAAAAGATCGGATTAAAATGAAACGCTATTTAAGTTGCAACATGTTTAAAACGATTTTCAAAATGCAATTATACACGTGAGATCGTCTCATGTGCGACGGTCTCACGTACGGTCTTGTCCTAGGACACGGTCGACCGTGCGCGACCGTGTCCTGAACATGATGTATAAACATGTCTTTTTCAACTATAAACATGTGATTTTTCGCTATAAGTATGTAATTTCTTTTTCTCCTTCCGAACGACTGTGTCTTGGGACACGGGGTGGCTTGAGCGAAAAAATAATAGCAGTCTGTGGCACACAGTCATATTATAGGACACGATTGATATAAGTATGTGATTTTTATTATTAAGTATGTCTTTTATAGTTATAAATATGTGTTTTCGATCGACTGTATCCCATGACACGACCGTACACGAATGCCGTCGGACATAAGACATTTTACAAGAGAACAACTCTTTTCAAAATCAATTACTGCCATTTTCTAAAATCATAATTATAAATATTTTACACAGAGGTATATCCGACATATGTGCCTATTTATACTTTTTGTTGGTCATTTTAGAAGATACCTTCATTTATTATATATTAGATACCTATTTAAAAAAAATCATCATATACTATTTTTTTTATAAATATATAGAGATAACTCACAAATTTTTTTTTTTTTTTTGAAGATCATCTCGAAGCGATTAGCATGTGAGTCTTATTAATCTCTAGAAACATTTCTTTCTTATTTATCTGAATTATATATTTGTTTGATAGTTTCAATGTTAAACTTAGTTTAAATAATTACAGCTAATTGTGACTTCCAACACATGCCTAGATAAAGGTTGAACCATATAAATAAACTAATATAATTGTTCAACAGTCCCAACAAACAAATAAAAAATAAATAAATAAAACAGCTATCTTTAAAATGAAGAAAACCTAACCCCACATTTTTCCAGGGCAAAAATGACATTTCAACTTAAACACATGAAATAAATAAAATGAAACAACAAAATAAATATTAAACCACGTTACATAAATGAGGACCACTTAATTGAGGGGTGCATTAATTTTATTTAATCATTCATTTGATTTATATAAAATGGAATTGAATTTGAATGAGCCCAAATAAAGCTGCAATGTTATAATTAAAGTGATAAAATCTAGAATGATAAAACCTTTTTCCCTAACCATATCTTATCCCATGTGATTTGATTCTTTAATTCTCACGCCCAAGACTCATCACTTTATTTTACATATATGCTATTACATCTAATTTCATTAATATTTTATTAATGTAATGTTTACATTTCTTTGACAAAATTGTATGTGTTTTATTTTATTATTTTTAGGGTTATTAGGTTTTATTGTTAGGGTTAATTGAAAAGGACATAATTTGTAATTTTTTTTATTTTCTTAACACCTTCTAACTTATTTATCCAAAAAAAAAAAAAAAAAACGATTCTGATACTTTTATTATCAAAAGCTACCATTTTAATCTAATATTTCATAAATATAATTTTTTTTATTGATTACACAATTTATTAAAATCCCACTATAACATTATCTCATGAATCAAATAACGAAAAATAACAAAATTTAATTTGTTTTTTCAAAGATATGTTAAATTAAAAAATGACAATATATTTTATATATATATATATATATATATTCTAATTTTACTCTCATCTTTATTCTAATTTTAATGAATCATTAAGAAGGCCCGCAGGCTATAATGGGCTTCCACCTCTATCCCATAATGATGGGCCTCAGTCAGTTGTCAATCCAAACCAATCTATATTCAAATAGATAAGCCCAATAGAATTAGGCCCATATACAAATCCATGCAGATGAATCGAATAAATCACATTTGTGCTCGTCATAAATGTTTGATTGTTACTTTCAAACGAAAATGACAATCGATTCAAAATAAGCGCAAAATAGAAAAATAAATATCATTTTCAGGTATGTGAGTTGAATTGAATATCTTAATAGTCAGAAAATAATAAAATAAATAAGTTACTTATTACTACATAAAAGTTAAATTTATAGTAAGAACATATAATAAAACTTTACAAAAAAAAAAAAAACTTATATGAGACCGTCCTTTAAGTATAATACCATAAAACGTAACCCTATCCACCATCTACAACTCAAATTCATATTCATATATCATTGAAATAAAATTGATGAGAATTTTAAAAGAAACTCACCTTTTAAGGCTAGAGAAAGTAAAGAATAATTTCGATGGACTTGGAATCCGAAGTCCGAACCAATGTTTGGTTTGTTGGGCCCTTGGGCCGATCACATATAGAGTTAAAAATGGAGGCCCAAGCCCACTGACCAGCCCATCAAAGGTTGGTCCCAATCTCCATGCCATTGCCAGCTACTATAGTACAAACAACAACAGCCAACTGTTGTGGTCACTACACATATCATCGAACCCTTACTCTTATCTCTCTCAATCATATCTATTTGAGATGAAGTTTTGTAACTCTTTCTCATGATTTTTAATTTTGTAAGATAGTTCAACTCATAAATCGTAAAATAGTGTTCGAAGTGTGAGAATAAATTTTGATCGTAGATAGTGAGACGATGTTTCAAGAATTTTTATTTGTGAGACAGTTTCATACAAGTTCTTGTGTTCTAATTCTATGTTAGTAGTTCTATCATTTAACTCAACATGTCTGTATTGGATTGAGTTAATTATCGAAAATAACACAATCTTACTCGAACTGTCATTTTAATCAAAATTTTGATTGGTGGTCGAAGTATGGGTTACCCATAACCTTATATGTAGTATGACTTTTTTTTTAATTTTGGAAAAAGAAGTGATTGCTGATGTGTCCAGCTGCTCGAATGCCGTTAAAAAACCAACAAAGTCAAAAAAAAAAAAAAACATATGAAATACATAAAGATTATATTAATATGACCAATATAAAAAATTTAGTTAAAATAACAATCAGAGAAGAAACACAAAAACTTACGTGAGACGGCCTCACAGATAATTTTCGTGAGACAAATCTTTTTTATTCACTAATTTAATTCATTTCCACAAATTTACCTGTAAATTGTGAAGTTTTAGTTGTGAGTTGACGCGTCTCACATAAAATAATCCGTGAGACGGTCTCACATATAACTTACTCGAGAAAAAATTGTGATTTTTTGGACAAATAACGCTACAATATTTGATATCCATTTAAAATGCACTGATAGATGTATTTGTTAAGTCTCAAAGACTTAGAGATACATGTCACTTTGAAAAAAGCTCTCTATTATTATACGATGATATATATATGCAATTATTGGTTCGTGGATGATTCATTTTCAATGTACAAAGTACATTGGTTTTTAGACCCAAACAATAATAGTATAACAAAATATAGCCAATAATGAAGCATATATCTATACATTCTTTTGGACTTTTAGTCAGTGAGATCATAGAACTGAGACATATGTTAAGAGACATGGCCAAATAATGTTGTTCTAATCCTAATTAAATATACTTTCCAAAAACAATCTTTATTAAATACAGAGTCGACTTGGCACTAAGTTAGTTTAAAACTCTGATTATGACATTTGAAAGTATTATCATTTTTGTTGAGGCTCTGAGCTAATTGACTTGTTAAGCTTTAATTAATTACATTGTTTTTTGGGGTTTCGGGAAATAGTAAATACATTATTGGAACGTGAATATGATTCTTGTAAAACCATTTTTTGAAAATCTAATTTTGTGAGACGAGTCTTAAACATATAATCCACTGACTCAAAAACAGATATTAACTTATGAAAACAAGTTTAAATTGTAAATGGTAGGATTTTGTATAATTTTTTTTGTGTAACTACACTTGAGATCCAGAGATAAGTTGACCAAATCTTTTTATCTTTAAATCTTGCGTTTGTGTTGTAACTTATAAGAAAAGATTGGTGATGAAGACTAAAACAACATCAAGTTATATCACAATTAGAGGTATCCTTTCACATGAAAACAACTTAGACATCATATATAAAATAATATGATTACAATATTACTTTGTTTATATAATATAAGTTTAAGGAATTGAATATATGTTCAATAGATTTACCAACAGTTGACTTAACAAATGACGTTTAACTTGTTTGATCGTTCATCTCATAGATGAAGCTATGATAAACACTACTTCAATTTTTTCCTCATATACTTTTATTTCAAATATAAATTCAATCAGATATATATGTATGATTTTGGATGTTGTAATCAAATAACTAACTTCATTAAATGTTCAATCAAAAAAGATGGATTGTAGCTGTCCAAACTTTCAAACTATGCATGAAACAACATTTCAAATAATTTAGTGAAATTACACCATATTTTATGAGAAACTTCAATATAATTACATGATGAAGAATGGTATCTATAAGTTACAAGTGCAAGCTTAGTATAAAGTACCAACATAGATAATAATTATGATTGTGTTACAAGGTTTGCTTAGGACATGGCATTAACTTATTTACTAGTTATCATGTCCAAAGAAAACAGCTATGAATAATATAAGATCAAGCATATTCCCCAAATAAACAAGGATACCCTAAAAGAATTCTTCTCATGATATTATTTTTCAATTTTTTAAAATTTATAATCATTTTTAATGCAGTTATAATCAACTATTTATTCATTAAGTTTATTAAAACTAGGGTTAAATGCAAAAACAACCTCAACATTTTTAAATTTCCAATCTAAACTTTTTTCTCATCAAATTGCAACCTAAACTACTAAAATTTATCAAATTGTAACTTTTTTGAACCATCTTCATACAAAAAAATTTGAACTCATAACACCCACTTTGAATTTATATGAGAGTTACCTTAAATTATAAAATTACAAGCATACTTTTATGCTTTCAACGTATGATCAAATATTCACGCTTTATCAAAACATGGGTTGAAATTTGCAATTTGATAACTTTTAGTAGTTCAAGTTGCAATCTGATAAGAAAAAAAGTTCTCTGAAAAAAAAAAAAAACTAATATTTTAGATTTTTTTTTTTGCATTTAATCCATATAACTAACTATTTATTTTAGGGAATTAAATAAAAAAAATTTGATTAAATAATTTTCAAAAAAAAAAAAAAGACAGATACCATCCACTAAAATACGACGTCGTAAGGCCCGCACTTTAATCTTGTCGTGATGATGTGGTCAAATCAGTCATTCCTATTTGACGCCGGCGGTGCGCCGTTTAGCAAAGTGTGCACTCTCTCCCCACCTTTCCCAAAATAATTCCATCATCTTCGTCTTCTTCTTCTTCTTCACATCATTGTTTGGATTTATCCACAAGCTGGTTTTTGCTGTAATTATTCCCAAATTCTGCCATTCTCTCTCTGCAATTAGCCGGATCTTCTCCCTTAGTGTTTGCTTCGGAGGTCCGATGATGCCCATTGCCGTTCGATCGAACGGTGAGTTTTGAGGTTTCGCTTTTTCTCTGAAAGCATTGTTCTCTTTACTGTATTATTGATGTTGTTAAGCTTTTTTTCTCTTTTCGAACATATAGGCTCCCTTTTGGTTGCTGGGGAAATGTTGTGGTTGTACTGTATTTTCATCCTATTTTAATGATCGAAGATGATTTGTTTGTTGATTTAAAGCCATTGAGTAGATACCGTTTTCTTTGAATTTATTTTTGTTGGCTGATTTTAGTAAATTGTCTAATTTCTACGACATGGTTGGCTTTGATTCGTTAGGGTTGTGCAGCTGATTGAGGTTTTTGCTTTGGTTGGTTGATATACATTCATTTGAGGATGGTGAGAGAGACTGTGGCTGATACGTGGTTTGGTAGTATATGGAAGAGTTCGCGAAAAAGTATTTCATGGGAGCCTGAAAGACCAGTGCTTGGGATTTTGGCGTTCGAAATATCAAGATTGATGTCAAAGGTGGTTAGTTTGTGGCAGTGTCTCACTGATGGCCAGATTGTGAGGTTAAGAGAAGAAATTGCTAACTCAATTGGGATACAGAAGCTTGTTTCCGAAGATGTCGATTATCTTATGGATCTTGTTCTTGCTGAGATAGTTGAGAATTTGAGAAGTGTGGCCAAATCAGTGGTTATGCTGGGAAAGAAGTGCACAAATCCAATGTACCACAATCTTGAAAGGCTTTTTGATGATGCTGTTGAGATTGATCCCAAATGGTATGGTTGGCAATATAAGCTCAAGAAGATGGAGAAGAAAGTTAAGAAAATGGAGAGGTTTGTGGCGGCAACAGAACAGCTATATCAAGAGATCGAAGTGTTAGCAGAGCTTGAGCAGAGCCTAAGGCGGATGAGAGGTGGTGCAGATTCGGGTGGGGTGAAATTGCTTGAGTTTCAGCAGAAGGTAGTGTGGCAACGGCAGGAAGTGAAGAATCTTCGGGAGATGTCGCCTTGGGTTAGAACATATGACTACATTGTTCGACTTCTTCTCAAATCTATTTTCACAATTATTGAGAGGATCAAGAACGTTTATGGGACTAAACCTAGTGAAGATGTGGAGGAAGGCAATGATTGCGATCGCATGAACAGTGAGTGCCTTATTCGTAATAATTCCATTTCGGGTCTCAGGCAAACATCAGTTTATCCATCGGAAACCAATCCGTCAAGATTTTCAAATCCATTAGGGAGGTCATTTTCAAATCTGGGCCTAGGAGGTGACAAGGTGAAATCCAAGAACGTGAAAACACATTGTCGGTCTCAATCATCTATCTTTAGTGGGAAACAGCACTCGGTGAAAGCTAGAATATTTGCACCTGGTGGCTTCACAGGTTGCATGACTCGGGGAAGCGAATCCCCTGTAGTAGAGAGCTACACACCATCATTCGGTGGCTCATTCAGGTCAAATGTTTCTCTAAGACATGCAATTGAAGTTGAAGATAGAGCTGTTTCAGTTTTATATACTAGCACAAGTACCACAAAAGTATCTTTCTTTGATTCCAAACGCCGTCTGTGGGATGCTTCTCCATCTACTCTTGGTTATGCTGCATTGGCTCTCCACTATGCAAATATCATCATATTGATTGAAAAGCTAGCTTCATCGCCACACTTGATAAGTGTTGATGCAAGAGATGATCTTTATAACTTGTTGCCTGCAACTATAAAAAGCTGTCTGAGGGCAAAGCTGAAGACATTTTCCAGAACTTCAGCTTCATTTTTCTACAATGCTGCTTTTGCAGCGCAGTGGAGCTTAGCAATCACAACGATATTGGACTGGCTGTCTCCACTTGCTCACAACATGGTAAGATGGCAATCTGAGAGAAACTTCGATAGGCAGAGATTGGTGTATGGGTCGAATGTGCAACTTGTCCAGACCCTCTACTTTGCAAACCAAACAGAGACCGAGGCAGCAATTGTAGAACTTCTGATGGGCCTAAATTACCTCTCTAGATTTGGAAGTAGAGTTAATCAGAAACCGTTCCAAGAGACTTCATGTAGTGGGGCATATGATGGTTATGTTTTTCCCAGTGATAATATGTACTACAAGATTATTGATAATACATCGTAACCGATTTCTATACCTGAAGGCACAAAAAGGGAAGAGATTTCTTGTTCCTTGGTCAGGCATTGTGTTCTTGCACACACAGAGAAGATAACTTATTCTTCACAGTCATCCTTCCAGAAATCAAGGTATTTGTACTTAAGCTGGTTTTCATAAGTATCTGAAGTTGTTTCTTTGTGAAAGAGCAGATTGATCAGCTTTGTTTTATCCTAATAGATTTGATCTGCCATTTGGCAAAAGTTTCAAGATGTTCTGTAAAAGTTTCTATTTGATTTAGATAGTTAAGCTGCCTATGTTATTCCATCCAAGTTATTGGAGAAAATGTTGTAGAAAGAACAGTAAAATGATTGAATTTCTTGTCGCATTTTCTTGAAGTCATCAAATTCAATTGTGAGGGAAAATATGGATAATTAATTGAAAATGGGTATTTGCTGATTTTGATTTGTTTTCTGCCATGATATTACGAGTATATTTGTAAAAGTAGAGGTGAAAAGCAAACCTACCAAATTGTCAATCCAAGAACTATTTTCTTAACGAAAAATCCATGATTAATTAGTAAAACCCCTTCAGAGCTCTTTTCAAAACCTTAAAAACCAAGTTTGAACATATTTCTTTTGCCATTACATCTGAAGTTCCTCAACATTACTAGTAAAAAATAATATAATACATGCAATTCAAGTTACTTGAGTTATTCATGATTCATTTGATTAATACAAGGTTTAAAAGAACTCAATTGATACTGTGATCTTATTATTTCTGTTTAAGATCTTTGTCGTCTCTGTATCACCGTTTCATTCGTCATGCTCAGCATTACAGAGTCTATCCTATTGCATTACATGTAAAACATCACTATTACGTGTATATCATCAATACTAGGCTTTATTGTTTTAGAGGGGAAATAAAAACTTTAACAAGAAGTTATATATAGTAGAAGGGGACACATATCTTCATCATCCTAGGGCTTGAGTTCAGATTTGGTTACAACTTTCGAGAAATATTAAGATTTCCGTTCACGTGGAACTGCTTTCAAGGGGGTGAGCATTCGAAGTGTGAACCCCGTCTTCTCCCTCATGTCCAGTGTTTCGGGGGAGACATTTACAGGGAGCTCCCAATCAAAAGACTGTATCAGCCTTGCCAAGGTGAGACTAACTATTTTATCTCCCATCAGCATCCCAACACAGGATCTTCTGCCTGAACCAAATGGAATCAGCTGATAGTGTTGTCCCTTGTGGTTGATTTCTGAGTTAACAAACCTCTCTGGCTTAAAAGATAAGGGATCTTCCCATGAATCAGGGTCCCTATGGATAGCCCATGCATTGAGAATCACCATTGTGTCCTTGGGAATATGGTAGCCCATGAATTGTGTATCTTGTCTAGCCTTTCTTGGAAGCAGCAAATGAAGAGCTGGGTGCAATCTCATGGTTTCTTTAACCACTGCCTGTAAATATGGTAGTTCATTCAAGTCGTCCTCCTCGACTATCCTTTTACGACCAACCACCAGATCAAGCTCTGCTGTTAGCTTCCTCATGGAATCTGGATGGCGCAGTAGCTCAGCCATCGCCCACTGAATCGTACTGCTTGTTGTCTCGGTCCCACCAAAGAACATTTCCTGCACCATGTGAATTGTGATAAGGTATGTCTGATATCTGTGAATTATGATTCTAATAATTCTTTCTTTAGATATAAATTACCAGGATGATGATTGACACATTCTTCTCTGTGATCTCATCAGTTGCTCCTCCTCCATCACCTTCATACTCCAACAGTGCATCTAAAAAATCCCTTTTTCTCCCCAGTTCCTTCTCCTCAATTCTTTCCTTCACTAACCCTGAAGCTAAGTTCAACAGTGCTCTCAGGTGCTTCTCTGTATTTCGCCTGATCCCCTGAGGATCAAGCCATTTTAAGAATCCAAATGTGTCTACCAAGTTGGGCTTCCCACTCCAGTTTAAGAACTTATCCGTTTCCTCAAAGAACTCGTTTCCCATCTTAGATTTGAAGTCCACTATGTCTCTAGAGAGCATGAAATTGCTAACTAGATTAAAACTCATGATCACCAGGTATTTATCCAGCTGGATCCCACCTGAGCCTGACATATCCTCCTTGATCCACTGGATCATTTTCTCAATGCAAATTTGTCTGAGTGGCCAAGAATCATTGATTCTTTTCTGGACCATGAGCTCAGATGAAGAAAGGCGACGCATAGTGCGCCAGTATTCACCATAGGCAGCTGTCGCCATTGATCCCTCGTTGTAATGACAAGCTGTCAGTGAATCTGGAACTTTCCGGTCGGAGAAAGCAAGATCGTGATTCTTGAAAACCTCGGCAGCAGCTGAAGCTGACTGTATAACTAGGGTGTTAAGGGCACCTAGTTTCAGCCATAGAACAGGTCCATAACTGGATTGAAGCTTGTAGAAACTCAGGTGAGGCTCCGTACCAACGTCCAATATGTTTCCAATCAGAGGCCAGCCAGGTGGCCCTGGTGGCCGGAATTTGGAGGACCGGTTCCTCAATGTAGACCATGATATGAGAGCCACCATGAAAGAGATAGCGAACCAGGTTAGCCACACCATTTTCAAGTTAATTTGAGTTCTCAATCATAGTTTGTCTCATACCACTTGCTTTCTAAATGAAGCAATGGTTGGGTCCTTTCGCTTTCGTATTTAATTTCGCAGTTGAGGTCTCATTCATTATGTTTTATACGCAACTATGGGGATTGGCTACTTATGTGGATATGAATCAACTTTACTTTGCTTTTTTTTTTTTTATATTACAATTATCCGATAGAAATATATACTAAAATGAATATCTCGTTTTAGTTTTGAGCTTTAAATATATTGTAGAACCAAAGATCTATTTGTGTGTGAGATAAATTGGGACACTTTTAGTCCAAAGAAAAATGATAACTAATTGGATAAAATTTGATAAATAATTATATTATATTTTATGGTTTATTTGATTAGTGAAAAACATGTAGATACAATCTAACATCATTATTTACACACAACACGATAAAAACAAATCCAAAACAAAGACCCCAACCAACATTTGTTGATTTTATGACTCACTTTTAAACACACGAGCAATTTAGAAAAGTATATGCATAATTTAGTTCCCCATATTATTGAAAAATATCAATTTTAGTTTGATAACTTGGTTCTTATTAAATTTTGGTGTAGTAACTTTACATTTTTTTTTCAATTTTGGTAATATAATTATCATTTTTTTTTTCAATTCAAGTCATTTTTTGTTAGAATAATTAAAATTGTTGATGTGGTTGTTTGAGTTTTGTTGCCACATCAGATTTTCAATCAAATTTCCGATGGCCATGTCAGTAACTTTGGTTATTCCAAAAAAAAAAAAGACTGAAATTGACAAAAATAAAATTAATAATTAAAAGACCAAAATTAAGAAAGGTAAAGTTAATATACCAAAATTAAACAAGACGTAAATCGACGGAGTACAATTGAGATATTCCCAATTACATTATATCATTTTACACATAAGTAGACATGCAATCTACAAATCAACATTGATGATGTATGGAATAGGTATAGCCTTTAATGGAACGTATTTTCTGAGTGAGATTCCCATTCTCTCCCTCATATCCATCTCCTCCGGTTTAACCCCGCCGGCCAGAACCCAGTCAAAGGAGTGGACGACGGAGCCCAAAGCCAGCGGCATTACACGCGCCACCAATGGCACAGCCGGGCACATCCTCCGGCCCGACCCGAACGGTATAAACTCAAAATGGTGGCCTTTGTAATCCGCCATGTTGGGCTCCAAAAACCTCTCGGGTTTGAAATCCAGGGAGTCTTTCCAGGTTTTCGGGTCTCTTCCGATAGCCCAAACGTTGACGAGGATCTGTGTTTCTTTGGGAATGTGAAAGCCAAGCATTCTGCAGGAATCCATGGCTCTGTGGGGGACTAAGAATGGGAGAGGTGGGTGTAGTCTTAGTGTTTCTTTGATCACTGCTTTCAGGTATGGGAGGTGATCCAGGTGGGCTTCTTCGAGTTTCTGGCCCGGCCCAATTACGGTTCTTAGCTCGGCTTGGAGTTTTCGGAGCTTCGATGGGTTGTGGAGGAGCTCCGTCATGGCCCACTCTAGTGTGCTAGTGCTCGTGTCTGTGCCGGCTGCGAACATCTCCTGGAGTATACAAGTGTTTTCAGTTTTACGTAATCCATGCACGATCACAAACACACTACTAACTACAAGATTGATATCAAAGTTTAATTAAAAGGATTGGAACCAAAGATTTAGCAGCAGCTCATGATTTCCAATATGAATGAAATTAGGTTCGTAGTAAAACGATGTTATAAGAATGAAATGAGATACTAACAAAGACGATGACATTGATGATAGTTGAAGAGAACACAGAAGGCTCTGCCACGTCATCATCCCTGTACTCCAACAACACATCCAAGTAATCTCTCTTCTTCTTCTCTCTCCCAACTTCTGTCCCTTTCTCTCTCATCCTCTCACTCAAGAACTCTCCGGCCACGTCAAACGCCCGGTCCACGTGGAACTGCGTCCTCCTCCTTATCCTCTGCGGGTCCGCCCATCTCACCACCGGAAAAAAATCCGCCACATTTGGTTTTCCGGCGAACTCCGTCGCCTTTCTGGCGTGGTAAAAGAACCTTGCCCCTCTCTCCGATTTCGGGTCCAATAAATCCTTCGAAAATATCAGATTCCCCATCAGATTAAACATCATCAGAAAGAAGAACCTCCCAACGTCGATACCGGCGCCTCCGCAGGCCTCGCTTATGTACTGCACCATTTGGTCAACGCACTTTGACCTAACACCGCGCATTTTGTCGAGGGGTCCGGCGGCGAAAAACTCCGACGTGCACAGCCGCCGGAGCGTCCGCCAGTGGGGACCGTACTGGGCTGTGATGAGTGAGCCGTCGCTGCTTCTGTCGCCTTTCATGGACTCGTATATTTTCCTTCCGGCCAAAACGGCGTCGTGGTTCTTGTACATGACACGCGCCGCCTGGTCGGAGGAGATCACCACCGTCGTCATGAAGCCCAGATGGAGGGTCATGATGGGCCCGTACTTTTCGGCCAATTCGGCAAATGATTTATGGGGCGCGGCGGCGCTTCCGGCCAGCTGGAGGATGTTTCCGACCACCGGCCATGGCCGTGGCCCTGGCGGCAGCCTCCCTAGCTCTTCCAGTCTGCGGTGGCGGCGCTCGGCCGCCACCACCCATGCTGCCCACGTTAGCAAGGATAGAACTATTCCCACGATCTCGTAGTCCATTTAAATCTGATCATTCATATTTATTTTAAAATTGGTTAATCAATTGGTAATATTTTCTTGAAATTCAATAAATTAATATAGTTAGTTGAAGTGTAGCAATTAATTCTTACGTGAAAAAGTCATGAAGGTCAATTCACAATTTCGTTTCACAATTCACATATAAGTTTGTGGAAATAGTGTGAAAATGGGTTGATCTAGTGGGTAAAAAAGATTCATCTTATGTAAGCTATCCGTATGATCGTCTTACACAAGTTTTCGTAATTATAAAATGTATCCATATAAACCAGCACAATATATAAAAATCGAGTAAGTCTCATGTGAGACCGTCTCACGGATCATTTCATGTGAGATGGGTCAACCCATGACCCACACTTCACAATTCACATGTAAATTTGTGGATATGAGTTTTGATAATGGGTAAAAAGTATCCGTCTCACGAAAATCATCCGTGAGACCGTCTCACGTGAGTTTTTACGAAAAAAATCTCAGAACAAAGTTTCCTTATCTATCCATAATCAGCAATTGCGCGAATAATGTTGATATACAATATATTTAAGTAGTTACCTTATGATGTTGATACGTAATTTCAATTTTGATCATTTAAGTAAGACACTCTCTATATCTTATAGGTGCCATGCCAAAATTTTGGGTGGAATTAAATAAGAAAAATTAAAACATAGATGACCAAAATCGAAAAATAAATACAATACTTGATTGTTAGAAAATGAAAAGAAATGAAAGCATAAAAATAGGAAGTTAAAATAGAGGTGTGTTATATAATAGTGTGCAAGATCATAGAAAGAAGATAAAGAAACTCACCAAATATTATTCTTCACTTTGTACCTACAATATCCCTCTCTCTCCATCAATGGGAGTATGTATATATATATACTAGTTGGTTTGATGATCAGAGCTAGATTGAGTAGAAATCCCTGTTAATTAATTAATTCTCCAATTTGTCCAATTTGTTTGTCATGACAAAAATCGAGTTTTCATTGATACACAAAGTACATTATTGATTATCCTACGCAACTCCTTTTGGTTTCTTTCTAATTGTTCCCATCAATAATATATATTAAAATGTCTATAACAGGCAGCTTTTAATATGTCCACTGCTGACGTGTAATGATCTCATCTCTATATCGTATGGAAAATGAAATTAATTGATATGCTAGATATCTTACATGTTAAAAATGAACACATATTAATGTGCTTACGGTGGGTATATATATATGGCAAATGCTGCTGTGCACCAGGTGCACGGATCTGGATTGGTGCAACTGGGGCGACCCGACCCGGATCCGCGCACCTGGATTTTCTTTTTTTTTTTTTCTTTTTTTTTTTCGCTTCAGGCTGTTACCTTTATGTTGTAAAGATGTGACCTTTACGTTATATAAGTGTGACCTTTATGTATAAATGTTATGACCTTTATGTTCAGTAACTTAGGAAAAAAATGAAGATTTTCAGGTTTTTTCGCTTCAGATTAAGACCTTTATGTTGTATTGTTGTAACCTTTATGTACAGTTCTTGTGACCTTTATGTACAAATATTATGACCTTTATAATCCATAACTTTGAAAAAAATTGAAATTTTCAAAATTCAGTGCATTTTAAGGATGGATATATGTGCAGCTAATATTTCATAAACGTAAATATGTACAAATTTTGTTAAAATTCTTCATTTTTTTCTAAGTTAGAGTATATAAAGGTCATTACATTTATACATAAAGGTCACATTTTATAACATAAAGGTCACATGCATATAACATAAAGGTAACAACCTGAAGTGAAAAAATAAAATTAAAAAAATAAAAAAAATAAAAGTGCGCGGATTCGGGTCGACCCGAACCCGACACGAATTGTACATACACCAGTTGCACAGGAGACTAACTATATATATATATATATAAGCTAATTATTATTGGTGGTACAACAGTCCAGCATGTAATGTTTTTGGGAGCAATTATTTTAGGCAAAAACTTTTATGAGTCAGGTGCATGGATCTAAGATCCATGCACCTGACCCGACCCGTTCACGCGCCCAAAACGCGCCTCCCACGCGCATGCACGCGCTCCCACGCGCTGAAGACCTGTCCTGAAGCTCATCCAAAATTCGCTCAAATAGACCAACCTTTGTGTATAGTTAAACCAACCTTTGTGTATAGTTAGACCAACCATGTGTAGGTAGGTCTAACTATATACAAATGTATGTCTAAAATTTATAAAGGTATGCTTAACTATATATAAAGGTATGTCTAACATATACAAAGGTATGTTTAAATATACATAAAGGTATGTCTAACACAACGTAAAGGTATGTCTAACATAACGTAGTGGTATGTGCCAAAATTCAAAAAATCAAGCCAAAAAAAGACAAGACATGAAATTTGGGCAGAACTGGTATGTTTAACATAGCTTAAAGGTATGTCTAACATAACGTAAAGGTATGTCTAACATATACTATTGGTATGTGATTTTTTTCAAAAATCATGAGCGAAAAAAAAAAAAAAAGAGGGTGCGGTCCCCCTGACCCGGATCCGATCCGGGTGCATGGATCTAAGATCCATGCACCTGATTCACAAGAGACTTACTCATTATTTTAACCTTGTTCAGTTATTTTATTTAACAACTCTACACTCAATTATCTGGGAGTGTGTTTGGTTTCATCTAATAATAAGTAACACATATATATATATATATATATAACTAAGTAAATTTATTTTACATGTATCACAATCACTAGGAACGGACAAGAAATTTCGTTAATAACTAGGTATATTGTTTTGACCGTTTGAAAGAATTTTATCAATATAGCATATCCTTTTTCACCAAAACTCTTGTGAAATTGGTGTTACACCCGAGTCAACCCGTCTCGCGCGCCTTCTACGCGCGTTTTCACGTGTCCCAATACGTGCGCTCAAACCCACCAAAATTCGTTCCAGGTAATCATACCTTCATGTTATGTTAATGTTACCTTCATGTTAGTGATAGTTTCATGAAGGTATGACTAAAGTATCAATAACATAACATAAATGCCAATGGTTTTGAACTAAGGTTATATATAAAATTTGGAAATGAAGGTATCACTCACATAACATGAAGATCAGACTAACATAACATAAAGATCACGACCAAAACACGCGAAAACAAACAGACGCTATGAGCTGGACGGGCCCAATATGGTCCGCTCGAGGCTCGCGGTCACAGATCTCAAATTCGTGCACTAGGTGCACATGAGAGCTGCTCATACTTTTTTTTAATTTTATTAAACCAGTCTATACTAATTTTACAATGAATTTGCTAATTTTAAGTCAAAAGCCAATAGATCTCGAAAAAAACAACCTAAAGCAAATAAAATGTGATTTTAAGCAATCACATACTATGCAAGTATAAATGTTTAGTTTAAGTTTTATGAAAAATACGACGAAAATCTCCTATTTTATACATTTATAAATAATAAAATATAAGACGCTATATCAAAATATAATAGATGATCCAAATAGCTGAAACTAAATTCCTAAATTCTTTCACTTGAAAGTATAGTTCAAAGAGACAAAATGTGGGTTGATTGCTGCATCGAGTTAGCTAGGGTTCTTTGGATTTCAACAAAATATTTGAGGACAACATTGTCAACAAGAATTTGAAGTGTTTTGACAAAAATATCCAAATGAGGTTGTTCCACTTACACTAGATGTATACCAGTGTGATGCACAATTTATCATTTAAAATTCATTAATTTTAGGAATTTTATCGATTCAAATCTCGAAAGATAACTTATCTATCAACACGGGTTATGAAATATAAATTTTATCAATTTGGGGTTCGAAAGATTGAAAACTATTAATTTAAGATATCAGAATGAGATGTCGTTAACGTATTCTATAATGACGTTATTTTTTTCTCCCCAGATGTGACTTTCTCTCTGCTGACGTGACTCTCAAATCACGCTTAATTTAGCTCTCAAATCACGTTTACCTGGATATCAGGTCACACGTAAATTAAAAAAAAATCATTTTTTTACTAGTTATTATATTCGATAAAATATTCAATTAAATACAAAATTTACTGATTTTTATATAATTTCAATACACATTCAACTTAATTACTATTATATATATTTAAATACACATTCAATTTATATAATATCGACATTTTTGTGATATTGATTTTTGTCAAATAATATCTATTAATTATCTGCAATTAATATTGACATTTTGTGATATTAGTTTTTGTTCAATAATATATATCGATAAATAATAACATGATAATATCTATCAATTATCTGCAATTAATATCCATATTTTTTATATTAATTTTTATTCAATAATATATATATATATATATATATATATAGACAAACAACAACATGATAATATTGATATATTTTCATTTTTTTCAATATTAATTTATGCACAATAATACATATATTGATAGTCTATAATTAATATTAATATATTGCAATATTGTATCTTATATAATATCGATAACTTGACGATATTTATTTTTACTGAAAATATATATTGAAAAAATATTTGTATAATAATATATTTTGTTGACTGATATTATTTAAAACATATAATAGTAATTAAATTGAATGTGTATTGAAATTATATAAAAAAATCAGTAAATTTTGTATTTAATTGAATATTTTATCAAATATAATAACTAGAAAAAGAAAATGATATTTGTTAGAAGGATCCTTACAAATTTAATAATTATATGGGTATTACTTGTCATTAGATTGATAATGCATGGGATCATAAAAAATGTTTTACAATTTGATTTGAAAGCATTTGGAATTTATATTTCTCAAGTTATGATTAAAATTTTAAATGATTATGAAATTTTAACTAGAATTTTTGTCATAGCATTTGATAATGCGTCAAGTAATACTGCTAGCATACCTACCCTTATGGAATTTTGTAAACCTCCAATAAATGGTGTATTTTTCCATACCCGTTGCATGACTCACGTTTTTAATTTATGTGTGCTAGATGGTTTAAAATGTGTAGAGAAAGATTTAGTCAAAATTAGAAAAGCAATTAATTTTTTAACTTCTTCCGTTAATAGACGTAAACAATGGGCTAGGTTTTGTAAAGATAATGATATGAAAGTTAGAAAATTTGTTAGAGATGTTGAGACAAGGTAGAACTCTACATATTATATGCTTCAAGATACTTGTGACTAGAAAGAACTTTTATGTGTTTTTTTGTTGGAAATGGGTGATCATGACTATATGTTACATAGTTAGACATGAGATTCTTGTGTAAACTTGATAGAAATGTTAAAAGTTTTTGAAGAAGCAACTAAGGACATTAGTGGATGTTATTATCCTACTTCTCCTATAGCATTAGATCAATGTGTGAAAATTACTTTAATTCTTAATGCTTATTGTGATGATGAATCTTTGTGCAATGTACTTATTTTGATGAGATCAAAATGGTTAAAATATTTTCATGAAATACCCCCATCTTTTTGTGTGCTAAATTATTAGATCTCCAGCTAGGATTAGAGAAGATGGCTTAGAAGAATTATTAACTATGTATTATAACGCATTGTTTCCACATGGACTAATAAACGATTATGGTGAAGTAGATTATGTGCCTAATCCTAGGGAAGTAGTTGCTAGAGCTAAAGATGTTTGTATGATCGCAAAAACTCATGTGAAACGGTCTCACGGATAGTTTCCGTGAGACGGATCCTTATTACCCATGAATTAATCCATATCCACAAACTTTCATATGAATTGTTAAGTGTGGGTTATGGGTTGACCCGTCTCACGAAAAAAGATCCGTGAGACTGTCTCACACAAGACTTACTCTTGTATGATTTATTTAGAGAATACAAAACAATACATAGTGGTGAATCTAGTAGTAGTGAAAATGTAGGATCTAGTAGTTCTTCATCTACCTTGGACCGGCCCTTAGTTAATTTTATAACTTTTATGACAGTAGGACACAAAAACGAGTTAGAAGTAGTAACCCTTCACAAGAATTAGATAATTATTTAGGTGCCACTTTTAAATCAATTGCTTTTGAGAACCCTTTAGATTTATTGAAGTGGTGGTTACGAAGGACCACCATGTATCCTATTTTAACCATTATTGCTAAGAAGTTTTTTACAAGTCCCGCCTCGACGGTCTCGGTTGAACATGCATTTAGGATTGCGAGCCACACATTGGCTCCGAGATGAGCAAACTTGGCCAAGAAGAAAGTGCAAAACATTATGCTCCTTGAGGATTGGTGCAAAGCCGCCGAACGTCAACAACATCTCGATTTTGAGGCATTGGACGACGGTGGTCCCGATTTGTTTGGCTACGACTCGATCACATCATCCTCCGGCGGCACACCAACCAACTTCGATGATTATTGAAGAATGTAAGTTGAGGTAAGAGAACTACGTGAGCTTTGATTCATTAATCTTATAAATTAAGGATATGTAGGTAATTTAATTATAAATTTGGAAATAAATTTCAATTCCAAAATTAGAATGAAACTCAAGCTCTTTCAATTTTCGTAAAAACTCATATGAGACCGTCTTACGGATCCCCTTCCGTGAGACGGATCTTTTTGACCCACTTTGACCCAGCCCATACATCAAGCCCAGCCCATACCTAAAAGCCCAGCTCACACCTCATAGTCAAAGCCCAACCCACAGCTCATATGACAGATTTGTCAAAGCCCATAGCTGGAAGAAAACTGTCCAAAAAAGGGGAAAACCGTCGCACAAGCAAGCTTAGAGAGAACCGTCGCACAAGCAAGCTTAAAGAGAACCGTCGCACCATACACCTTCGCCACCTTCATCGTCTTCGTTGGCCATCATTTTTCTCTGCGAAATAACAGTAAGTAGTGCTATATTAGTTGAGGTTTTTCAGTTTGATTTTATTTATCTTAGATGCAATTTCATGGGTTTTTTATCAGTTAGGGTTTTTTCATGGTGTTTCCTGTTAAAATTATGGAATCATGCAAACATGGTTTTATTTGCTAAAAACAATGTAAGGATGCAAACATGGTTTCGAGTGCTGATTTTCATTGGATTTTACTTCAGTGTTGAGTTTCTTTCAAAGTAGTATTCAACATCTGTGTCTCCCAATTATAGCAATATGTCTTGTCTTGTAAGAATACTTGAAATTTCATATCCATGGTGGATTTTTTCCGAAACAGTTTAGTGGCCTTATTTATTAAGCCCGAATTAAAGTCCAGCCAGTTGAGTGGTGTTAATGGGTTTAAGGTTTCATCTCGTTTTCTGTGTTTTGAGAATGTGATTAGGTTTCTGAAACTCTTTTTTGTTGAAATTGTAATTTGCTTAGGTCGAAATTGTTTGTTGAAGTTATTATGGGGAAGAAAGCTATCATTGTTCATTCGAAGGAAGGAGGTCGGAGAGGAAGTTTTGAGAAAAAGGAGGTTGCAGAAACAAAGAGTATCAAGAGAAAACAGTTGAAAGAAGAAAAAGGAGATATCCGTGATGAAAAAAAAAAGGAAGGCAAGTGTTGAAGATCAAGAAGAAAAAATTGAAAAGAGGGTGAAAAAAGGTGTTGAGAAGAAGAAATGTGTGGAGAAAGCAGTTGAGAAGAAGAAATGTGCAAAGAAAGCAGTTGAGAGTTATGCTTTTTTTAATATATAAGTATGTCTTTTTAATATATAAGTATGTCTTTTAAAACATGTGAGCATGTGTTTTTAGTTTATGTATGTTGCTGAATATATTCTACAAATTGAATCTTACGGAATGCAAGTTATTACTTCCATGAATTGTAGTTTTAAATAGATCTGACATTTTTTATAGAGACTGCTTGAATCAGAATGATTGCAGTTAATCCTCGTACTATGAAAATGCCTTGAATAAATGACACCTCGAATAAATGGCAGACATACTTGTTTTATAGCATTTGAATCACATGGCTATTATTGTTTGTATATATTTAACTATTATGTAGTTTGGACTTAATTGCTTTTTGCTGTTGTTTTGTCATATTTTTTGTTCAAGGATGACTTTCATGCACATAAGTATATCTTTTATGCACATAAGTGTTGAAATCTGACTTCTAGGATGACTGTTTTCAAGTCTTTTTGACATAAGTAGGTTTTTTCTGTATATAAATATTTGAATTCTCACTTTACTGTTTTTCATTTGTTTGTAGAGAATTTATTATCCAAAAGAGGGTGAAAAAAGGTGTTGAGAAAGAAAATGTGTGGAGAAAGGAGTTGACAGGTATGCCTTTATAATATATAAGTATGTCTTTTTATTATATAAATATGTCTTGTAAAACATATGAGCATGTGTCTTGTAAAACATATGAATAAGTATGCCTTTTTTTTTGCTCATAAGTATCTATTCTGATTTCTAGCATTTGAATCACATGGCTATTATGCACATAAGTGCTGAAATCTGACTTTAATGTTTTTAAGTCTTTTTGATAAAGCCATATCTTTTTATTCTGATTCTGGAAATGAGTATTAATCAGTATGTTTTGGTCCAAGTATGCAATTTATTCACATAAGTATGTCCTTTTTATTTTTGTTATCATTATACATTGCCTCATAAGTATGTCTTTTAGGCACATAAGTATGCCTTTTATTCTGATAAGTATTGATTCTGAAAATGAGTATTAATCAGTATGTTTTTGGTCCAAGTATGTAATTTATTCACACAAGTATGCCCTTTTTGCGCATAAGTATGCCTTTTATTCTGAAAAGTATTGATTCTTAAAATGAGTATTAATCAGTATGTTTTTGGTCCAAGTATGCAATTTATTCACACAAGTATGCCTTTTTTGCCCATAAGTATTTATTCTGATTTTTCTGTTTCTAATTTGTTTGTTCAAGTTTGCCTTTCAATTTGAGCAATCTTGTTTTATAGCATTTGAGAAGTGCTGAAATCTGACTTTACTATTACTGTATTCATTTGTTTGTAGAGAATTTATTGTCCATTGTCGTCCACAAGGTGTTTATCAAGTTTTGCAAAGCCTGAATGAGAAGCAAAAAGAGGATGTAAGGTCCATAGGCTTTGGTGGATTACTAACATTGGAGCTGGGTAAGTATATTCCAGTTCATTTGATGAGATGGTTAACTTCCAACTTCAATGGGATTAGTAGGATGTTAACCATTGGTCCGCAAAAGAGTTTTGTTGTCACGGCTAATGATATATGTGGCATATTTCTTTTGCCGAGGACCGGTGAAAGAGTGGTGGAAGTAGGTAAAAATCAGAAGCCTATTGTTTTAGGGTCATTGAGTCGTTTGAACATTGATTTGAAAACCTCTGTAAGTAAGTTGGGTAGTTTGTTGGTTGATTCTTTGAAAGAGGGTGGGGCTGATTTTAAACGTGTTTTTACATTGTATAGTTTATCTACATTCTTGACCCCAACAACAAATGGGTTAGTAGACTTTAATGCTTATAATTCTATTGTTGATGTAGATAGAATTTGTGAGTTTGATTGGTGTAGTTATATTTTGAAGAAGCTTTGTACAACTGTTGATAGTTACAATAGAAATATGTCTCAAAAGAATGTGAGTGGGTGTGTTTTATGTCTTCAAATTCTCTACTTCCACCGGATGAAATGGCAAGGTGAAGTAGAGCCATGTACACTGCCATTGCTTCAACATTGGACGACCAAGAAGCTTAGAAAAAGGATGAAGGAGGAAGCAATGGCAGGGAAATATGACCAAGGGGAATGGGTTGATGGATACCCAATTTCAGATGGTAAAAATGTGGGTGAGAAAGAGCACTCTGCTCATGTTCATGAGGACAAGATGGCTGCTAAAAAGGAGGAAGAAATTGTGGAAGAAGTGGATGAGGAAATAAAGTTTAATGTTTCGAAGGGGGAGCTAACAGCTTCAAAGATAAAAGAGATGTGTAAAGATGTAAGTTATTTTTCTATTTTTACTATAAGTATTTCTTTTAGGCAGATAAGTATATGTTGTAAGCAGAAAATTATTTAATTCTGAGTATACCTTTTGTTTATTCTGAGTAGGCAAATAAGTACTTTGCTTATACTGTTTTGAACTTTCTTTCATATTCTAATCAAGTGTGTCCCTTTTTGTAGGATGTTGTGCAAATGACTTTACTTCTTTTGAAGAGAGACATCTCTATTATCTCAAATTTCCATATGAGCACATTTTTGAAGTTCATGGACAAATCATCATCTAAAGAATCTGACCCAATTTGTTTAGATTCATCTGCTTCTGATAGCCAACAATTTTTTGAAGATCCGAAGGTGCAGAAATGCATTGATGAAATTGTTGACAACTTCTTGGCAATGAAGAAGAAGAAGGTGGTAGATGATATGCCTTTTTTTGAGTTATTAACTCCATCACCAATCAAAGATGATGATGATGATGATGATGATGATGATGATGATGAACATTTGAAAGATGAGGAAATTGAGAAGGTTATATCATCTAGCTCGAAAAAGAATCATGAAGACAAGGAGACAACTTCTGAAGCAGATGATATGATCCTTTTAGGGGAGGATGTTGGTTTCTTTTGCACATTTCTAAAAAAGAACAAAACTTTATTTTCTACGGTGGAAAGAGAAAAGAAAGAAGTGATTGATTATTGCTTCTATCACACAGAAAAAAGTTTGAAAAGACAAGTTAATCGTAATTTTTCATTTCTTTAAAATTACATGTTTATTTTCGTTTCTTCTATTCTTATGTTTTTTTTTTCCTTATTGTAGTGAGCTTCTGTTCAGAAATGGTAATACTACCATTTCATATGAAGAAGTGCAGTCCTTAAATTCTTTTGAACAAATATATACGTGTGTTATCGATGTATGGGCGAAGATACTAAATGTTTTAGATCGTCTGGGAAATCAACAAAAGTGCTTCTTTTTTGATACTGGACATAGTGTAAGTGTTTCATAGTGTTTTTTGTTCCAAGTCTGACAATCAGTATGTATCTCTCATATTTTTTGTCCAAATATGCCTTTTATACAAATAAGTATGTCTTTTATGTGCATAAGTATTGGTTCTGATTTTATTATTTCTTATTTGTTTTTTCAAGTTTGTTTGTTCAAATTATGTCTTCTATGCACAAATGTTTTTCTGTTATACACATAAATATTTATCCTTGTTATCAGTATACATTGCCTCATTTTTTTGGTTCAAGTATGACTTTTAGGGATATAAGTATGCCTTTTATTCTGAAAAGTATTGATTCTGAAAATGAGTATTGATTTGTCACTACTGTTTTCTGTTTTTTTTTTTTTTGTTCAAGTTTTATTTGAAGAGAATTCTTGATGATGTGAGGATTGAATCCAATGAAAAAAGTGTGAGAGATTGCTGGAAAAGGTGGTGCACCTTTAACAATGTCATTTTAGATAAATTTGATATGGTAAGAAAGATCACAATTATTTATTTCAATTATTATATGTAAATATTCTAACTTTGCTATTTTTGTATTTGCATTTGTTTTAGTTTTTTGTGCCAATTCAGATTCAGAATCATTACATTGGCGCAGTTCTGAATTTGTTGGATCTAAAAATACATTATCTTGACAATAGAAAACACGTGGATCCAGAAATATACATTTATGCTGTTGAAGCAGTGGTATGCAATTTTTAAATTTTATTCGTTTAAGTATATATGTATGTGTTATATCTTTTAGTGATATACTTTCATTTGATATAGCAAAAACAACTGTCCGTGTTTCTTGAAGAAATGAACCACCCAAAGGTTGATCTTGTTCTGAAATGTGTTCCTGAGAACATTGAGTTTAGTTAGCAAAAGAAAAACAGCAAAGATCAAGATTGTGGTGTTTTTCTCATGAATCACATGGAATGTTTTGATGGAAAAGTATACACATGTCCGGACTAAGGGAAGGTATGAATTATTAGGCATTGATGTATAATTTTGCTGCAATTAAATTTTATTATTTATATTAATTGTTTAATTCTTTGAAGGCATTGATACGACGGTTGTTGAGAGGTGAATATTTGGTACGAATTCTGTTACATGATATTAATGAGTTGAAGGCTGATGTGATCAAAAAAGTAAGTGAATTCTCGTTGAAGAAACCGGAACTTGTGGAGATTTGTGGAAAGAAGAAAAAAGATTGAAGTGGTCCTTGAGAAGAAAAAGGGCTAAGAACTATACACAGGATTTTTAATGGATTGAGATTTGGTGTGGAAATTATATTAGCAGTTAGTTGAATTTTCTTAATGTATTCATGGATAATAGTTAGAGATGGAGTATTTTCTGAATGTTGATTGTTTACTTTGAATTTCTTATTGGTTTGAATCGTTTGGAATTAAATTCATTGTGGCTGATGAGCAATTGAAGAAGATGTTGGATGAGCTATGGAAGCTTGTTTTGTGAAAATGTATGGCTATGGATGAAACTAATCTTGTTTATTTTGAAATATTTGATTTTGAAATGAGTATGAATTTGCCTCATATTTTGTCCAAGTATTTCTTTTATACGAATAAGTATGTCTTTTATCTGCATAAGTATTAGTTCTGAGGTTATATTTTATATGTTTTTTGGTCCAAGTATGCCTTTTTGGCACTATAAGTATGACTTTTTGGATAATAAGTATTGATTTTAATATACTTTTTCACATAAGTATTGATTTTAGACACATAAGTATTGATTTTTTCTTATGCATATAATATTTATTCTGGAAATCAGTAACTCATTTAATTATATAAAAATGCGGATCGTTTATATTTCACAATTAGGTTTGGTGGAGAGTTTTAGTAGAAATAGGATCTGAAACGGTCAAACAGAACACGGCACGGACGGATCCAAATGTCCCAGCCCATACCAAACCACAAAAACATCAATTTGAGGCATAAGACACATGACTCGAGCGGGTTACCGGTGACCCGGGTCGGGTCAGTGCTTCGAATTTCGCTGTTTTTACTGAGCTTGTGCATTGAGACCCGACTTCACTCGGTTTATGACTTTCAGACTCTTTTTTGACCTTTTTTATGCTCGAATTTGACTTTAATGTATTTACGAAAGTTGTAGCCCTTGACATTAGCTATCCAATGACTCTACTTTCAGCCGAAGATCAGTTTTCTACACCAAGTTATGCCTAATTTACTGGAATCCTGTCAAGATGAAAATCAGGACATTCTTGCATGACTTTCAGCTTAGTGTGATATTCTGTTTTCTTGGTGGCCGAATTGAAGAAAACTTTCAACATAAAAGGTGTAGAACTCTCTCTTAGATTTCCAATAAGACAATAATATTCGAATTTGGACTTCTAGAGATCAAGATATGATTTTTCTTCCATAACTGCTTGTTATCGACTCCCTATCTCATATTTTTTGTCCAATTTCATACAAATAAGTATGTCTTTTATGTGCATAAGTATTGGTTCTGGTTTTATTATTTCTTATTTGTTTGTTTAAGTTTGTTTGTTCAAATTATGTCTTCTATGCAAAAATGTTTCTCTTATGCACATAAATATTTATTTTTGTAATCAGTATTCATTGCTTCATATTGTTTTGGTCCAGTATGCAATTTATTCACATAAGTATGCCTTTTATCAACAAAAGTATTGATTATGAAAATGAGTATATGAGTATATAAATCTGAAAAATAATTTGATATAAGTACTAAGTATGTCTTTTGAGCAGAATTCAAAACACTAAAATAAGAAGAATTAACAAATCATTAAAATAAATGCAAATTAGGAGTCTTGCTTCCAAACTCCTTTTGTTGAATTGATGCATCAGTAGTCTTCTTTTTCTTTGAATGCCCTTTTATTCTTTGTCTTCTCCCCTTTGTACTAGATCGTGTAGGATCCAAAATAATATTAGTTGCTGAACAACTTGAATCAGTAGAAGTATTGCATTGATTTATAGAATCTCTTGAACTCAATACTCCATGAATAACAGAACAATCTCTATCATATCCGTCTTCAAGAGTCTTTCTTGTTTCTTCACAGTGTTCACTTTTCAAAACAAGATTATAATACTTGCGTGTCATCTCATGACGCCAAAGTATGGACTCTGTTCTATTGTTAGACAATTGCTGTTCTTTGCTCAAATTCTCTCAAATCTCTGACTTTGCATATCTTGTCCATCTCTTTAGTATGTAAGAGTCAGGTATCTTTTGTATAGAATGCATATGAAGCACTCTTAAACAATGACAGCACAAGAACCCACATTCTTCAAATTTTTTGCAATCACAGGTGATCAACAAATTTTTACCATCAAATGTAACATGACAAGATCCTTCACCCTCACAAGAAATATCATAGACCATCATATTTTCATCAAGAAAGATAATAGTAAAACTGGTTGATATAGATTTCAGAAATTCAGCCTCAAATTTTTTGAAATGAGATGGTGTGTATACCTCAGAAGCGTGTTTCAACAATCCGGTTAATGGAAGTATAGATGTTGGCCTTGATTTTGAACATTGAAATTCATCTAGTTCTCTTGTCCGCCAACGTTTTATAGTGTCCTTGTAAATACCAAAAAATTCTGTCAAGCTTGTTGTTTTTCTCGCGTTGAAACCAATGGCATTATTAGTGCTTTCACTTCGTTGAGAAGATAACAATCCGGCTGAAAAAAAATATTTACTCAGTCCAGTTGCCCACTTTTCCTTCAAAGAGTACAACCGTGTGAACCATGTATGTTCTTCCAATCCATATTTTGAGACCATTGATTGTCAACATGCTTCAAATTCATTCGGATTTGCACATCCTGTCAAGCATTTGTTAAATGCTTCTTTGAATGTCCTATCACGTTTAAATTCCCCAAATCGACTGATAGCATTTTGATAAAGGTGCCAAAGTCATAGTCTATGTCTTGTTCCAGGGAACACCTGTAGAAGACATACTTAAATGGTTAAAAGACATACCTATACGTATAAAACATATACCTTTACTGTACAAAAAAATAATTTTGTAATACCTTTTCTATTGCATTTGATATTGCTTGATCTTGATCTGTGAAGATTGTAATTGGACATTTACCACCCATAGATTTCTTAAATACTTCAAAAAGCCACTCAAAACTTTCAATTTTCTCATCAGATAAAAATGCACACCCAAACATCGTGTTTTTCCAATGATTGTTGATGCCTACAAACGGTGCACAAATCAAATTATATCGATTAGTTCAATACGTTGTGTCAAAAACCACAACATCTCCATAAATGTTGTAATCTTCCTTCATCATTGAGTCCCTCCAGAAAACATTACTCAACCTGCTATTTTCATCCAATTTGACTCTAAAATAGAAGTCATCCTCATCAGCAACTTGTTGATACAACATTTCAATCATTGTTTGAGCATCACCGCCTTCTATTGTCTTCACCTTGAATCTATTAACAAAGTTCAGATGATCTTTCAAAGTATGCCCAACATTTTCCTCTCCACACGCATTATGTGACATATAACGGTATGAATCAGTTGGTCTTATTCTTGAAGAGATCATCTCTTCAATTTCTTTACCTTTTTCAATACCCATTTTCCTTTCTGAGCGATGAAAGTGGCTCCACTCCTTTCGAGTTAATTCATGGTTGTGCAATAGTACATGATGTATAATTTCGTAAACTCTATCATCATTCATTTTTGCTCTTAATGAAGCTTGACATCCTGTTCGTAAAACAAGAACTCTCATTTTCATTGTTGATGATATTGCAACATTCTCTTCCATGTTCTCTGAATAAGATTTGTCATTCCTTTTGAATCCAGCACAAGAACAAACATAATATTTCTCCAAAACAATATTGTCATTATCATTTGACATCCTACTAGTTGATTTACGTACGCTAAATCCAATTGCTCGAGCATGACTGCAATATAGCTCATACTTTTCATTGATGGTGTTTGTTGTCATACCTAATAGATTTCCAGTTATATCAGGACCATCACTGTTGCCTGAAAAACACATATATATTACTATATGAATTATACTTATGTATATATTTCTAATACTTGAATTCAATAAAATAAAATAGCAAAATAGTTTTCGTATTATATTGAGATGTGTCCAAGTATTCCTTTTAAGCACATTAGTAAGCCTTTTTAGCATATGAGTATTGATTCTACTTGTATACCTATTGTCTGCTTGTTTTTTTATTTGTTTGTTTGCACTCTATTTTGGTCCAGGTCCAGGTATGTCTTTTAAGCACATAAGTATCACTTTTAAGCGCATAAGTATCACATTGTAAGCACATGAGTTTCTATCTGGTTTTTACAGATTCACTTATCTTCACCAAATAACTCATACACCCAATAATCACAGAGCCTTATTAATAATTTAGCAAGCAAAGAATCACAGATATGTTGTAGCCTAATATGCCTATGGAAATTAATGACAATTAGCAAAATAAGAAGAAATTAGAAATACCTCCCAAGTTTGATACAACTTCTTGAACAATTTCAGATTCTAATTCATCTCCTTCAAATATTTGACAATCGTTTTCCTCCATTCGATCTAAACAGTTTAAAAAACAAGGATTAATAAAGGTTTTGACAGTTTGATGAGGCCGATGAAAAAGAGCAGATAAACATACCTGGAAATTCCAACCGCGATAGTGCAATCTGAGAAGACGGCGGCGACGTTCTGAGTGCAGCGAGGTGCGACGACTTCAACTCGTACGACGACAGTTTTCTTCTCCTTGCATGCGACGGTGGGTGCGACAGTTTTCTTCTAGCTATGGGCTTTGACAAATCTGTCATATGAGCTGTGGGTTGGGCTTTGACTATGAGGTGTGGGCTGAGTTTTTAGGTATGGGCTGGGCTTGAGGTATGGGCTGGGTTAAAGCGGGTCAAAAAGATCCGTCTCACGGAAAGGGATCCGTGAGACGGTCTCATAGGAGTCCTACTCTTCAATTTTTTTTCCTCTTCCCTTATATCTTTTTTCATTTCATTTTTTCATTCCTTAATGTTGCACTTGTTCGTTTGTATTGTAATATTTTTATTTTTGACTTGTAATTTGTAGATTAGAAATTGTAATAGATAATTGAAAAGTTGTAATAGATAGACTGTTTTTATTCTACATTACTGATTAGTCTATAGATTTAAATAGAGTTCTAACTTCTAACTTATAAATTTGTAATAATTCCAATTTTTTATCAAAAGACAAAAGTTTGTTCACTTATTATTGTTAGTCTATCCCATTTAATATTTTGTATTCTATAATATCAATTTAGTAGAAAACAAGTATTAAAAATCAAAATTAGTGATTGAAAAAAAAATAGAACGAAACCGGTCCGAACCAATGGTTCCGGTTAAATCACCGGTTCGGGAACCGGAACCGTAACCTTAGCCCATCCGGTTCGATTTTGCTTCGGCCTTCCCGAAACCGCGAACCGGTTTGAAACCGAAATCGGAGAACCGGATGTGCATGTTTAGTATCCAGGTAAGCGTGATTTGAGAGTCGAGGTAGACGTGATTTGAGAGACACATCAGTTGAGAGAGAGCCACATCAGCTGAAAGGGAAAAATAAGACAATATCGTGATAGAATTGAGTTGAGAGAGGCCACATCAGCTGAGAGAAGCCGTGATAGAATTGAGTTGAGAGAGAGCCACATCAGCCGAGAGAGAAAAGTAAGATAACGTTGTGATAGAATACATTAACGACGGATTGATAAAGTTTATCTTTCATAACCCGCATTATAGATAAGTTATCTTTCAAGCTCTGGAATCGATAAAATCCTTAATTTTAGCATTTTTAATAATGTAATATTGTTTTAACCTAAATAAGTATTAATAAATACTTAGATGTTTAAGCAGGTCTTGTGTGAGACCGTCTCACGAATCTTTTTTCGTGAGACGGGTCAATCCATAACCCACTCTTAACAATGCATATAAAAATTTGTGAATATGAGTTCAATTCAAGATAATAAGGATCCGTCTTACGGAAACTATCCGTGAGACCGTCTCACATGAGGTTTTGTCTAGATGTTTTATCTTTAATTTGTGTTATTTAAATAATATTATAATTTTGAAATGCAAATAATAATATATAAAGGTACATATGCAAAACAATGAATTACAAATCTATATTTGAAAGAGTTACTCTCATGTGCACCAGTTGCATGGATCTGTGATCCGTGCAATTGGGCCGCGCGCGGGCTGGGTGTTTCGCGTGTTTTGGTCGTTACCCTCACGCTATGTTAGTGTTACCTTAGTGTTATGTTAGGGTTACCTTCGCGTTATGTTAATGTGACCCCATCTCCAGATTTCATACCCTTAGTTTAAAACCACTGAACTAAAATGTTAATCATACCCTCATGTTATGTTAGGGTTACCCTCATGTTATGTTAGTATTACCCGAGGGTAATACTAACATAACATGAGGGTAACCCTAACATAACATGAGAGTATGACTGCCTGAAACGAATCTTGGTGGGTTTGAGCACACCCACCAGGCACGTGGGGGCGCGTGAGAGTGCGTTGGGCTCGTGAAAACGTGCGTCAGAGGCGCGTAGGGCGGGTCGACCCGGGATCCATGCACCAGTTGTATAAAATATTTTGCCTATTTGAAATATGAGATTGCTAAAATAAACATCAATTTGTACACCTATTATATTGTAAATTAAAATATAATAAATTAAATTTAGTATTGAGAAACACCTATTGTGACATGGATGATAAACGATAATTGATATTTAAAAAAACTTAACTTCTAAAGATATGTTATGCATGTTATGGATAATGTAGATATAAGTACAATAATTAATATATTAATATATTCTTTGATTTATACTTAATATGTGATTTTATTAATAAAAATTATTAGTAAATATTTTCTTGACAATAACAGTTATAGATTTTTTTTAAAAAATTCTTGGTCTAACTAATGCAAATAACTTAATTATTTCAAGTGAACGAAAAATATATGTCTATTAATTACCTAAAATATCTTAATATATATTTAAATAACGTAGGTAACTCAATATTCTACCTACTTGTATTGAAAAATAGACCAAAAATTATGCTAAAAGAATATTTTAATTTTTTTTAATTTTCTAATCTACAATTAATTTTGTTTTTATATTTGTAATTATGTTAAGTAAACTAATGAACCAAAATTTAAATATCAAATTTATATTTTGTTTTTTCTACAATGCAATATAAATAACAAATTAAAATTCATAAAAATGATAATTTGATATATCATTCATAAAGAACACATTTTAAATGAAGAAATTTTTTATTTGGGAATCATGATTTGTTATAATAATAAAAAAAAAACCCTACATCACTGAAATTGTCTCATTTGTCATTGCCAAAATTAAAATACAAAATAGAAATTACAATAAACAAATTACAAATAGAAGGTAAACTTAGTGAATTATAAAGGAAAACAAATTCTCAATGAATAAATTACTTAATTTGAAATCATAATTCCTCATTTAATTCTATATACTCGTCAGTCTGACGTCCAACACAACTTTTTATCAAAATTAAAATTAAAATGAATACAAAATAATAAAAACAATAAAATCATTCTAAATAAAAAATTGATAAATTTGATATATTATAAATTAACAAAATTTAAATTAAAAAACTACTTAATTTAAATATTATGATTCACATGATGAAATAGAGAATAAAGACAAAAATTATAAATAACCTACATATAGGTCATAATCTACCTAGAGCCTAGAGGACTCCACAATTATTGAAAATATAATTCTTTTCATTTTTTAATATTTTTAATTTTGTAACTACTCTCTTTGTAATAATAGTATGTTAATTTAGGATCAAAAATTAGTTATGCTATTTTTATTGAATATCTTATTTATATATATATATATTTATATTTATATGTAGATGATAAAAATTCATTTTACACGTTGATTTTTATTTAATGGATCATGATTTGTGTTATTTTTACAAGTTAACATTTATATTATGAGTTATAATTTTATTGAGTCATTTTGTAAAATCAAATTTATACCACAGTTCAAACTCGTAATATAATAAAGTAGTTGAATTTGCTATTGCATGCGACACTATATAGTTTTTTTGTCATAGTGTGAACTGTGAATATAAACATCAAGAAACCTAATTTTAGCAAATAAAATACATTCAGAAAAAAATTAAACTAAACAGTAATTCTCAAAGTGTTAAAAAAATTAAATCTAATGAAGAAATCTTATGTGAAATGGTTAGAATATCTTATGTGAGATAGAGTTTAACTGGGAGGGAACGTGTCATATTAGAGGTGAACGATCAGAGGTGTCCTTCTAATCACCACGATGAGACCTTTTCTGTAGAAAAGACCCGTATCAAGAATTATGATTTTATGTATGGACAATTCTCAATATCTTGTTCATTCGCAACAAAATCTTTTCTTTGTGCGTCGGTAAAAAAAAAATTGTTTTTGGGGGGAGAGATACTATTTCACCAATCAAGTCACAGTATCTAACATATTCATACCTAACAATTTTCCACAAAGTGATGACAAAACGTATAACTTATACAAATCTTTCCGTTTTCCAAATCGATACGATCCATTCGTTCGTAAAACTATTTACTCGATCGCATAGTTCATATGGGTCAATCAAAGGCAATCACCGTTAATTAACCTAATCAACATCGTTCAATGCTGATCAACACAAATCAATATATCACTGTAAGGTATTCAAATATGTTTGTTAAAATCCATTTTGTGCTATTTATATCTTACATAGAATTCCTATCTGTTTTGTATAGGATTCTATTTATAAATGGAAAAAAATGTGTCTCAGATATAGACAAATTAAATAAGGTAATATTTCTTTTTCACAAAAAGTTTACGTGGTTACACAAAGATAAAAATAGCTAAATGATTATGCATTATATCCTTAATTATATAATTATTTAAATTTTATTAAACGACCTCGGATACTTTGTGGTCCAAAGTTTAATGTCAAAGTCTTTTTTTTTTTTTTGCTTATAATAAAATAAATATATGAATAATATATATTAATGATCTAAGACAAATATGCCTCTAATTATTGGTGGGTCAAGTAGATCGAGGCCCTCTCTTCATTTTCACTATAAAAACAGATTCATATTATATTTATATCTAACAGTATATTGAATAAATAATTATACCTGTAATCTAAATGATCACAAAAAAGAAAAAATAAAAAGAAGCAATCTTAGACACATAAAAACATTTTGAAATGATCTGCTAATAATTTATTGAATAAGTTTATTTCAATTAAAAACTCTTTCATACATGCTTAATAAAAATAAATGAAAACATTATTTATGTAAACCTGGATAAGATTTGGATTATTTAATATTGAGGTTTGAAGTTCAAATCATTTACGTAATTGGTATATTTAATTGGAAGTAATAAATTATATTTAGGATTTTTATAGGATACTCTATGTATAAAATAATATCGAAATATCTCAACTTATTTAGAGGATCTATTTTATGACAAAACCTATATACCCCTGGGGCATATAGGGGCACATATTTAGGTGTTATACACATGCTCTTTAGGTGTTATATATATAATTTATATGTGTTATACATATGCTCTTTAGGTGTAATATATATACTCTATAGATGTTATGTTTGTTGGTGTTATACCTATATTCTACAGGTATCATATTTATATAAGAACATACATATGATACCTAAAGAATATACATATGATACATGTAGAATATATATATAACACCATATAATAGGTTAAGTTGGGGGCACCGTGCCCGAAGGCACACAAGTGTCACTCACTATTTTATTATTAATATTGTCTTGTTTACCTACTCAATCTTATTGTGAATAAAATTAATTAAGCCAGAATTGACAATATATCGGTCCTTCAGGAAAGTTAGGATCCATAGAAAAATACAAAGAACTTAAAATCATATTATTCTCATCATCGATTTGCAATGGTTTGAAAAAATAACCCCAATATTCATATACATTTTTTTTTTCATATATTAACCTTAAAGTATGGTTTCATTTTATCCCTAAATTTCATGATAATGCTATATTTGATGTTTTTTTTTTTTTTTTATCTTAACGAAACTAAATCAAATTTCAACTTCTGTTTTTTTTTTTTGTTTTTTTATTTACAATGTACAAAATCCGAAACCCAATATAATGTAATAATGATATCTCAACATTATGCATTAAAAAAGTACATAATCGTCGATTCTTTAAATAATTTCGAGTAACATTCTAATAATATTCATTTCTCAAAATCCCAAATCCAAACACGAGTGATATTTATGTACCCCGTGCCCCCAATCCACTCCACATCCATTATATATATATATATATATATATATTTCTTCATTTCTTCCTCATTATACTCTTCTTCTGTGTTTATATTGTCCTTTCTTCTACTTCTGGCCTCTTCTTCTGTGTGAATTGCGTGCTGCCCAACTTTTTTCTCTTTTTTTTTCCCTTTCTCTTTGTTCTTAAGAGTACACAAGTGATATCTATAGAACACAAAAATTCATACCTTTAGTGAATAAACAAGCGATACTCTTAAGAGGATACATGCAATACCTTAAGAGTATACAAGTGATACCTATAGAACAAAAAAAATCATATATTTAGTGAATAAACAGGTGATACCTTAAGAGTATACATGTGATACCTTAAGAGTATACATCTGATACCTATCACTGAATCTGATCAAGAATATACACGTAATACCTCAAGAGTATGCGTGTAATACCTCAAGAGTATAAGCGTGATACCTATCACTGAAGAGTATAAGCGTGATACCTATAACTGAATCATTTAATATTGAATTAGATGTGAGCACACTCTAAGAGAGATGTATCACCGAATCATTTAATATGAAATCAAGTGTGAGCGCACTCTAAGACAAATGTACCCATGCGTGGACGCGTCTAGAGGCAGCCCACACTCCGGGTCAGATTGGGGTACAGATCTAAGATCTATATTTCAAGGGTAAAAAAGTTTTGTTGTCCAAACACGCCTTTGTCCAAACAATACATATATTAAAATCGGCAGAAATATCTTGGTGACATCTAAGCAAGGATGAAAATATCGGTTTCGATGGATATATCGATACCTTGATTTTACGGAAATATCGATTTATATATCGGTTTCAGTGGAAATATCGGTACATATATATTTTTGATATTTACCGATATATTTCCGATATTTCCCGATATTTACCGATATTTTCCAATATTTACCGATATTTTCCCAATATTTATCGATATTTACCGATATTTATTTATCGATATTTATCGATATTTCCTTGATATTCATGAATTTTCTTATAATTTTTACCTGAAGTCATCGACATTGAAATCGATATTCGATTTTTACCGATATTTAGCTAATAATTATTGATATTTCATTTATTTTTTTACAAAAAAATGAAAATATCAGAGATATATCGTGACAACCTGTTTTTGTTTCGATCACGTGAAAAAACGTAAATATCGGAAATATAGGAAATATATCGGAGATATATCAAGATATTTTCATCCTTGCATCTAAGTGTAATTGAAAGTGAGCCCAAATCATGATTTAGACATTTATTTTATTTGGATATTTCTTGCTTGTCTTGTTTTTTTTTTTTTTTTTCAAAGCAAAATCTGGTGATGCATTAGTGCCCAATCATTGAAATTTTTTGACCAATAGACAAATCCTTCTTTCATATTTTATGATATTTGTGAGAGTGATTTGCTTTTAGCCACTTGTGTATGACTATATATGAATGATGTGGTCCCGAGATTTGATCAGACAATTGAATTTAAATAAATAGATTTAATTCTTAGGAACTAACTATTTTGTTTTGAGAGTACAATGATGCAGTGTTATGAAATCTGAATTGGAATAGTTAATAATACGTATGGTTTGGATTTGACATTTGTGGGGATGGTCTTATGTTGACAAGATAATGATATGAATTTACAACTAAGGATATGTTAATAGTATTATTTTCAGTGTCATCTTTTGTTGAAATCTGACTAACATTTGTGAGATTATTGGATGCAATTAAATTAAATGAATCTCTATGTTGACCACACCTATTTACTTGTGCTTGTTCTTCACCATAAGTTTGTTTGTATTTTGCAAAGTGGTCCTTGTTTGGAAGTTGATTGAAAGATTATGCAGTGAAAGGAGCTTGGATAAAAGAGGACATGATAAGAAACAAGGACTAAAAGGAAGCATTATGTTATGTTCTTGATATATACAAATGGAAAGCATCTTCATTATTGTTTCTAGTATGACTTGATTATGTATGTGTATGTAGATAGTCAAATCTTGTCAGCCTATCAAATGATGTCACATGTAAATAGAATATTAAAAATCAAATTTTTATTTGTATTTAGGATTTTAAATTAAATTAATTCCTAAAGAAATAGATAAATAATTGATATTTTAATATATATTCTTGACCAATCAAATGGTGACATGTGTTCAAATCTAGTTGCTTGGGAATCAAGATTAAATCCTGCAAATATGGAGGTGATATACCAAATTTGGTAATAAAATCACATTTTTTATTAAGGAAAATATATTTTCAAATCATGGATGACCAATCAGATTGCATCCTCTATAAACTATGAGTTACTCTCCTGTGCACCAGTTGCACGGATCTGTGATCCGTGCAACTGGGCGGCGTGTGGGCTGGGCTGGCCCGCCCAGCCCGTGCCTCTTTACTTATTTCACGTGTTTTGGTTGTTACCCTCACGTTATGTTAGGGTTACCTTCGCATTATGTTAATGTGACCCCATATCCAGATTTCATACCCTTAATTTAAAACCACTGAACTAAAATGTTAATCATACCCTCATGTTATGTTAGGGTTACCTTCATGTTATGTTAGTGTTACCCTCGTTAGGGTAACACGGGTAACACTAACATAACATGAGGGTAACTCTAACATAACATGAGGGTATGACTTCCTGAGCGAATCTTGGTGGGTTTAAGCGCACCCATCAGACGTGTTGGGGCGCGTGAGAGTGCGTTGGGGAACGTGAAAACGCGCGTCAGATGCGCGTGGGGTGGGTCGACCCGGGTGCATGGATATAGGATCTATACACCAGTTGCATAAAATATTTTGCCATAACCTATACATGGAAATGTTTCATATCCTACACCTATAAATAGGGGTCTGTTTTCATAAGTTGAACACACAAGACAATTCAAGAATTCAAGAGCTCAATATTCAAAGAAGACAAGAGTTCAAGATTTTAAGACTCAAGAATTTCTCTCTCCGAGGTTCGAGGAGTTCTTCGTAGAAAGTCACCAAAAACGGCGTTCAATCAGATATCAAGGTGCTAAACCTCTCTCATCAACATTATCAAGTCAAAATTCAATACATTCTTCACACATTCAAGGCGTTCTTCACGGAGGATTCCAAAATCATTGTTGAAGATCCAGTCAAAGATTCAACTTCAAGATCCGTATCAATTTAAAGAGAAGAATCATAGGAATCCATAGAGATTTGCATCCACTTTGTTTTAATTCAAACTATATTTAATTTGCATCACTTTATTTTGTGTTTAAATATTGCAGACACGAAATTTTGTTGCTACAAATTTTTGGCACGCCCAGTGGGACAATTGAAAAAATTGAAGGGGAAATTAGCTCTCTGATCGAGAAGATTACAAGTGTTGCACTTGACCAGCTCTGTTGTACCAGATCTGCTCAAATGCACCAGGGGGAGTAGTTAATGGGGAAATTAGCTCTCTGCTCGAGAAGAAGATTACAAGTGCTGCACTTGACCAGCTCTGCTGTACCAGATCTGCTCAAATGCACCAGGGGGAGTAGCTAATGGGGAAATTAGCTCTCTGCTCAAGAAAAAGATTACAAGTGCTGCACTTAACCAGTTCTGTTGTACCAGATCTGCTCAAATGCACCAGGGGGAGTAGCTAATGGGGAAATTAGCTCTCTGCTCGAGAATAAGATTACAAGTGTTGCACTTGACCAGCTCTGTTGTACCAGATCTGCTCAAATGCACTGGGGGAGTAGCTAATGGGGAAATTAGCTCTCTGCTCGAGAATAAGATTACAAGTGTTGCACTTTACCAGCTCTGCTGTACCAGATCTGTTAAAATGCACCAGGGGGAGTAGCTGATGTGGGTAGAGGATAAGCTCTCCATCTAGCAATTCAGAAAATTGTAGAAACAGTCAAATAAATACTTTATGAGGAGAAGTCCAACAGATGTTCCAATGTCCCGCACGGCAGAGCTTGGCAGAACACGTTTAAACACAGAACTTAGTAGAGCATAATCAGGCAGAGCTCAGCAGATAAAGAGAGGATCATTCAGCAGAACTCAGCAGAGCATGGTCAAGCAGAGCTCAGCAGATGAAGACAGAATCAACCAGATAGAATTTGGTAGACGAACAGAAAAGGTGGTCATTAAGAAGGGCTATGTGGCAAAAATCCAAGAGATAAGGTGAGGATGAAACCATTGCATATAAGACAAAATAGGATAACCTCCCAACAACTTTGAGAAAGGAATAATCAGAGAGAATGAAAGAAGATTCTGGAAGATGCCACCTAAGAGAGAGAAAAAGAAAAGGACAGAATGACACTTCTCTAGAAGGAGGAAATAGTATAAATAGGAAGGGGGGAGGCTAAGCCAAGAGGGACGGGTTTTTTGTAAAAACGACTCTTAGAAAATCCCATATTGTATTCTCCTTCAACAATGAAGGGATGAGTTCATGAATATTACCCTTTATATTATACACACTTGATTTCTTTTTTATGTTGGTTGTTTCCTCAATATATGTTATGCATACTTGATTTTATTTATGTTTGTTGATACCTCAACAAAGTCCAAGCACGAGATGCGCTACTTACAAAGTTGATGGACAATGTTGATTCAAATTGCATGATTAGCAAACAAATCAAGAACCACGATGAAGTTGAGGAGGCAAACAACTCAACGAGAATATTTTCAACTCAAGCGAAGAAGTCACAACATGAAGAGTTGCAAGTCTCGTCAAATGGAGTGATTTCTGAATTGCAAGTCTCATCAAATGGAGTGATTTCTGCCGATCAACTGAAGGACTTTATCATGGGAACTATCAACAACGTCGATGGAAACTCCAAGTTGTCTTCAATGTATACCAAGCCATACACCTCAAGAATTGACAAATTGATGATGTCTGAAGGATATCAACCTCCTAAGTTTCAACAATTTGACGGCAAAGGAAATTTAAAACAACATATTGCTCACTTCATCGAAACATGCAATGATGCTGAGACCTATGACGATCACTTGGTGAGACAGTTCGTTCGTTCTTTGACAGGAAGTGCATTGAAAGGTACACCGACTTGGAACCAAATTCAATTGACAGTTGGGAGCAGTTGGAGCATGAATTCCTCAACCCGTTTCTACAGCACTCGATGAACAGTCAGTATGCTCGAGCTCACAAACTCACGCCAACATGACAAAGAGACGGTCATTGACTACATCAATCGTTAGGAACTTGAGCCTCAATTGTAAAGATCGATTATCTGAAACTTCAACTATTGAGATATGCACTAAAGACATGCATTGGAGCATTCACTACATCCTTCAAGCAATTCAGCCGAAGACCTTCGAAGGATTAGCCACTAAAGCTCATGACTTGGAGCTTAGCTTAACTACAAATGAATTCAAAGGACCACAAATGCAAGAAGAAGAAGAAGAATAAGAAGAATATGGGTGCAAAAGATGATGACCCTACAAAAAGAAGCTTCTTGACAATTGCGTAAACTGTCTGCAAGGCTCCTAGATACGAGCAAAAAACTATTTATGTCCCTTAAATCAAATTTCGAAGACAGCTCCTTGATAAGAAGTAGAGAATTCCCTGTTGGTGGCTGAGCAACGGAAGACAGAGGTCGACGTAGCAGAAGTAGAGAATAAAGAAGATTGGAGAACTCCTATAATAAATTCATTAAAAGAAGCAGAGGTTGCAGATCAGGGAAAAAGATGCTTGAAAAGAGATGTCCTGAAGTATTGCCTAATAGGAGAACACTTATACAGGAGGTATTTTAGCCTAGCATACCTCAGGTGTATTGAAAGAATTGAGGGGGAATCCATTCTGCAAGAAATACATGAGGGGTGTGGCGGAGATCATGCAGGATACAAATATATTGTCAGAAAGCCCTTAAGGGCAGGATACTTCTGGCCAACAATGGGCGCGGATGCAAAGGAGTTAGTGCAGAAATGCAAAAGCTGCCAAATGCATGGGCCGCTCATCCACTTGCCGGCAGAAGAGTTGTGCTAGATGCATTCACCATGCCCCTTTGTGAAATGGGGAATTGATTTAGTAGGACCATTACCATTGGCCAGAGGACAGAAGAAATTCTTTGTAGTTGCTATTGATTATTTCACAAAATGGGTGGAAGCTGAAGCTCTGAATAAGATACATGAAAATAGTATTATGACGTTTTTGTGGAAGTAGATATGCTGCCGATATGGAGTTCTTTGAATTCTGGTATCAGATAATGGAACTCAGTTTAATAGGAAAAAGATTCAAAGTTGGTATAGGGATATGAAGATTGAGCAGAGGTATACAGCAGTGGCACACCCTCAACCCAACAGTCAAGTAGAGGTCATGAACAGAACGATACTTAACGGTCTGAAGGCTAGAGTTGAAAAAGTAAAGACAAATTGGGTTGATGAAATAGACTCGGTATTATGGGCTTATAGGACCACCCCCAGAACTACTACTGGGGTCTCACCCTTCAATCTAGTGTATGAGACCAATGTTGTAATACCCGCAGAAGTGGGCATGGAGACACATCGAATAATGACATTCAACGAGGAACAGAATAACCAACTCTTGGTAGAAAACTTGGATATGATTGAGGAAGAAAGAGAGATGGCTCGATTGAAAGCGGAAAAATTCAAGAGTCGTGTTAAGGCACTATATGACAACAAAGTAAAGATTAGACGTTTCAATCAAGGGGACTTAGTAATGCGAAGAACAGATGCATTGAAACCAAGAGGGAAGCTGGGGCCAAATTGGGAAGACCCATTTATCGTAACTGAAGTATTAGGTGGAGGAGCATATCGCCTAAAAGATGCAGAAGGAAAAGAAATTCCAAGAGCTTGGAATGTCTGCAACCTCAAGAAATATTTTGTCTAAGGTGGGATGTTCTTCCTGTAAACCCACTCTTCATGTATTTATCTGGTTTTGTTGTCAAATGAAGGAAAGCGACGATGTTTGGCTAATCTAAGTATTACAAACATAAGACATGAATCCCATGTTTAATCACCCCAGAAAGCAGCCCTGCTGGTAGTCAGACCTCTGGCTTGGCCAACCAGCAGAGGTGGGGCTCGAACTTTTGATCGTCCTAGAAAGCAGCCCTGCTGGTAGTCAGACCTTTGGGTTGGCCAAGCAGCAGAGGTGGGGCTCGAACTTTTTAATCGCTCTAGAAAGCAGCCCTGCTGGTAGTCAGACCTCTAGGTTGGCCAACCAGCAGAGGTGGGGCTCGAACTCTCAATTACCCTAGAAGGCAGCCGTCTTGGCAAAGGCAGACCTACGGGTCTGTCACACCTCTGACTGGGGTTGGTAGGGTCAAATATAAATCTGCCCAAGGAAGGTCAGGAATGGTCGGCCTAGGCAAATCCATGATGTTAATAATATAATCCATTTATGTGCGCAGGAAACGAAGAGATGATGCAGCGAATGAGGACGGCAATGGAATGAGGATAGGGAGTTTTTTATATTTATGAAAGCTTGTGTGAGGAAAGTTGTTGAGCTTTATGGAAAGTCTCCCTGATGAGTAATTTCTCCCATTTTTTATTAACAAAATAGTGGGCTTTTTTCTTGTCTCCCTCTTTTCTTTGAAAGAAGTATCTATTAGTAGTGTTTATGATTCATATACAATAACTTAAGTATGAGGTATAACAGAAGATGATATCCATAAATAGATAATGTCATAGTATCATACTCAAATATGATAAAATCGTCTAAGTAAAACATAAGTCATCACATAAGATAGATAAAAAAGGCAAATATTTGTTCGAACCATAGAGATGAAAGATATATTTGTCTTAAAAAACACAACATTAAAAATAAAATTGTTTGGGAATGATTAACAAAAAGAACAAGCATGATCAAGGAGCAGCCGGGGGATCGATCTGGCCGTCAGGAGAAACAATTGGAAGATCCACAGAAGAGCCGGTAGGAGGAGCTGTGAGGGCCTCAACTACCTCAGTTGAATGAGGAGGAGCACTCTCAAGCAGCAGAGCAAGAGGAAGACTGGCATCTTCGGCAAGGAGGGTTGAAACAAGGTCAGAAGAATCCTCTCTAACCACAATTACTTGATCTCCAGAAGCATCTCTGAAGGGTTGGGTCGGTAGGATGGGAGTCTTGTTTGTAAGCAAAGGATAGACAAGCAATTCTGGAACAGGCAAAGCCTCCAAGTCCACATGGGCCGAGCAAATATCGGCATAAGCTTTCTGGAGAACAGGGAGCCACCATGACGACTCGATATCCTCAAATGGATCGCCCTTGAAGTAGGGCGAGGCAGGCAAATCCGCCAGTGGACCATTAATGTCGAAATCACCAGAGAAGCCTTGCTCTTCTGCTTGCTTGCGAGTAGAGCGGAATCCATAAGCATAATAATGGCCTATGTGAGGGCCGAAGTCTGCCAACGAGTAGCTACTCTTCAAGTAAGCCTTTTTCAAACCAACCACCAGCTCCTTCAAAAAGGCTTGTCCAGCTTTAGAGAGGAAGAGATTCTGACGACATGCTTCAACTCCATCTGTATACTTTTTAGCTCCATAGAGGCGTGACTTAGCTTTCTCTTCAGCCACCCGCTTCTTTTAAAGACTCATCTCTTGCAACAACTCACTTACACGTTTGGCCAAACCGACATTGCTCTTTTCAAGGTTGGTTAATTTCTGCTTCATCCCCTCTAGCTCTGACTCCCTCTCTGCTAAAACTCTGGAAGTCTCCACTTGATTGGCGGGAGAGACCCTGGCTTGCAATTTGCTAAAATAAACAGCCGTCTGAATAAAGAAGAGATCCAGCACATAAGTATAAGAAGAAAAGAGGTGAAGTCAATTTTAAAGACAAATAAGTAGTTTTAAGGAGGTCCTACCTTGGTCATATAGTGGGCACCCATCGCCAACTCATTATCCAACGTTTGTTTGCTAAGAAGCATATTGTCAACAGAAGTGACAATAAGCTTCAGAAAGTGGCGAGCTTCCTCGGCTGAAAGTTCCAAAATAGATTTTGGAAGCTCCAGAGTAAATGAATCATTAGCAGAGGCCCGGACGTGATTAGGATGAGATCGGTCGCGAGAAGGATTAGTCGGAGTCTCCTGACCCCCGTAAGGAGGAGACCAAAGGCATTGACGGCGTTCATCTGGCAGAGGTTCCGAAGACACCAAAGTCCTCTTACCCTTATCTGCAGTTGACTTGTGGGCGTCAGAGGAGGCAGGAGTAGAGCGAGCCTCTGTTAGGCGAGAAGGCCGACGATCAGAGCCCGAAGAAGGTTGAGGGGGAGAATCAGAAGGCAGAACAGGGAGTGCCCTCCTCCATGCTTGATCTGCAGGGAAGCAAAAGGAAAGTTAAAAATCTGGAATGTGAAGAAGACATTGGACCTATAGACCTCAAGAAGTAAGAAGGAAAATAAACTAATACCAAGATCTGATGGCAGAGAAGCTTCTTCTGGAGAAAACCCAAAGTGGGAAAGAATAGCTGGTTGTTCTACCAGTCCAACCAGATCAAAAGGGCCCTCATCAAAGAAAGAATGGTTCAACTTTTCTATGAGAGCTTTATCAGTTTCAGGAAGGGTGTATTGAAAAGCTTTGTCCTGAAGAGGTTTATTGTAAAGCCAAGTATCTACAGGAAAGTCCCAGAAGTTCCTAGGGACCGATACAAAAAAATAATCCTCTCTCCAATTCTTGTCCCGGCTCTAGGGTTTACCTAAGAACTTCACTAGACCATGAGGGCCAGCGCTGACGTAGAAGAAATGAGGTTTGAACTTCAGGGGAAACTGAGAAAAAAACATCTCCGCAGTAGGGCTACCACCATTCCCTTTCAAGATTATGTAAAAGCCTATCATCAGCCGAAAGGCTGAAGGAACAAATTGATTTAAGGGAACTCTGTACAAAGTGGATAATCTACACAGATAGTCAGGGAAAGGGAATCGGAGTCCTGCTCGAAGTTGGGCTAGCCAAAAGGAAATGTTAGATCCATAAGGGAAGTTTGGCATCTGAAAGGAAGAGGGTTTGTACAAGGTGAAGTTTAGGGGGATGTTAAAGGCGAGTCGAAGTATTTCTAGCCTGTCTATAGTCATCTGAGAAGGGCCACAGGCAGAATTGAAATTAGGGTCTGAAGAAGAGAAATTCAAGGGGTCAGCATTAGAGACAGATTCTTCCTCGTCAGAATGTACAAATTGGGGCACATGAAGAGTTATAGAAAGAGGAGCGCTTTGAGTTGGGCTCATGGAGTCAGATAAAATGAGGTCTTCTAATACCCTATGGTCCGGTACATCTACCAATGTGCTATCACCGGTGATGGACGATGACATAGAGGGAGATATCGAAGCCATAACAGTACCCAAGCCCAAAAATACAGAACGATGAACAGAATCACAGAAAGATGAACTTAAAAATCTAATGCTCTACTACACACTATTTTACAAATATAATCACAACAAGTAAAAATTCAAAGGTTACATTTTGCCATGGGGAAAAAGGGGGAACAAGAATCGAAGAAGTAGAAGTGAGGGAAGAAAACCAGGGTAGCCGGAGGAACGGAACGCTGGGAAGAAGGAACGTTGGAGAAGAAGATTACGGAGCGCCGTCAGTAGAAGAGGGAGAAATATTTTTCTTCTATGTGATTAGGGTAAATGAAAAGGATGAAGAAGACGAAGTAACAAAAAGGGGAAGTTGAAAAGACTCACCTCGAAAAGGTGCGAGAAAGGTACGATCAAGGTGTCTTTTACTGACACTTGTAGGGCAAAGATGGAAGACAGTTTTATTTGGATGATTTCTAAGGAGGGAAAAATTGAAATTTTGAAAAAATTGAAGGGGAAATTAGCTCTCTGCTAGAGAAGAAGATTACAAGTGCGCACTTGACCAGCTCTGTTGTACCAGATCTGCTCAAATGCACTGGGGGGGAGTAGCTAATGGAGAAATTAGCTCTCTGCTCGAGAATAAGATTACAAGTGCTGCACTTGACCAGCTCTGCTGTACCAGATCTGTTAAAATGCACCAGGGGGAGTAGCTGATGTGGGTAGAGGATAAGCTCTCCACCTAGCAATTCAGAAAATTGTAGAAACAGTCAAATAAATACTTTATGAGGAGAAGTCCAACAGATGTTCCAATGTCCCGCACGGCAGAGCTTGGCAGAACACGTTTAAGCACATAACTTAGTAGAGCATAATCAGGCAGAGCTCAGCAGATAAAGAGAGGATCATTCAGCAGAACTCAGCAGAGCATGGTCAAGCAGAGCTCAGCAGATGAAGACAGAATCAACCAGATAGAATTTGGTAAACGAACAGAAAAGGTGGTTATTAAGAAGGGCTACATGGCAAAAATCCAAGAGATAAGGTGAGGATGAAACCATTACATATAAGACAAAATAGGATAACCTCCCAACAACTTTCAGAAAGGAATAATCAGAGAGAAGGAATGAAGATTCTGGAAGATGCCACCTGAGAGAGAGAAAAAGAAAAGGACAGAATGACACTTCTCTAGAAGGAGGAAATAGTATAAATAGGAAGGGGGAGGCTAAGCCAAGAGGGATAGGTTTTTTTGTAAAAACGACTCTTAGAAAATCCCATATTGTATTCTCCTTCAACAATGAAGGGATAAGTTCATGAATACTACCCTTTATATTATACACACTTGATTTCTTTTTTATGTTGGTTGTTTTCTCAATATATGTTATGCATACTTGATTTTATTTATGTTTGTTGATACCTCAACAAAGTCCAAGCACGAGATGCGCTACTTACAAAGTTGATGGACAATGTTGATTCAAATTGCATGATTAGCAAACAAATCAAGAACCACGATGAAGTTGAGGAGACAAACAACTCAACGAGAATATTTTCAACTCAAGCGAAGAAGTCACAACATGAAGAGTTGCAAGTCTCGTCAAATGGAGTGATTTCTGAATTGCAAGCCTCATCAAATGGAGTGATTTCTGCCGATCAACTGAAGGACTTTATCATGGGAACTATCAACAACGTCGATGGAAACTCCAAGTTGTCTTCAATGTATACCAAGCCATACACCTCAAGAATTGACAAATTGATGATGTCTGAAGGATATCAACCTCCTAAGTTTCAACAATTTGACGGCAAAGGAAATTTAAAACAACATATTGCTCACTTCATCGAAACATGCAATGATGCTGAGACCTATAACGATCACTTGGTGAGACAGTTCGTTCGTTCTTTGACAGGAAGTGCATTGAAAGGTACACCGACTTGGAACCAAATTCAATTGACAGTTGGGAGCAGTTGGAGCATGAATTCCTCAACCCGTTTCTACAACACTCGATGAACAGTCAGTATGCTCGAGCTCACAAACTCACGCCAACATGACAAAGAGACGGTCATTGACTACATCAATCGTTTGAGGAACTTGAGCCTCAATTGTAAAGATCGATTATCTGAAACTTCAACTATTGAGATATGCACTAAAGACATGCATTGGAGCATTCGCTACATCCTTCAAGCAATTCAGCCGAAGACCTTCGAAGAATTAGCCACTAAAGCTCATGACTTGGAGCTTAGCTTAACTACAAATGAATTCAAAGGACCACAAATGCAAGAAGAAGAAGAAGAATAAGAAGAATATGGGGGCAAAAGATGATGACCCTACAAAAAAAAGCTTCTTGACAAGAGCGTAAACTGTCTGCAAGGCTCCTAGATACGAACAAAAAACTATTTATGTCCCTATAAATCAAAAGACAGCTCCTTGACAAGAGCGTAAAGTGTCTGCAAGGCTCCTAAATAGGAGCAAAAACTATCTATGTTCCTCAAATCAACCTCGAAAAAAATTAAAAGCTCCTTGATAAGAGCGTAAACTATCTGCAATACTCCTAAATACGAGCAAAAACTATCTAAAGTTTCTCATATCAAATGTCAAAACTCATTGACACGAGTATAAAAAGTCTACAAATCAAGTCATGTGAAGTTCCATGATACACGAGCTTAAAATTCTTGAAACTCCTTGATATGAGTATAAACTATCTAGCAAATTCAAATTCAGAATAACACATTGATATGAGTATAAACTATCTATCAAATCCAAATTCAAATTGAAGAACTCCTATGAGTATAAGTTATCTATCAAATCCAAATTCATATTGATGAACTTCTTGATATGAGAATAAACTATTTATCAAATTCAAATTGTCAAAATTGAAGAACTCCTTGATATCTATATATATATAAAGAAGATCTTCAATAAAAATAACAATAACTAATTTTCCCTCCCAAATTAACATACTATAGATGGAAAGAAAGTAGTTACAAGAAATAAATAACTCAAAAATAAAAAGATTTATACTTTTAAGGGTTGTGGGGTCCACTAGGTTAGACTATACCTATAGGTAGGTAGATTATGAAGTCTATTTTATCTTTTTTCTCTATTTCATATAAATTATAATATTTAAATTAATTATTTTTTATTTTAGATTTTGTTTTAGTTTACGAAAAATATAAATTTTATATTTACATTTTGGTGCAAAATTTAAGAAATTAATAACAATGAAAAATATTTTATTATAGTTGTTTGATATATTAAATTAGCTACGTTATTAATACATATCAAGATCTTTTAGTTATTTGATCAGATTTATATATTTTCTTTAAAGATATCTATAATTGTGAATGCAAAAGAATTACTTACTAACACATTTGTTAATAAGTAGGAATCAAAAAACATAATAATATATTAATCTTGATACTTATATCTATATTAATTTTTAACATGCACAACATATCTTTATGAAGTAACATATTTTTTAGATATCAATTATCGTTTATAATAAATGTTTCTCAATACTAAATTTGATTCAATTTATTTTAAGTTATAATATTAATGGGTACGTTTATAAAATTGATATTTATTTAACAACCTCATATTTCAAATATAGAATTTAAAATTAAAATTCATTGTTACACATAGATATATATATATATATATATATACACATTTATATATTATTGTTTACTTTTTAAATTATAATATTATTTAAGATGTGACACATTAAAGATACATTATTAAATTCTTATTAATATATAATTTAGGTTAAGATAATATTATTACATTATAGTATTAGAAATTTTAAAATTAATCAATTATATATTACAAACCGTGCATCGATCGCACGGGTATACTACTAGTGAGTATAAACTATCTATCAAATTCAAATTGTCAAAATTGAAAAACTTCTTGATATGAGTATAAACTATCTATCAAATTCAAATTGTCAAAATTGAAGAACTCCTTGACAAGAGTATAAACTATCAGTCAAATTCAAGTTCAAGATCAAGTTGAATAAGCTGCATGATATGGCCATTCACATGCTTCAAAAAAAAAAACTCGAGACTTGTCCACTCCAAGACATGTCGTCGTGAACAAGTCTCGAGGGGGCATTTGTAGATAGTAAAATTTTGTCAGTCTATCAAATGATGTCACATGTAAATAGAATATTAAAAATCAATTTTCATTTGTATTTAGGATTTTAAATTAAATTAATTCCTAAAGAAATTAATGAATAATTGATATTTTAATATATATATTCTTGACCAATCAAATGGTGACATGTGTTCAAATATAGTTGCTTGGGAATCAAGATTAAATCCTGCAAATATGTAGGTGATATACCAAATTTGGTAATAAAATCACATCTTTTGATTAAGGAAAATATATTTTCAAATCATGGATGACCAATCAGATTGCATCCTCCATCAACTATACATGTAAATGTTTCATATCCTACACCTATAAATAGAGGTCTGTTTTCATAAGTTGAACACACAATACAATTCAAGAATTGAAGAGCTCAAGATTCAAGGAAGACAAGATTTTAAGATTCAAGAATTTATCTATTTGAGGTTCAAGGAGTTCTTCGCAGAAAGTCACCAAAAACGGCGTTCTGTCAGAGATTAAGGTGCTAAACCTCTCTCATCAACGTTGTCAAGTCAAAATTCAAGACATTCTTCACACATTCAAGACGTTCTTCACGGAAGATTCCAAAATCATTGTTGAAGATCCAGTCAAAGATGCAACTTCAATTTGAAGAGAAGAATCGTAGGAATCCATAGAGATTTGCATCAACTTTGTTTTAATTCAAAATATATTTAATTTGCATCACTTTATTTTGTGTTTAGATATTGCAGACACGAAATTGTGTTGCTACAGTGTACAATGAAGACTTGGAGTGGTTAGTAACATAGGTTTTTGGCTATATATTCAATACCATGAGGAAATAACACTAGTTTAAGATCCACGAAAGAAAAGTTAGTTATTCATACTAGAAATTTTAGTGCACTAGACATTGTTATGTGATGTGGGTCAGGTGTGGTGTAGGAGGAAAGTCATAAAATCATTAAGAATGTTAAAGTCAATGTGGTTGAGGAAGTCATAGCTGATATAGTTGAGGAAGTCAGAGATGACATAGACGACGAAATCATAGTTGAAGTGTTTAAGAAGGTCAATCCCGATGTTGCAGGGATACAAGTCTAGAAGTCTCAGAGACCCAATGAGCTCATATTAAATATGGACGTTTTCTTGTATCTATTACGGGTAAAATGTTATATGAATCTTTAGACCTAAAAAAAGGTATAAATAGAGACTAGAAAAGCCTTGTGCCCCAAGTTTGGGTTCATTAACGCAAGTTATAAGCTAAATAGAAAAAAAGAGTGTTGATTCTTGATGTTACTAAATGAATGAGATTCTTATGAGATCAGCCGTTTATCACGACGGGCTCATGGAAAAGATATCTATACATCAAAAGTTGTGAAAATCATTTTCATGGGCTTACCAATAACGAGTCGAAGCAGATCAATTAGAGAAGTCTTACATGATCATAATGCTTCAATATGATCTCTCAAATGAGCTTCTTTTTCAGCTTTTGACACGACCCACTTACTTAACCAACATAATATAAATTTTAAATATAATATAGTTTGAAAACCTGCTATACTTATTTTTTTTCCATAACATCAACTCCATCCAACAATACCTTGTTCACACTCATATAAAAGATACAATCAGAAGTGGCTTAATATTCACAAGCAAAAGCAAAATAAACCACAATACTGCCCAACAGGTTGTCATCTATATACATGAGTGCTCAAAACCCAGCAGAGCCACAGTTTACCCAGTGCAACCATAATATTATACATTATCAAAATTACCTGCAAAACATAAATTACATGAGATAAAATCTTAGTAAGCAGAAATTATACATGGTAACATGCTTCTTAAAGAAAATCTTTCCCATGTATCATCACTTGAACTCCTCACTTGACATTCTCACTTGAAACCCTCACTTGAACTCCTCACTTGACATCCTCACTTAAAATCACCTATTTCGTTTCTAACGCTCGAACACTCACCTAGTTCATTTCTAACACTCAACCTCTCACTAGATCATTTCTAACACTCGAACACTCACCTAGTTCATTTCTAACACTCAAACTCTCATCTAGTTCATTTCTAATCTTCAAACACTCACCTAGTCCATTTCTAACACTCAATCACCCACCTAGTTCATTTCTAAGATATTCATTGGGGTTTCAGTACACTCTGTTATCCCCAGCATGCGCTCAATATACTCATTGAGGTTTCAGTACATCATGTTATCCCCATCATGCGCTCAATATATTCATTGGGGTTTTAGTACACTCTTTTATCCTCATCATGCACTCAATATATTTATTGGGGTTTTAGTACACTCTTTTATCCTCATCATGCACTCAATATATTTATTGGGGTTTTAGTACACCCTGTTATCCCCATCATGCGCTCAGTAAATAGACCGCCATGCGGCCACACCCAAAAATACTCATACAAGTAACTTCACTCAGCCTCGCACTTACTTTGTTTCTATCAGTCACTGCACTCATAAATTCATTTTGCAGTAATCACCAATTCACAATTCAAATCGTATAATAATCATAATACCAACATATTATCAAATAATACAATTATTACACAATAATACCAATTTATGCTTTGCAGTATCTAAACCCCTAAGAATTTTAACTGTGTAAGTGGAGAAATAACTTCTCAAAATTCTTCGACACTATATCCTGAATAAATGAGAAGGTGTTCTCTCTCCTTTTTTTTTTTCGAACACCAAAGCTTCTGCCCTTAAAAGAGAAAATCACCGCCTTCTTTATATCTTCTCTTCGAAGCTTTTTTTTTTTCCTTTTTTATTCTTATCTTTATTTATATATTATAGTCCTAGTTACAAAATTATGCCAAGTGCCATTATCATACACGCATATCCATGCATTTATATTATAAATGATGAAATTTATATATATACATGTAGTTACACGCCACTACTAAGCTTCTTTTTTTTTCACATATATCATATATAATATACGTCTAAATATTGTGTATATATAAAATTTATCTTACATTTATTATTATTATTATTATTATTATTATTATTATTATAATTATTATTATTATTTAGTAACTTAGTTACCATATCACTAATCAAATAATTTATATTGTGCATTCAATCATTATTAGAGTATCGATCAATTATAACAAGAATTTATCATCACCAATCATGCGGAAGCATATAAATAATTAAATATTTAATAGCAAAACAGAATAATGCAAGATCACAAGTAACACATAAATCATAGAGAAGCATATCATGCATGGCCAATAAGTAGTGAGGAGTCCGGGTATCACAGCTTTTAAACTTATTAATTATTTAAGAATGAAAATATCTCGATATATCTCCAATATATCCTGATATCTCCATTTTTTCACGTGACAGAACAAAAACAGGTTGTAATGATATATCTTCGGTAGCGATTTCGATATCGGTGACTACAGGTAAAAATTATGGGAAAATTCATGAATATCAAGGAAATATCGGTAAATATTGGTGGAATATTGGTAAATATCGGGAAATATTGAAGAATATGGAGAAAATATTGATAAATATTGGAAAATTATCAATACATATCGAAAAAATATATGTATTGATATCTCTATCGAAACCCATATATACATCGATATTTTCGTAAAATTAAGATATCGATATATCCATCAAAACTGATATTTTCATATGTGATGCTTGGAAAGAGTCTAGAAAATAGGAAATCTGATTTTCAATAATAGTGTTATGGACCATTACATATAGTGTTAGAAGAAATATGTCTCTCATTTTGTCTATGTTTTTCACTGAGTGAGTAATAAAAAAGAAAAAATGTTTTTCTCTGAGTGCAATATTTTGCAAATGATAGTATTGGAAAGATATATATGGGCTTATAAGTTAGGTTTTAATTCTACTGGCGGTGCATACATGTGCAATACAATATAAGAAGTATTGCACGGATCAGATCCGTGCAACTGCAACTGGTGTATAGGAGAGTAACTCATGTGTAAAACGTGTTTTTCAACTTTAACAATTATTTCTCCTTGCGACTCTTTTTGATAATTAATGCACATGATCAATGGGTGCGAATTATGTTCTCTAAAATAAATAAAACATGCAAATTATCTATCATGTGTTGAACCTGATATGTAATTAGATGACTCAGAAAATCGGGCTTGAAGTGTAGGATCTGGAATCGGAAGAATCAGTCCAAGAACCGGTCTAATTCTGGGTGAACCGGGCGTTGCATGAAAACTGGGCATGCATGAACCGGGCTAGAGTTAGTAAGGGTTTATGAGCAGAATTCATTTTTGTAACAGAAATTCGCTCAGATCCGTTAGGCGATTGGTTAAATTGGTTGAGGGGTTTTCTTCTGCAGATCATTATCTATATATAGTTGTAGTTTCAGCTAGATTAGATCATCGATTTATGAGTTGTGAGTGATTAGGGTTTTCTAGAGTTCTCTTCAAGAACCCTAATTTCAGATTTCTTCTTGTACTCGAATTCTTCTCATTGTTTAGTGAATTTGGCGAGTGTTCCACAGTGGATGTAGGCTAGTGCTAAAGCCGAACCACTCTAAATCGTTTGTGTTGATTTACATTGTCGTTTTTGCGTGTGTTCTTGATTCTAAAACACTTTTGTGTTGTGGTTTATGTTCTTGAGTGTGAGTTTGATCTGCTGCGATATTGGTGTTTCGATCAACAAGTGGCGCCGTCTGTGGGAACTACCACGTCGTCGATAATGAGCACCATGAAGCTGGATGTAGAGAAATTCACTGGAGATGAAGATTACAACCTGTGGAGAGTCAAGATGGAGGCACTTCTCATGCAAAACAACTTGGAAGATGTGCTGCTTGAAGATGATGGAGAAACTTCATCGGATAATGCAGTAAGGAAGAAGGAGATTGAAAAGAAAGCAAGGAGTGCCATTATTCTATGCCTAAGTGGTACTACACTACGGGAAGTCTGCAAAGAAACCACAGCAAGGGCGATATGGCAAAAGCTTGATTCAATTTACATGACTCGAACCTTGGCCAACAGATTATACTTGAAACAGAAACTGATTTCTTTCAAGATTCCAGATGAGAAGAAGGTGTTAGAGAAACTCAAGGAATTCAATAAGATAGTGGACTATCTTGAGAATATCGATGAGAAGCAAAAGGATGAAGATAAAGCCCTTCTCCTTTTGAATTCATTGCCAAGATCAATGGAACACTTCAGGGATGCTTTGGTTTATAGAAGAACGACCCCTCTAACTCTTGAAGAAGTTCAAGTTTCTATCAAGACCAAGCTGATAAGTGGGAGCTCTGAACCAAAGCAGCCAAATCAAGCTGAGAGCCTAGCAGTAAAGTTCAAAGGAAACAAGAAAGGCAAGACTCAAGGAAAGGGGCAGCAAAGAGCAAGTCAAAATGAAGCCAAGTCTAATTCTGAACAAACTGAAACGAGGAAGTGTTTTGCTTGCCACAAGACTGGTCATCTCAAGAAGAATTGTCCAGATAGGAAGAGGGTACAACCAACTCAACAAGCTGCAGTTGCTGAGGAAGCTTACTCTCACCCTGAAATGCTTTGTGTTTTGAATGCTCAATTAAACTCTGAGTGGGTCTTGGACTCGGGCTGCTCGTTCCACATGTGCCCTATAAAGGAGTGGTTCATTGATCTCAAACAAGAGGAAGCTGGATCAGTGTTACTTGGCAATGATCAATCATGTAGGATATCCGGGATAGGGAATATCAAGCTCAAGCTACATGATGGAAAGATCAAAATACTGCCAAGTGTGAGGTACATCCCTCAACTCAAAAGAAATCTAATTTCTCTTGGTGTCTTAAATGCTGCAGGTTATGAACTAAGGACACAGCAAGGAATTATGCTCATTACAAAGAATAATGAAGTCATAATGAAGGGAAGAAAATCAAATGGTCTTTTCACCTTGATTGGATCAACAGTGGAAGGGGAGAGCTACCCCGTTATGAGCAGCCAACAATCCAGCTTATGGCACAAGAGGCTGGGGCATGTAGGGGAGAAAGGACTTGTTGAGTTGTCCAAAAGACAGTTGCTAGGTGGAGATCAAACTCCAAGATTGGAGGCATGTGATCTCTGTGTGCTAGGAAAGGCAAGTAGGAGCAGCTTCCCAACAGGAAAACACACCACTCAAGCAAAGCTAGACTATGCTCATGCTGATGTTTGGGGGCCTGCAAGGACTGAAACTCAAGGTGGAGGTAAGTACTTTCTATCCATTATTGATGATTTCTCTAGGAAGACTTGGATATATATAATGAAGCATAAGAATGAGGCATTTGATAAGTTCAAAGATTGGTTAAATCAGCAAGAAAATCAAACTGGGAATAGGCTAAAGAACTTTAGAACTGATAATAGCTTAGAATTTTTATCTGAGGAGTTTCAAGAATTTTGTAGAAGTAAAGGAATAATTAGATATAGGACAGTGGTAGCAACACCCCAACAAAACGGCATTGTAGAGAGAATGAATCGAACCATACTAGAAAGAGTTAGATGTTTACTTCTTGATGCTGGATTGCCTAAGTCTTTTTGGGGGGAGGCTGCCTCTACTGCTGTGTATCTAATTAATAAGTGTCCCTCTTCTGCCATCTCTTTTAAAACCCCGGATGAATTATGGTATGGTAAGCAATTTGATTATCAACATCTAAAGGTTTTTGGTTGTTTAGCATATGCTCATGTAAGACAGGATAAGCTGGATCCTAGAGCTATGAAGTGCATCTTCATAGGCTATCCACAGGGAATCAAAGGTTACAAGCTTTGGTGCATGGAGCCTGGACATCAGAGGTGTTTGATAAGCAAAGATGTAATCTTCAGGGAATCAGTTATGGGCTATAAACAAAGGCATGAACAAACAAGTAACTCAGCATCACCAATTGAACCTCAACCTGAAGATGATGCTCAGATTCAGGTGGAGCTGGAAGCTCTTGGTAATCAGCCGATTGATATAGCTCATCTAAACACTGAAACTGAAGAGGAGAATCAGGAGGAACAACCTCAAGAAGCAGGACAGGATCTCAGTGGATATAACTTAGCAAGAGATAGAGAAAGAAGGGTAATTCACCCACCAAATCGATATGGAGAAGCAGATGCAGTGTCTTATGCTCTCTCAGAAGCACAAGACATAGAGTACCAAGAACCCTCAAGCTACAAAGCAGCCATTCAGTCAGAGGATAGAGAAAAGTGGATTCAAGCAATGAATGAGGAGTTAATGTCCTTAGACAAGAATCAGACATGGCAATTGGTGGACAAACCAAAGGATAAGAAGGTGATTGGCAGCAAGTGGATCTTCAAACGAAAGATTGAAGTTGCAAGCAAGGATCACATAAGGTATAAGGCCAGGTTAGTGGCCAAAGGTTACACTCAAAGGGAAGGTATTGACTTTAATGAAATATTCTCTCCCATAGTTAAACATGTCTCTATTAGAATTTTGCTTGCTTTAGTGGTTCAAGCAGGTATGAATCTCCACCAATTGGATGTGAAAACTGCATTTCTCCATGGTGATTTGGTGGAAACACTCTATATGCAGCAGCCCGAGGGGTTTATCCAACCAGGAAACGAAGGAAAAGTATGTCTACTCAAAAGATCACTATATGGACTTAAGCAAAGTCCTAGGCAGTGGTACAAGAGGTTTGATAGCTTCATGATTGACATAGGTTTTCATAGGTGCAAGCATGATAGTTGTGTTTACTTTGATAAAATTGGAAGTGAATCTGCTATTTACTTGCTTCTATATGTTGATGACATGTTAATAGCTAGCAAAAGCATGCTTAGAATAAATTTCCTGAAAGATAAACTAAAGTCCCAATTTGAAATGAAAGACTTAGGCTCGGCTAAGAGAATTTTAGGCATGGATATTCAGAGGAGCAATCCAAATAGTAATTTGATCCTTCATCAATCTGAATATGTGCTTAAAGTACTCAAAAGATTTATGATGCATGAAGCTAAATCTGTGCTAACACCCTTAGGATCACACTTCAAACTATCTGCTAACCAACGGCCTAAAACTAAGCAGGAAACAAAGTATATGCAGCAAGTTCCTTATGCTAGTGGAGTAGGTAGCATCATATACTTAATGGTTTGCTCAAGACCTGATTTAGCATATGCAATAAGTGTAGTTAGTAGATACATGGCAGATCCTGGAAGATGTCATTGGGAAGCACTTAAGTGGATATTTAGATACTTGAAGGGTGCATATGATATAGGATTGAAGTTTGAAAAATGTGATGCTAACCTTGATACACTTGAAGGTTTTGTTGATTCAGATTTTGCAGGGAATTTAGACAATAGGAAATCTCTTACGGGGTATGTTTTCAAGATGTTTGGAACAACAATAAGCTGGAAATCGATTCAGCAGCCAGTGGTTGCGCTCTCAACTACAGAAGCAAAATATATAGCCATGTCCGAAGCAGTGAAAGAGGCTATATGGCTGCAAGGCATGATTCTGAAATTGGGAATTAAACAAGATAAGGTGGTGATCAACTGTGATAGCCAAAGCGCACTTCATCTTGCCAAGCACCAGGTGTTTCATGAACGTTCCAAACATATAGATATCAAATACCACTTTGTAAGGGATGAGATTGATAAAGGAGTAATCGAGGCCAAGAAAATAGGTACTGAAGACAACCCTGCTGACATGCTTACAAAGGCGTTACCAAGTGACAAATTCAGATATTGCATGGAGCTTGTGAACCTCAGCTCCATGTCTGCAAATCAGTAGGGAACTTCGAACTCAAGGTGGAACATCAAGCCATTTTCAGATTCAAGGTGGAGAATTGTTGAACCTGATATGTAATTAGATGACTCAGAAAATCGGGCTTGAAGTGTAGGATCTGGAACCGGAAGAATCAGTCCAAGAACCGGTCTAATTCTGGGTGAACCGGGCGTTGCATGAAAACTGGGCATGCATGAACCGGGCTGGAGTTAGTTAGGGTTTATGCGCAGAATTCATTTTTGTAACAGAAATTCGCTCAGATCCGTTAGGCGATTGGTTAAATTGGTTGAGGGGTTTTCTTCTGCAGATCATTATCTATATATAGTTGTAGTTTCAACTAGATTAGATCATCGATTTATGAGTTGTGAGTGATTAGGGTTTTCTAGAGTTCTCTTCAAGAACCCTAATTTCATATTTCTTCTTGTACTCGAATTCTTCTCATTGTTTAGTGAATTTGGCGAGTGTTCCACAGTGGATGTAGGCTAGTGCTAAAGCCGAACCACTCTAAATCGTTTGTGTTGATTTACATTGTCGTTTTTGCGTGTGTTCTTGATTCTAAAACACTTTTGTGTTGTGGTTTGTGTTCTTGAGTGTGAGTTTGATCTGCTGCGATATTGGTGTTTCGATCAACATCATGCAACATCATTAATCTGAAGAGTAAGTCTTATGTGAGATGACTTACCGATTATTTTATGTGAGATAGGTTAACCTATAATTCATACTTCACAATTCATATATAAAATTATAGAAATAAGTTTGATTAGTGGGTAAAAAAGATTCATCTCACATAAACTAACTGTGAGACCGTCTCACACAAGTTTTCGTATAATTGAAAAACTACGGAAAAAGATAAAAAAGAAATGTGTGAATCATCTACCACACAATGTTTTGAAAACATGCAAGATACATGTGTAAACGTGTTTTTCAACTTTAAAAACTATTTCTCCTTCTTGTGTGATGATTGAGAAAACTCAATCTGTAATTCCTTTTAAGATTTTTATTGTCTCCAACTTCATCAAACTTATGATTGAATTTAAATTTACAGTGAGCTTAGTATGCTTATCTCATCATCGAAATCAACATCTCAATAGAAAAAAAAATATTGACTTGTACATAATAACTACAATAATGTGCAATAAAAAATGTTAAAATATAAGAGTTACTCCAATGCACCAGTTGCACGGATCTGGGCCGCTCGCGGGCTAGGCTGTCCTGTGCGTCTTTATTTTTTTCGCGTGTTTTAGTCGTTACCCTCACGTTATATTAGTATTACCTTCGTGTTATGTTAGGGTTACCTTCGCGTTATGTTAATGTGACCCTATCTCCAGATTTCATACCCTTAGTTTAAAATCACTGAACTAAAATGTTAATCATACCCTCATTTTATGTTAGGGTTATCCTCATGTTATGTTAGAGTTACATTCATGTTATGTTAGTGTTACCCTCGTGAGGGTAACACAGGTAACACTAACATAACATGAGGGTAACTCTAACATAATATGAGGGTATGACTGCCTAAAGCGAATCTTGGTGGGTTTGAGCGCACCCACCAGGCGTGTGGGAGCGCGTGAGAGTGTGTTGGGGCGCGTGAAAACGGGCGTCAGAGGCGCGTGGGGCGAGTCGACTCAGGTAGATCCATGCACCAGTTGCATAAAATATTTTGCCAAAATATAATACCTTGTCATCAAATTATGAAGGTTGGAACGCTACAAAATATTTACAATTTATTAAAATTAACTAATAAAAAAGTAAATTGTTGGTCCCAAGTGATAAAAGGTTTAGAGGAGGTGAATAAACATTTTCAAAAATTTCAAACTTTTCTCCAAAATATGTTAAGTTCAACTTGCTGGCAGGTAGCTACAAAACTTACTGGACAGATGTTACTGCAGTGACCTTTCTGAAAAGGGTTACTGAACAGTTTGAACTTGTAGAGTTTTATGCAACGGAAATTCTTTTATGTAAACTTTTGAAAAAAACAAGTATGAAAATATATTTTTCAATGCAAATGATATATAATGCTTAAGAGAGAGATATGCAGTTAGAAAAGCAAAATAATAATGCAAAGCGATTTATAGAGGTTCGAAGTTTGAGTAACTCTTCTACGTCCTCTCTACATCTTCACACAGAGGGAATTTTGTTAGGATAGTTGGTTTACACAACCCTAGCTATTACAACTCAAACCTAGCAAAGAGTAGCAAATTTTCCACATAGGTACTTACCTACTCGACCAATCGACCCACACAAGATCCTTACTCTTCTCTACAAAGAGTGAAAGTTTAGGAGGAAACAGTTCCTAGCATTAAGCACTCCTAAATAGTCTAGGATAAAGGTAGGATAAAATCTTCTTCAACTGAGAGCAGCAAGTTATGGATTCTAAGTGCAGGTAACTCTGTTGTTGTTTGCTGTTACTGAGTGACTGAAACTTTTGAGAGATTTGAAATTTAAACACTTGAACTTTGATTGTGTAGGATGCTTGGAGTTTCAGTAGTCGCTTTAGTTTTCAATCTTCTCTATTTATAGAATTGAAAATCAGTCTGTTGAATGGGGCAAATCTTCACCATTAATGCCTTTGATCTTAATAGTACAGTTCATTAAATGCTCTCTGATCTTCGGTAATCTTAACTGTACATGTGTCTTCATCTGATTTGTTTCATTATTTTTGTCTTCACTGGTAACTTAGTATGATTCTCGTACTGATTTGATTTATTCTCTGAGTATCCTAGGATCATGTTCCAGTTTGTCTTCTTAGGTTGCTTGGTTGACTTGATCTGCTGTGAGCTTTGACTTTTTCATCCTTGTGATCTAGTATTCTTGACTTGTGATTTCCAGCGATTATCATTTTTCTACTTCGAGCTTCTTCCTTGCAAGAGAGTAGTATCCTTATTGCTCGGTATCTTTAATTTACAATAACCTCTTGTACTTAGCATTTTTAACAATTTATAGAATGCAAAAGTTTTGCAAGCTCAGACAAACAAAATACTCTAGATAGTAACATGCATGGTTTTTGTGTCATCAAAACTTAGTTAGTCAATTTCTAACATAAATGTTAATTCAAGTTATTACAAATATATTGACTTATTTCATTATCACAGTTTATAACTTCAAATCTAATTTTTAATGAAGATCCATGATCAATTTCACCATTGAGAATGAATCATATTTTCGTATTAATCACTGATGAACTTGGTCTTAGAAAGAACATCTTGTTCGTTTAAATTCTCAAATTCTTTAGCAAGACTTTTATGATCCACCTCCCATAACTAAATATGATTTCAAATTAAAAAAATAAAATCAACATTTTATAAATTATGCATATTAATTGAAATCATCAAATCAACAATTTAAAATACATGATTTTTTAAAATATTGAAAATCAATACTATCTCTGTTCTAAAATAAATGTCATTTCAGTCTTTTGCACATAAATTAAGGAATGTGATAAAAAATTCAATCTGGGGTTTTTATATCTCTTTAATACATTTAATTTGAGATAAGAAATAGGGGCATATTTGGTATATAATATGTAAATATGCTTTGGAATAAGAAAACGACAAGACAAATTTTAGTTGCTAAAACGACATTTATTTTGGGACGGATGTAGTGTAAAATATTGTCTAAAAAAATTCTTAAAATAAATGTGTTTATTTTGGGACAATAATATGATTGGATCTATCCTCCACGCATCCTAAAATAAGATCAATCACTAGACAATCCTACATAGAGTCGATAAAATAGGCCCGGCACGATGGGTCAGCCCGATCGGCCCGAAAATTAGGTTGGGCTGGGCTCCAACAAAAGTGACCCGAAAAGTGTCGAAACTTTTTGGCCCGGCCCAATGGCCCGATGTGCTAGATGGGCTCGAGCCGACCCGATGGCCCATGCTTTTTTTTTTAAAACTACCAATTACTCATACTACCCAATACTTATTTATGAAATTCAAATTTGTGGATCATAATTCAATTTCAAGTTTAAACTTGTTTAAAACTTATTAGCTTTCTAATTTTTAATTCTTTTGTTAGTATTGTAATGTTGTTAATTTAGACATGTGGATGATTGAAGGATCATATTTTAATTTTTAAATTCTATATAGACTTTGCATTTATGAATTTAGTTGTGACAATACGTCGTATCATAATATATATATATATATATATATATAATTATATATATTTGATTTGTTCAAAAAATAATAATTTGGGCCGGTTTGGCCTGTTGACCCAGGTGGGCTGGGATGGGCTGCAGATTTATGAGCCCGAACCGAAGATGGGCCGGCCCGACACAACACTAATCTGTCTTGTGGCCTGTTGGGTCAGGTCGGACAGCCCGTTTTACCACCTCTAATCCTACATAATTACATAGTTTCTTTCCCCTAAAAGACATCAATCTCAAACAATTTGAAAAGAATTTCAAATTTAACGATTTGAAGAGATCAATTTCAAATTTTAAAATATATATATATATAGATATATATATAATCTATCCTCACACAATTTGAAGAGAATCTCAAAATTTAAAGTCATGTATCAACGATATATTTATATATGTATAAAAGCTATACTCCATTATATATGTATAAAAACTATACTCCATTGCTTTCTTCTATCAATGTCGTTGTCATTCTACAAGAAGAAGCAAGAGGAAATTAGTGAAAGATAGATTGTGCCACTGAAAATGAGGAAGATGATGAAATAGAAAAGAAAGAGTTGATATATGCGAGATTCGATTTGATATGTAGTTATGCGAAGAGTTCATTTTGCAGTTATTAAAAATGGTAAATTACAAAATTTTCCCAACTATTTTAAAATTGACAGATTTGGAATGACTTCTGTTATTATATAGAAACTAGTTATGCATCCGTGCGATGCATGGGAGTAAATGTTAAAAATGTATGTTGAATTATTGTTGGATATATTTATTTCGTGCGTCATGAGTTTTAGATATTCAATGAATTGTTAGAATAAAATGGTCTATCAATGTGATAAGACAAATAAAGGAAGTGTAAAATTTACATAAACATTTACAGATTTTGGAAGACTTCTTTGCATACTACATTTGTCGCTCTATTGCTTTGTCTACCCTCTTTATCACAGATCAAGATTTTTAATCTCCTACGATTGGTGACTCTGGAGATTGCGACATACAACTGGCCATGACTGAACACTGGTTTTTTAAGATACACTCCAACATGATTTAGAGACTGACCTTGACTCTTATTGATGATCATTGCATATGATACAATGAGCGGAAATTGTCTTCTTTGAAATTTGAAGGGTATTCTGGAATCGGAAGGAGTAAGCGACATCCTTGGTATTAGAACCGTCTTTCCTGCATTTTCTCCAGATATTATCTTTGCTTGCAAGACATGATCTCCAAGTTTTGTGATAATCATCCTCGTACCATTACACAAACCAATAGAATGATCAATATTTCTCAACAACATAACTGGAGTTCCAACCTTCAGGTTAAGCTGATGATTAGGAACACCTGAACATCGTATTGTGTTGAGATATTCTGGTGTATGGATGTCCTGCAATAGATCAACTCCTCTATCGGACTGGCAAGGAGTGTCCGAACTCAGATACAACTTCCCTTGTCGAGTGTTCATTTCAGTTATGTATTCATTTATTGAATTCACAACATCGAGGGTTGGTGCTAAAACTGCTCGACCATGTAGATATGACGCATCATCGACAATCTTTTGAAAATCTGGGTAAGTACTTTGAACTATCGTACCTATGTGATCTCCTGAAGTCTGCAGCAGAATATTATCTGGAATCTCAATATCAACGACACCATCATTGGGGCCTCAGGCCGTTCCATCTCCGATGCTGGCTATCCACTCAGAGAATTTCTTCAACTCGTCTGACTCTTCATCTGAACCAAGAGCCTGCAGTCTCATATTCTTAGTGAGTCTCAACACTTTGCATTGTCTCCATAGATACGAAGAAGTTATTGTTGCATTCACTACGTCTTGTCTACTGCCTTTTGGTAGAACTGGTAGTATCTATCTGAAATCTCCTCCAAGAACAAATGTTTTACCACCAAAAGGAATATCTGAGCTATCGGATCTTGAAGAGGTCATTATGTCTCTAAGATTTCTATCCAAAGTCTCGAAACAATGTTTATGCATCATTGGTGCTTCATCCCATATTATAAGCTTGCATCTGACCATAAGCTCGGCAAGATCACTTCTTTTCTTGATATTACATGTAGAGTTCTCATGAAGATTTATTGGAATTTTGAATCTGGAATGTCATGTTCTTCCTCCGGGAAGGAGTAATGAAGCAATACCACTTGAAGCAATGTTCAAAACAATCTCTCCTTTTGACCTAAGAGCTACAGATAATGTTTTCCAAATGTAGGTTTTTCCCGTTCCCCCATGACCGTACACAAAGAATAATCCTCCTCGATCACATTCAACAGCATTCATTATTGTGGTGTAGACATTGAGCTGATCAATATTAAGATTTCGGACTAATTGTTGATGTTCCGCTAAAAGTGCAACTCTATCATATTGTAATTCATCATAAATGAACTTATTCTGATAAGTATTGCTTCCCTGAAAATCTGGTTGTGGCATTGGCGGAAAATCACTTAACCTCCTTCCTTGATTGCGCAGCAATTTGTCAATCTCCAATAAAGTCAGATTTTTTATTTCAGTGTCCTCTAAATTCAAATCTATACCAAAAAGAACAAAAATAATAGAATCAAAATGGTAGTCCTATTATTTGTTTCATGTAATTAAGGAGAGATAATAATTTGTAAGAATTTTGTGTTACCTTGATCTTTCATGAAATTTCTCTGTCTATATAAGATATCTTCTGACAAATAGGACCAGCATTGCTCCCAAACGTCCTTGGGCCTACTCAAGCAATCCTTTGAAAGAAGGGTTACGAACAATCCTCGTAGCGAATGGGCTGATCCCCAATAACTTGCTTCAATAATACCATCAATGTATTCTTTATCATCTTCCAATAATCCCAAGGCATAGCAAGCATCACAATATGTATCATACTGCACGCCATTGATCTTATTTATGTCGTCATAACATTCACAACCACGAACCACATTGAGCAAGCATCTAACGTAGTAAGAATCGCCTGATCCTGGAGGGACGTAATACATCCTTGCTAAGGAGAAACCTCTTTGTCTTGGAACCCATTCTCTTGAATCACTTTTCCAAACGAATTTTTAAGGGAACTCAACATAGGTGAGAGATTTTGCGAGGGCTGGATACGTCTTGTTTGCCTTAAACCAACCAAGAAACATACTCTAGTGAATCGAGGGTCGGTCAATCACTGACTGAAGAGAATCATAATCTTCAAAAATCACAGGTTGCTCATTTGGAAGGTGAAATGATAGTCTCTCGACGGGAGGATCCATGTACTGAATTGTTAGGATGTATACTATAAGCCTAGCTTTTGTATGAACATCTTTATGATATGAGATTCATTGTGATCAAATGTTTGCATTTTATATTTGTCATATATATTATTGTTATTGTCCAGATTAGTCTATACTGTAGATAACATGGTGTGTGGTGTCACACAGAAGATCATGCCATCAGTTCCTTATAGATTATAAATAATAGCTCACAACCAAGATGGATTTGGACAAACCATTGGAACGGTTGTAGTGTAATTTGGTATTAGTCTATCTTGACTATAAAGTTACCCTAGTACATTTTGTATGTATTGAGCAGGACCATATGAGGTTGTTCGATTTGTACTGACTATATATAAAAGAACAAGACCTCTGTTATTATGGATGTACGTCTTATTAATCCCTATATAATAACGGGCACGTGTACTCAGTGTTTGTTTCTTTAATTTGCCAATGGGTGAGATTTATTAATAAATCAATAGGCTCGGTGAATTGGGAGATAGCACTGTTTATATGGTGTGTTGTTGATTATAGAAGGAATCTGTGTCCTAATTATTTAAGATGATGATGTCCCCTTGAGGAGCTCATAAGGATTATCATGTAAACCCTGCAGGTGGATTTAATCTGACATGATAATAAAGATGAGTGGTACTACTCTTGAAATTAGATGTAAATTAATTAAGTTGTCAGTAACTTATTTAATTTATGGACATTCGATATCTTAAACGCGGGGAAATAAATGTACACATAATAAAGGAGCTCATATTGTAATATGGGATTAGGACGGTAGTTCAATTATAACTCTTTAGTGGACCGAGTTATAATTGATGGGCTTAAGCGAGATGTTCAGGCTGAACACGGGACGCCTAAGCCCATTAGGAGGCTCAACCTAATTCCTCCTCAGGGTCCCTGTTGTAGCCTATAAGTAACCCTAATATCAGCACCTCCTAGATCACGTTTTTTCTCAATCTCACGCAAATAAAAAATAGATTCACTAGAGAGAACTGAGGAGGCGAGATTTCTGAATCTTTGGAAGATCGTCGCCCACACAACATCCAAAGGAAGGGATAGGAATACAGCAGAAGATCGTGAGGTTCAAGGTCCGTCGTTCGTTCGGTAGTTCTGACCTTAGAACTGGTTCATCTTCACCTATTACGGTGAACAAAGGTATAATTTTTTTTCCGTTGCATGTTAATTATGTTTTTGATCCTGAATTAGATAATTACATAGAGTCGGCGATCCGGTGGTTCCAACATGAATTTCATACCCAAATATTCTCCAAGCTGCCTCACATGGAGAGATATACCTACAGTCGTAATACAACTGAATCTCGTCAATGTTTCTGACCACATCATCTTCATTAGATGTTTTATAAAAAGTTGTTGTGACACGATCCAACCTTTGTTGACGTACTTGAACAGGTATTTGATAGACCGAGATTGGTTACACCACTCAACATTCATGTGTGCGCCGTATCTTAATAGAATATATCGATTATGTGGGACAACATATCTATTATCTAGTGGAACTCCATTCTTCATAATTGTTCTTCCCAAATCTCGACGTACTGCAACATAATATTCAGGATCCATTTCTTGATCTGGAATCTCAGCTGAAATAATACGGTCTATATCCTTGCCAGTGGGATATTTATCGTCTGTTGATAGAAAAAGAAGAATGTGCACATGCGGTAGACCTCTTTTTTGGAACTCAACTGTATATATAACTGCATTGCAGAAAAGTTAAAAGAAATGTTGAAATTGTAAAATAGTTTGGTAAACAAATAGTTTGAAATTGCATTCATCTTGTATGTAACTCACCACATTGACACCTTGCTTTCAATACATAAAATAATCATTTGATTTCAGCTATTATTTGACAAAAATGAACTGCATTTCTTCAGAATTTTGTGTGGTAAAAAAAATAAGAAAAATAGTAGTGAATTAGGAAAAAATCAGTAAAATCTGGTGTATTGTAACAATATTGTGTTGCTGTTAAAGAACTTGATAGAAACATTATATCAATTGTTAAAACTTTATATTAAGCACTTTATATGTGGAAAACATTATATCAATTGACACCTTGCTTTAAATACACAAAATAATCATCCGATTTCAGCAATTAGTTGACAAAAATGAACTGCATTACTTTAGAATTTTTTGTGCTAAAGAAGAAAAGGAAACTTAGAAGTCAATTAGAAAAAAAAAATGTGGTGTATCTTAACAATATTGTGTAGTCCTTAGTTTTTTGATTTTCCTTAGCATGCATGCATCCAAATTAAAAGAAAGTCTTTTATGGCACATGCATTTTAATTTGTTTGTCATTTATATATGTAATAGGATGTATTCTATGAAAGACTAAGCAAAATATGTATGTTAGCTGAAGTAATTAAAACAAAATATATCACAATGGTTGAACATAAAAACGCAAATACTACAACACATTAAATATTGTTATCCTAAGCAAAATATAGTTTATGCATCATAATAAGTAACACATCCACAGTCATACTTGTATCTCTATCATTTCTTTTCCTTCTTAATTACTCTTTTAACCCGTTTTGCTGGTTCGGAACTTGAAAATTCATCAATTAGTGATCTTTTGCCATTCACGTCTACTATTTCCACAGATTCAGTCATAATATTTCCAATTTCTTTGAGAGTGCCTACTTCATCCACAGACTCTTCAGTCTCTTCAACCTAAATGATAGAAGTATTACTTAGTAAAAGTTGAAATAATTAACTGATTATGAAACAGTTGAAAGAAATAACCAATTATGAATTTTAATATTGCAAACTCACATTGTGGACTTCCTTTTCCGCATTTCCTAATTTGGACAGCATGTCTGATTCCTACATTAGTACACATATTATGTTAGAAATTCCTTCTTTTTTTTTTTTTTTTGTTTAAGACTTGAAAGTAAGATGATCATGATGACAAAGTTTTTTTTTTTATACTTGACTTCCATTGCTTTCATCAAAATATTTGTAGATTATGTTTTGGTCAAGAGTAAGTTTAACCACTGTGTATGCATCCTTTTCATTAGGCATCTTCTCTTGTTTGACCATGATCTTAAATAGGACTTTGAGTTCAGTCAATGCATCAATTTCTGGTATGGAAGAATCCAAAATGTGAGCCTGCAAAAAAAGAAAAACCATTTTTTAAGTGAATCTGAAATACCTTTTAAATGAGTAAGTAAAACTAAAAAGAAAGAGAAAATTGAGCTTAGCATTATACATTTTGCTCCTTAAGTTCATTTGTTGTTTTTCCAATAAGTTGAGTGCATTCTCTATCCCATAGTAAGAATGTTGCATTACCGGTCAAATCAAGAACACGAATCTGAATTTTGTACCTTAATCAGAGAGAAAAATTAATTTAGAGTGTAGAATAGAACAAATACTTAAACGGACTTACTGTTGTATGAGATTATTTACCTATATTGACCAGTAACACCATGGTTTTGACATTTTGAGCAGTATAAGTTATCTCCATCACCTTCTAATTTTTTTGAACATTTCTTACATCCAAAGTAGCAACACTCTCTTTCCGTTTCGATGTCAGCAATTGTACAGTAAACCCAATATGCTCCAGCCTGTCATAATAATAAGAAGAAAAAAAGTGAATCAGTGGTATAAAGATGGTTGAATACAGTGAATAAAAAGGTATGTAAATTTTACCTCTTTCAATTCACTCAGTTGTTTAATATTTTTCACATTTGCATTTCCATTGGAGAACTCATCAAAGCTGGAATTTTCTGAATAAGATCTTGTGCTTGTTGTTTTGGGACCAACAAAATTTTCATTCATCCTAATAAATGAGTACTTTATAAGAATTATAACAATAACTGTATAAAGTAATAAGTTTATTGTGAAATATAAGTGATAAATCAATGTATCGTTGAATACCTTTTCCTGAATTCAGCGAATGCACCATCTTGTCCATTTATAATCATTTTTGTTGCATTAAAAGTGTTTGAAACCTTGACTCCGTCTGCATATTTTAAATTGTCAACCTCATTTAGGATAAGGTCAATGTAGGTGTATGGAATTATAAGTTATATACATAACAAATCGTACGTTCCATTTTCTTGGCCCTACACATTTGAATAACCACAATTGTGTTTCCTTTTATGATGTCCTCAAGATGTGACAGAATTTGTTCAGCATACTCTTCCCACAATGTGCACCATATACGGTTTTGCCTTTACATTATATTTCATAGTGGTTAGGACATATGTTAGAGATAGTTGTAAATTATAAAATTTAAGATCTTACTCAAGGTCTTCAAGTTGAATATCAATCCTTTTGGTAGGAGCAGTCAAACCAATGATATTTGAATCCACTAATCTTCCAATCATATCTAAAAGAAAAGAAAAAACAGAATATTAGTCATTGAAATATTAAGATTAGTTTTGAAAAATATAAACAACAACATACCAAAAAGCAGATTTTCATTCACATTTTCAACGGCCAATATATCCTTGAATTGTTTGGGTTGGTAAGTAGATATTGGGAACGCATCATCAAAAAACTCGAACACATGAGTTTTCTTGTAAAATATTATGTTGTAGTTGTTGTTGGTCGTCTTATACTTCATATTGTTTGGTGCTACAAAGAAGTCTCTAACAGCAAATAGATTACCCTCTTTTAGCACACCAACGAACTTATCCATCAATGATCGTTTTATTGTAGCATGAATTCTGTCGCCCTGTATTATGTAAACCAAAAAAGAGTGAATGTGAGAAATAATATGAAATTTCTTATATAATATGTTTGTAAAGAATGTATGTTTTGTGTGTCTTCATTCATATGTAGACAATAATTTGGCACATGTAATGTGGCTGGATTATTCATGAAACATGATTACATTATGTATGTGTATAATAATTGGCAAGTGATTAACAATAGTATTACACTCAATTTCGTATACATTTGAAAAAGTGACTACTTACTTGTTTGTCGTGGAAGACTGTATCCATTCTGAAAATTTCTTCCTTCTTTCCTATCACAGGCACTTGATATAGTCGCACCAGCCTGACACGCAAAGCCCATGTAGTTTTGGAAGGATTCATGTCCTTGATTTGGTTGAATACTCCCATTGTCGTTGCTGCTTGTTCTCCAATGCTGATGCTGCTTGTTCTCCAATGCTGATAAACAAATTTCTTGCTTAGGCAAGTGATGAAAATGAAAAACGTAAGTAAATATGCATAAAATGTATTGTGCAGCAACCTTCAGAGAGTGAATGAGTGTGTGAATATGAATTTGGCTATGTTTAATTTTATATCTACTTAATTGGTCATGTATGGAAGTGAATGAAACATGGGAAAGTGCAGTTATGAATGAAACATGAGGAAATGCAGTTATGAAATGCAGTTATTTCCACCATGAAATGTGTAAGTGGTGGATAGTGGAGTTATTTCCACTTTCAAGTCAAATTAATTCTTATTCTTATACGATCTAATGCTGAAGGGATTGCTTGTGGTTTGTAAAAAATAGATGCTGCTAATATGAGTATTAATTGCATTTACTTTCACTTGACCAATATAATTGTAATTGTCTGTATTTCGTTTGATCTGATCGATCTTTAATTTTTCTTACTCTTATATAGAAGTAATAGAGTTTGATTTCTTTAAATGGAATTAAATGTTATGAATATTCATAAATGTAAAATTAATTGAAATTCACATTCAAGTAATTATATGATGAATTTGATGACTTTGTGAATCAATCAATTAGTATTAATTTATTGATTAATTTCCATGCATTTCTTTTTGGAAAATATCTAAAATACAGTTATTTGGATAAGAAGTTTTTTGTGAAAACATTTGATTCTAAAAAATAGATGTTGCTAATATGAGTATCAATTGCATTTAATTTTGGAAAATATACAAAATACAGTTATTGAGATAATTTGTTTTTTTGTGAAAACATTTGAAAGTATTAATGAAGCAGTTATTGAAATTATCATTTATTTTGTATTTATTTTAATAAGTATTTTCAAAAGTTTTTTGTGAAAACATTTGATTCTAAAAAATAGATGCTGCTAATATGAGTATTAATTGCATTTAATTTGGAAAATATATAAAATACGGTTATTTGGATTAGAAGTTTTTTGTGAAAACATTTGAAAGAATTAATGAAGCAGTTATTGAAATTATTAATTATTTTGTATTTAATTTAATAAGTATTTTCAAAAGTTACTTCTGTTATTATATATATAGATATAGATAGATAGATGGAGAGATTATTTGGTCTACCTAATTAATTTTTTTCTATATTTTATTATTTCAAAATTTTGTAGGTTTCTGTTTTTTTCTTCATTTGTAATTCTAAGAAAACCAAACCGGTTTTATTTATTTACTTTATTCTCCAATATGTTAACGATGTTAATTTTCACATGCCAACTGATATTTTGTGACGAACATGCATAGTATTTTTTTATTAGAGGTAATTGCGTTAAAAAAACACAAACTTAAAGCGTAGTTTCAATTGCAATATGAACATTTGATTATAGTAACATAAAAAACATTTAACTTAACACGCATTTCAATTCGATACATGTTTAGATTTTTCAGAATTCAATTGCAGACATGAAGTTCGAATTGTATACTTATGAAATAATGAAGTAATAAATTTAAAAGTTTGGGACATTTTTAGTTAATAATTATAGATTTCAAAGATTGAGAATATGGACTTTTTGAACGTCAATCCCGCCTTCAATAATTCAATTCTAGTTGAAAAAGGACATCATTTCACTTGCAACTAATACTAAGCTGTAATCCATTTCTTCACTTTTTGCCAATCAAACTACTTAGCCATTATATATTAGCTAACTACATAAAAAAATTTATTTAATTTTAGATTGAGCTGCTCAATTGAAATCATAATAATCATTTGATATGATTACGTATGCATTATGTAAGATGGTTTCACATAGGATTTTAAATGAAATATTTTTTATGAAATTAATAAAATTAACGGGTTAACTTATTCAACATAGCCATGATTGAACTCACATTAGGTTACATAAGACTGATCTGTCTCACATAAAATTTTATGAGAAACGGTCTATATTTATTCTTACGATATATTTGAAAATTCAAATCGTGTGAATAGGTTTGGACAAAAAACTATGCAACCAATTAATTAAAATCTTATATTTATTTCAACAGATTTTCACAATCTTGACCACATAGTTTTTGAAATTTATGGATTGATCAGCACAATAAATAAATAATAAGTAAATAATGAAGAAGTAATTGTAACATAATGTTTGCCTCAATTTAGCAGGATCAATTAATAATCGAATAAGTTTGAACACAGCTTTAAAGTTTGAATAACAACTAAAGCTACACACACTAGTTAAGAATATTATTTGATATTGTATCTATTAAATATACATGATAAATTATTTGTAATTTATTGCACAAAAGTTGAATGTGATTTAGTAATACTTGCAAGAAATATGAGTTAGGACCTGTGAAAACATTAGTATATATGTAGATTAGTAAAGGATTTATTTTCATTACAGAAATCATGTTGATAATTCAATACTTATTGTAAGGAACCTTGTATAGATTTTGATGAAGACAAAACATGTAACAGCTAGGGCCTAGGATCATATGTATTTAGTTTCAGTTGCAATTGCTTAAACTAGGATCAGGAGGCTTGAAGATCAAGACTAAAGCTTGAAGATGGATGAAGACTCTGCTACCTGCAATAAATAAAGAAATGACTAAGTATAGGTTACTACAGCAGGTTTCTAGAAGGAAGCTGGGAGGATGCTGCGATAGGATGCTATTTGAACAAACTGCAAAAACGGCTAAGTACAAAAGATACATCAACCTCTAGAAGGTCACTATCACGAAGGAAGTTGGCCGAATAAAGACAAAGTAGCAACAGCAACCGTTTCCTGAAGCAGTTACCTCAAAGTGAGCACACTGAGTTTACGTTAGGCACATCCACAAGTCAACAAATCAAAATGTGCCACGTAAGGAAGCAAAAAGGACGATATGGTGTTGCCAGACTGAAGAATGATGCAGCAGCAACAAAGGCGTACGATCTCAACAACCTCGTACGGACCAACCAGAAAAGGCCACGTCGCCCCATGCATGCTGCGAAGAACGATGCTCTCTTCAATGGGCAGAATCTTCACGCCTATAAATAGAAGAAGACCGGGACTTGAAAACTACTTGAAACCTGAAACTCTTGCAATCAAAGCACTCAAGCTATCTAACGCTCAATCTTTCAATCCTTAGAAGTTTCAAGTCCAGTCTACAGCAGCAAGCACACTCTGTTTTAGAGAGTTTTTTATTCTAAGCTTGCTGCCTTTATGTTAAAGAAAACTCTTTATTCTTTTCTATAGACTGTAGGAGTTGTTTGATCGGAGGTTGTTCCTGATCAAGTATATTCATTCTTTGTAGAAGAACAAGAGCTCTGCGTGGGCTATTCGAGTTTGGTCACTGTGTGGTAACCCTGTGTGGGAAAAACTGACAGTTCTTGGAAGGTTTAGGTTGTTTAAGAAGGGTCTTTGTAAATCAACCTTACAACTTAACAAAGTTCCTCATTGTGAAGGAGTAGAGAGGACGTAGAGGGATTACTCCACCCTTGAACCTCTATATATCTCTGTGTTCTGTCTTCTGTTTAAAGGCTTACTGTTTGTTCATATCATAACTAGCTTATTTGTTTTGCTAGTGTTACTCTCTCATAAGCATCCAAAAGGTTTTTCAGAAAAGAGCATCGTTTTAAAAGTATTTTCCGTTGTGTATTGATCTCTATTTTCATTAAGTTCACAAGGTAACTACTCAAGCAGTAACCTCAGGATCAGTAAACTTGCCAGCTACCTGCCTGTGTGACTTAAACATTCTGTTTGAAAGAAAAAGTTTGAAAATTTGAGTGGACTTATTCACCCCCTCTAAGTCTACTTCCACTTGGGACCAACACTTATCATTAATTCAATTCTGAAATAAATTTTGGTTCAATATGATTTTATAATTTTCATTTTCCCAAACAAAAGAGCTTATTTGATTTAACTAAAACTTTATCATAAAATCTCATTCAAAAAGTCTTATGAATATAATTTCATTAAATATATGCTATTTACCCTAATTAATACATCAATTTTTATGAATTCAAACGTGGATTATGGATTATAAATTAATTAGTGTCTATAATTAATTTAGTAAGAGAATTTGAGAGGACTGTTATGGAAAGTTCATGTATGATATTTATTTCTATTTCATTGAGATTTATATGAAACCCAAAAAATGGAGGGTAGTTTGGTAATTTAGGGTGGAAATGAAGAGGGTGATTGGTACGATCATTTGGGTTGACTGCATCTAAATTTGTACCTCTTTATCTTTTATTTTGGATTTGGGAAAACAACTTTGCTTCTTTCGCACTTAAAGTCAGACCTTTTTTTTTCCATTAAAAAAAAATGGATTTGAGAATTAAGTGAATTTTGAGTGAGTTTTTTTTTTTTTTTTTTGAGGTCATCACAATTTATATGTATATACTTGGGAGAGTTTGATTAGTGGATAAAAATGATTGTCTTATAAAAATTATTTGTGAGATCATCTCACGCAAGTTTACGTGATTTTGAAAAAGATTGATTTTGATAATTTTGTTGTTTTGAGATATTATATGGTTAAGTTATTGTTAAGATGTCACTATCATATTTAAAATTGTAGAAAAAATAAATCATGTTTTTTTTTTAACCAAACTTGAATAAACAAATGTTTTTAGTCTAAAAAATTATAGAGTTGCATGATTCTGCAAATCTGATACAAGAATGACTGCAATTTTGTTTGTTCCAAAACATTACATAAAAATAACTATCATACAAACTATAAACCAACATTTAAATTATGAAAAATTATAACTCAAATCAAATAATGGAATTAAAAATTATCTGGCTCCTAAATTTTGATTACAAATACTTGAAAATTACTAAACTTTTTATGAACAAAAAAAAAAAAGAATTATGATTGAATAAATGATTTATATGTTTTTATAGAAGGATGTGCCTCCTTTTTATGTGAAGTTTCACCAATCAGCAATGTGGCCCACACATAAAGCAAAGAAAAAAGTCTGTCACAGTGGGCCCCACTTCTCATTCTAACTTTCTTTTTCCATGTAATTATCACTCCTTTTTCTTCTTTTCAAAAAAAAAAATTAATAATTGTAGTTAAAATTAAATTATTTAATTTAATTTTCCCAAAAAATTCTATCTAGTAGGTGGATTAACCATTTCATTAAAGTAGTTTAAAATAAATTAACAATGTGAGGTCAATCTTACTCTTATATGAAAATTAAAACCACACTTTTTGAATCTACTGATATTTTATAATAATCATCATAATATGTGGTATTATATATTAATTTTAAAACCGATTATTTAATGTTGGTTGAATTCCAATGTGGAAAACATACACAACCGACTTCTCTTCTTCTTGTTCTCATGTCAATCCCTCTCACTTCTCCCAATCACTTTTATTTTGAATTTCATGATGTTTTTTAAAAAGACTAGGAGTGCACGCGACTTGTTATATAATCTAATAATTTTTATTGTTGATGATATAGTATAATGATATATTGTTTAAGAAAAAAATTATATTGTTTTTAATGTCTATATTAATAAAAATGTTTAATATATTCAACTTATATAAATAATTGTATTTGATTAACTTTTCACATTTTTCCCTCATCTTTATTTTTCATCCTCTTTAAATATGTCTAAAAACAGTGAAGTCATGATCATATCCTAACTCGTTCCCCTTCACTTCTCTTTCTTTAAAGTGGTTGTATATTTTTTTCTATTATAATGCTAAATTTTAATTTTTTTAATTCAATTACTTATCATTAGATTTAGATAGTGAAGATGACAATCAAATTAGTATTGTTGATATCTCATTATATTTGAAAAAAGTTTCATCCTAATATTTCTTCTTATTTTCATCATCAATATATTTTTTTTATATTTTTAACCTTCATTTCATGTTACTTCATTCTCTTTAAGTGATATAATTGTTATATATGCATTGCTTATAAAGTATAATGACTATCATGTAGGTTTTTTTTCTTATTTCCATCACTAATTTTTCTTCTTCTTTTGATATTTTTAACCTCCATTTGATGCTATTTATTCACATAAAATGATATTTATTATATTGCTTATATAATACAATAACTTCCTTTCAATTTTTCTTCTTATTTTCATTACCAACTTTTATTCTTCTTTTGATATTTCTAGTCTCCATTTCATCTAAGTTCATCCTCATTAAATGAGTTGTTATATATACATTGCTTATATAAAAAATAACTTTCATCTCAATTTTTTTCCTTATTTCCATCACTAATTTTCTTTTTCTTTTAATATTTAGACCCTCCATTATTTTTCTTATTGTTTTGATATTTATAACCTACATTTCAAAAAGTTAGTTCATCCTCATTTAGTGAGACTTTCATCTCCATTTCATGCATTGCTTATATAGAAGTAGAAAATGGCTTGTAGAGGAGGTCTAATTCCAATAACTTGTAGAGGAAGCCTAATTTTAGTGGTTTGAAATGAAAGATTGATTCAAAATTACTAAATTAATAGAGAAAACCAAAATGAAATTAAAAAAAATTAGACAAATTGATGTGACATTTTTAGGATGGAAGGTGACAAATTTATAATTTTGCCAACATTTTTTTTTATTATGTATATAGATATAGATACATAGATATAGAAAGATTTTAGATTGGTACACAACCTTCATTATTATTAATTTTAATTTCAAATTAATTATAATGTTGGTATTTCTATAATAGTTTTCAAACTTTTAAACATTTTATAGCCCTTCATAAAATGAAATTTAGATTAAAACCTATTTTCCACATTTATATATCAAAATAATAAACTAATTTAAATTTTATTTGATTTTGACAATTTTTAAATTTCATTATTTTCAAAAAAATTGAACTATATCATTAAGATATAGTGATATCATTTAAAATAGCTTATTGTATTTCATCTTTACTCATATATGTAAAATTGAAGATAACTTTTTATATAATAGTGTGTGTATATATATGTATGTATATATAAGGCTTGTTCTAGAAGATACCTAAAAGTTATTTAGTTTTTTTCGTTTCTTTTTTTTACTATTGGTATTGTTTTGGAGGAAAATGACAAATTTGAAATTTTCCCTAACTTGCTTTTTTCTAGTATAGTATAGATTTGATCGATTAATTTGTTTGTGCTAATTCAATTCAATTATTACAGAAATATTAGATCGAAACCTAGAACATTGTTCATAAATTGCACCACCCTTTGACCTAATTTTATGGAAATGTTTGAAAAATTGTTACATACATATAACACAACAATGTTGCACAATGGTAATAAACATAATTAATGTATAACATTAAATAACTAACACAAAAAAAAAAACTAACAAAAAAATAAGATAGCAACAATTCTTTAAAAAAAAACACATAAATTGAAACCAAAAATTACTCCATCCATCACAAAAAGACACTTCACTGTTCCTTTTTTTTTTCCCCTGTCCCAAAATAGTTATTTTCCTTAAAAGTACTTACTACGATATAATTTGTTTAAAATACCTTTAATTAATGTTTGTTGAAATTAGTGATTAGGTGGCTTTTTGTTTAATCATCAATGTGTAATTATGGTATTATGAGAATTGTGTGGGTTAAAATTGTTTTTCCAAATAAATTAAATATTTTATCTTAATCAATATTAAATGTGAAATGTGTTCGGTGTATACTGTATATTCAAAATGACAATTATTTTAAAAAGGTAATAATAGTAATACATATTAAATTAAATAAATATTATTCCATATAAGAACTAGACTGTATATAGGCAAGATTTAAAAAAAAAAAAAAGTATCTATTATGTAAGACCGTCTTACAAATTATTTCACAATTCACATATAAATTAGTGGATATGAATTTGGTTAATGGATAAAAAGGATCTGTCTCACAAAAATCATTCGTGAGACCGTCTCAAGCAAGTTTTTGTGTTAAAGAAAAACATAAAATAACATCAATAATATTGATAAAAGATAAAACGGCCCCAAGAACATAGCCAAACAGTAAGAGTCGTGATAATGTTACATGTCATTTAACACTTTCCTCGATCCACATCTCATTCGAGTAAATGATCATCGGTCTCGTAGAGGAGTTTTTCTTCTCTTACCCGAACAGTACCCGAAGAAAATATAAAAGGGAGTTTTGAGGAAACAAACTCATCCTTTAATTTTGACTTTTAGTGTTACGTAGCAGTATAATAAAACTCTTATTTCCATGTCATGCAATTCCTGCTCACTAATGGACCTCTCCTTTCTCCTCCTCCTTGCTTCACTCCTCGCCGCCGCCGCCGACAATGATACCGCCGCCCTGACTCTCTTCCGCTCCCAGACCGATCTCCACGGCGCCCTCCTATCCAATTGGACGACCAGCTCCACCGCCTGCGCCGCCAATTGGGTTGGCGTACAATGCACCGACCACCGCGTCACCGCCGTGTCCCTCCCCGGCCTCACCCTCCGCGGCCCCATCTCCGCCCTCTCCGCCCTCGACCAGCTCCGCCACCTCGACCTCCGCCACAACCGCCTCAACGGCACCCTCGCTCCCATCGCCCACTGCCTCAACCTCAAGCTCGTCCACCTCTCCGCCAACGACCTCTCCGGCGAAATACCCCCGGAACTGTCGTCCCTCCACCGCCTCCTCCGCCTCGACCTCTCCGACAACAACCTCCGCGGCCCCATCCCCCCACACCTCTCCAATCTGTCGCGCCTCATCACCCTCAACCTCGACGGCAACGAACTCACCGGCGCGATCCCAGACTCCCTCGACTCCCTTCCACACCTCAAACAACTGAACCTGTCAAACAACCAACTGTACGGCGCCATCCCCAAGCCCTTACTTTCCCGGTACGGCGGAAGCAGCTTTTCCGGCAACCAAGGCCTCTGCGGAAACCCCAACTGCCCACGCACCGCCGGCGGGCCTTCTCAAACTGTACCCTCAAACCCCACCCCCATCCCCTCATCGCCGTCGAACACCCACCGCAGGAAACTCAGCAAAGGCGCGATCATCGCTCTGGTGGTGGTGAACTCATTACTACTGATCATGGTGGCATCTTTCGCAGCCACACATTACTGCGCAAAGGGCTCAAGATCAGACACAGCTTCAATGGCGACAGTCAAAAACGGAGGTGGAGATAGCGACGGTGATGATAAGAGGAAGCTGGTGTTTTTTGACCGGAAAAAGCAGTTCGAGCTGGAGGATCTGCTCCGAGCATCGGCGGAGATGGTCGGAAAAGGGAGCCTGGGGACAGTGTACAAGGCGGTTCTTGAAGATGGAGGTGTTGTGGCAGTGAAAAGGCTGAAAGATTCGAATCCATGTGGGAGAAAAGAGTTCGAAGAGTACATGGATGTAATAGGGAAGCTTAAACATCCAAATGTAGTAAGATTCAGAGCTTATTACTATGCTACACAAGAGAAGTTGCTTGTCTATGATTTTCTATCTAATGGGACCTTGCATTCACTTCTTCATGGTATGGGATTTTCCTTCTTTTGACTTTTTATGATTAAGATGAAACATCAGATCCAGTTTTGTTGATACATCTTGACTTTTGATGCTTGGAGCTAATGACAAAATGGATAAAATATCTAGACATAAAATTCTCTTGCAAGAAAAAGGATGGAATAATTCACAAATCATATATGGTTAACAAAACAAGAAAAAGTCTCTTCTAAAGTTTAACTCTGGATAATAGAATACTTGTTTTGATTGGAACAGGGAGCAAAGGAGCAGGAAGAGTACCATTGGATTGGACAACAAGAATCAGCTTGGTACTAGGAGCTGCTAGAGGGCTTGCAAGAATTCATGAGGAATATGGAGGTTCCAGAATCCCTCACGGCAACGTGAAATCATCGAACATATTGCTCGATAAGAATGGAAATGCTTGCATTTCCGATTTTGGGTTGTCATTGCTTTTGAACCCCATCGAGGCCATAGCTAGACTGGGAGGGTACAGAGCACCCGAGCAAGCTGAAATCAAGAGACTCTCACAAATGGCTGATGTTTATAGCTTCGGAATGGTGTTGCTAGAAGTGATCACCGGTAGGGTTCCGTTGCAGTACCCTTCTCCGGCTCGTCATAGGGGTAAGGAGGAGGAATCAGCAATGGATTTGCCGAATTGGGTTCGGTCGGTGGTCAGAGACGAGTGGACGGCTGAAGTGTTCGATCAAGAGTTGTTGAGGTATAAGAATATCGAGGAGGAGTTGGTGTCAATGCTGCATGTGGCTATGGCTTGTGTGGTTGCACAGCCGGAGAAGAGGCCTACGATGGTTGAAGTTGTGAGAATGATAGAGGAGATAGGAGTCGAGCCGTCGCCATTAGGCGAAGACTACGACGAGTCGCGTACTTCGCTCTCGCTGTCGATCACCACCACTGAAGATGCTTTAGCATGAGGTTGTCTTGACCATTTGCTGGTGTCTTATTGCAAGTATTTTTGTTGTTCCAAGTTGTTTCCCTTTGCAGATGTTACTTTTGTAATATTGCTTTGTGAACTGCAAGTGGGATAATCAATGGGGTAGCCTAGCCTACCTGTCAAGAACTTAGTTTCATTTCAATATTTAATGTGAAAGTTACCTAAATATATATAACGTTGTGATGATTTAATTCAGAAGCATGACTGATAAATGTAATGACTTCTTCACTACAGATGAAAAGATCCAAGTACCATAAATAGACTCAATATGCAAAAATGAAAATAGAAGCAATTATCATCAACATCTTAGATGTATTAATATGTAGCAAGATTGAAAGATTACTCATAAGAAGGGATATCATTATTTATTTCTGTGATTGCTTTTTTCCAACTTCTACATACAGCACAAACAACTACATCTTTAAGGTGGCCTCTTTTCTTACAAGGATGATAATTCTCAATGAATCGCATACAATAACAAACTTGATTAGGCATAGGCATATCTAGAAGCCACATACAACAACATGCCGTAAGTCATCAACTTACTGGACCTGTTTGATCAATAAGGGTTCCGACCCTTTCTCCACATAATGCCCTCGATATATTTCCAGGCTCGTGAAGATTGAAAATGCCAACTGCAGAAATATTATATATGAGTTAAATGAACCATATACAACCCATTACGGGGAAACCAAGAAGGAAAGACGAACACGTATAAGTTGAGGACCTGGAATCCCGTTTTCTTCACAGAAAGTCACGGCCATCATGTCCATTGGAGATGCACCCCGTGCAACCAACTCCCTGAATGAAAGGTGCTCTGCTGCTATGTTATTATTTCTAGAGTCGCAGACATAGACACCTTCCACGTTTGATCCTTTCAGAACTGCATCAGCATGAACTGCAGAAATACAAGATGTTATGCTGTTTTGTGAGATATCGAAGAAACCATGAATTGGAACGGATAGGCATCAAAAGGCGAAGCCATACTCTCTGATGCTCTAAGTGCTGCAGCAGTATCCGTAGAAAAGAGAGGATTCCCTGTGCCAGCACCAATGCCACCAAATATTACAACTCTTCCTTTTTCAAGATGCCGGATTGCTCGTTGCCTGCTATAAGGCTCAGCAACCTCTGGCATTGAAAAAGCACTCTGCACGCGTGTCTGAACACCCAATTTCTCCAAAGCAGACTGCAGTAGTATGGAGTTCATCACAGTTGCCATCATTCTGGTTACAATTGAATACAACAGCTGAATCAGGGAGTGAGTGAGAAGTCCACTGATAATACAGTGAATTAACTAGCCAAGATGAAGGATATACGTTAAAAGAGCACATTTTAGTTTATCATGAGAAGTGCTCAAGAGAGTGAGAGTAACATATGAAGAGGGATCCGTCTGGTTAATTCATTGAGTAATTCATTAAATAGGTTATGAAACTCAAATGTCAATAAGCATCAACCAGATCTTCATCGGTAATAGAACTATGCAGTTACTGCAGTTAATTCATTGAATCTGCATATTTTGATCCTTTGGATCCTTAAGAGAGATAAGGGAATATTGGAATTCAAAAGATTAGAACTATGCAGTTACTTCTCTTCCTTCTTCACTCAGATCTTGATTCCAGAATTTGTTATTTATTTTTCGGTCGTCTGCTAATGAACAACTATTCCGAATATACCAAGTGTCAATATCTTTCCTATCCAGAATAGTTTCTAAATGATATTAGCTCATCCAAAATGAAGACAAGTTCATCCCAGAGCTTCAGTGGAGCAGTAAATGCAGTGTTGATAAATGATAAGCATAAATATAGGTGAAGAAAATAAAAAGGAATGCAAGTTTCAAAAAGAATTACAACACAGGCACAGAAGAAGAGTATGTAAAAACTGAATATGGGGAAGGACATGCATTGAATTGAGTCCATTACAACGTCTGTTGCATCCGAGATCAAAACAATTCATTAAAAAATAGTAGATAAATCATCAGTAAAAAGGAAAACAGAGAAACATAACAAGATTAGCACAATACAAAATAATTCTGAACTGCAAATTAAATGGAACTTACCCAATCTGATAAGCAGTACACCTATCAAAACCAGTTGATGTAACCCATGTGTCTCCACAAAAGAAATTGCGACCACCGACAACGATAGCAACCTAAGATGAAATAAAATAAATGAAGATTGCATAGGAAAGAAATAAGAAAGCCAGAGAAATTCCAATTTATAAATACGATGCTTGTTAATTAGTACCTCAACGCCAATGTGGCATGCTATCGAAACTTCTCTTGCAATCAGCATGGCCACCTATCATACATAGATAAAAGTCAAGCCAATTAGACTTGAATGAGCCATGAAAAGTGAAATTAACATCTCGTCAGTTTCTGTAAATAATGGCTTTCAATCAAAGCTATTTATCTGTTCAAATTCTTGGTAGTCAGAATACAGACCTTGGAAGCCATTAATCAAATCAGTCCAGATTATTATTTGAAATTCTCTACTGTTCATAATATTTATAGTTGATTAAATGCTTAGCACCAATAATAGGAGGCAGTGCATAACATTAGATTATCAAGATTAACAATGCGTTAACTGAAAAGAAAATCGGTACAGTGAACAAATACTGATATGAGTTTAATTTATCGGGTGGTTCTCTTAAAGACAAAACCACATATAGTAAGAGAAGCTCTTGGAGAAAATCACAGCTGAAGGAGAAGAAATTATAGATTTCCCAATAGTCATATACAAGCATTTGCAACTCGAGGGAAAAGTATAAGATCCATTCAGAATTTTAGCTAGTAAAAGGTTTCATTAAAGTATGTGCACTACTTCACTTTCTCAATCAGGCATTTCGCATCCTTAAACATCAATTTCAAGCCATAGAGACTATTCTATATTCATGGCATGACAAGATGGCTTCACCAAAGTTCAAATCATTTCTTGCTGGATTCACTACGAAACTGAAGTTCCATATGACAGATTAAACAAACTCAACTGCCAAAAGAAGGAGAAATTAGGGTAGAAATAAACCTTTGGATCAATATTATTAGGAGCACTTCCACCTAGAGCAGCTCCACTAATTTTGAACACAACTCTTCGCCACCTGAGATTATTCGATGGTTTCAACTTCACACTGTTAATTTGAGCACCAGGGCTATTGGCTACAGTTCCTAGTCTGCCCACAAACAAGCCAACCATGAGGAATAACTCATAAAAAGGATAAATCATCACTACGACAACGCACTCGTATAAACAAATTCATAGTTAAAGCAACCAATAAATAGATAACTGTAGCTCGTGCCATAAGTTTAAACACAGAGTTCGCACAGCCAATTTGATGTAGAAACAGCTTGTAATTGTAATTCAACAAGTAGCTGTCCACAAATTTATAATCACTAGCAAAAATTTCTTCTGCTAATCGAAAATTGCCACCAACAATCAGTAATCAGAGTTTCGATACGTATACCTCTTGGTTTGCCTAGTCGAATACGATGCTCCACCGCCACCGGAGGACTTCTCCTCCTCCGCCGCAGCTTTCGCGGCGAGAGAACTACCGACGATCTGCTCCATCTGCTTGAACCACGGCCAGTGACTCGTAGCTACGCCGCCGTTGCTCAACCGATGTCTCTCCAACTTATACCGCTTCTTCAGATTGTCCACCTTGTTCTTACACTGCTCCACGCTCTTCGACTGATTCTCGCATCTATCACTCACAATCGCCGCCACCTCCTCCCAATCCCTACCCCTCAAATTCCCCCGATTCAACTGCACGAATTTCTCACTGTACGCCACCAGCAAACACGCAATAGCCGTGTCGCTCCACTCCTCCCTGTCCTTCCTGTAATCTCCGCTTCCGCCGGCGGACGGCAACCTAGTCCTCTTCGATGTGCCGCTGTGGATGTCATCTCGATCGGCCAGGCGCTTCCCCGATAAAGAATTCGGGTCGTGCTCCGAGTCGAACGGGTCGGAATCCTGGTCGTAAGGGTTGATCTGATACGGCGGAGTCTGGTTGGTGGTAGCGGTGGAAGGCTGGGCGGAGTTAGGGTTTTGGTGGTCGTCGAGGAGGGAAAAATCGTCGTCACAAGAGGCCATGGACGGCGTCAAGGTGACGGAAACGGAGTGGGACAGACGGCCGTGAAAGAAGACGTTTGGTGATGGCGCCGTTAAGGATAATGGAGTTTGGGGATTTTGCAGGTGAAGGGGAGGCGTTACATTCGTGACGAGTCCGTTAGGTGGGCACGTGGTGTGCACTGGTCACGTGAGCGTGCCCACTTTTACGTTGCAAATACTGGACCCGACCCGAATGAATCATGATTATTTCAATTTTGGCCCCTAAATTATTTCAAATCATTTTAGTGCCTCTCATCTTCTATTACTTTATTTTGCCCCACTTTCACTTGCTTCCTCAAAATACTTCAATCCACAAAGTTTAATTACTTATATATTAGATACATTTTAATAAAATTATGAGTAACTTATTATCACCTATCCATGATATTTTGGTTTCATAATCAATGAATATGGGTTGGATATTTATCAATTACTCGCAAACAAATCATAGCAAGAAGAAAAGTAATCAGTTATTAAGATATTATTAAGATTTTAAAATATAGTTAGGTTAATTAATTATTAACCAACTAGATTTTCCAATTAAGTTTGATGTATAGTGATATGGGCCAAAATGGACCAGGGCCTGCAAAAGAAAGTCCATTAAATTAATTGAGCCCATTAGATTGTTTAAGCCCAAGACTCAATATTTTTGGACTATATTACCTACAAGGCCTTGGGTGATGGAGGGGGATTAAAAAGGCTGAGGATATATAAGAGAAAAAATGACAATCATCATATTTTTACAAATTGACGCCGCCTGTGGGAAACCGGAGAAGAAGGTAAGTGAGAACCTTTTTCTTATCAGAAAAGCTTATTACCTTTTAGGAAGAGAAAAACCATAAAGAGCAGAGGGATCCATGGAAGGGAATAACTCACCAATAGCTAGGAACTTGAGGAGGGAGTTTGAGGAAGAAATGGATGAGGAGCCAAGGGGGGGAAATATGGAGGAGAGAGCAGATGATACACCTCGGCGAAGAGAAACTCGGGAGGAAAGAGAGGGAAGAAATGAAGGTACACCGGAGAAAGTGAGCTTCACCCCTGCTCAACTGGAGTTACTTATCAATTCAGCAGTGAGTAAAGCGTTACAGGTTGCCCTTCTTGCTGCTACGACTGCCGCAGTAGAAGATGCGGAGCAGAGAAGGGAGATGTGGGAAAGTCAGGAGGATGCCAGAAAGCAGAGGTCGAAGAAGGGCCACAGTGAATCAGGAAGAAGCAGTAGATGGAGAATCCTGTTCTCGAGAAGGAGAAGTGGGGGAGAGAGAGCACCAATTATTAAAGAAAATAGAGGAAATGCAAAGGGAAATAAAGTCTTTGAAGCAACAGATGAATGGAGGAAGTCAACTGAGAATACCTGGGGAAACCCCGTTCACATCGAGGGTTCGGGAGGATGAGCTGCCCAAGAACTTTCGTCCTCTCTCATTCGAGTATGATGGGACGTCAGACCCGTATGACTATTTATTGCGCTTCGAAAATGCAGCTCTCTTGCACCAATATTCGGATGGAGTCAAGTGCAGAGTATTCTTCATTACTCTGACCAAGTCAGCGCAACAATGGTTCAGACAATTGAAGGCCGGCAGCATCAGCTCTTTTGCGGATTTTAGTTGTTCCTTCTTGCATTAGTTTGCAAGTGCGAGAAGGTAGCAGCGGACTGCTCAATTCATATTTAGTTTAAGGCATGGAGAGAGCGAACCTTTAAGATCGTATATAAAGAGATTCAGCATAGCAGCCCTAGAGGTACCCTCAGCTACACCGGAAGTGAAAGTAAGTGCTATAGTGCAAGGGCTTAAAGAAGGAGATCTATTCCGCTCTATAGCAAATAAACCTACCAAGACTTATGATGAGGTCTTATCCAGAGCTGACAAATTTATCAACTTGGAGGATGTAAGTAAAGCCAAACAAGGAGAGAGAGTCAGCTCTCGAGATAAAGAGGTCCAGCGTAGGACCCCCTCAGCTCTGATGCGGGCAGCTGGTGAGCGTCGAGGAGACTTAGGATGAGAAAATTTCCAGCGATATACTCCCTTGAGGACGTCGGCTGCTCAGATATTACAATTGACTGAGAGAGCGGTCTCTTTTAGGTTCTCCTAAACAGATCTAATACACCATAAAAGCCCAAGGGGAGGTAGTTCTGTGTCTTCCATAATGATTATGAACACGATACCAATGAGTGCAGATAATTGAGGAACGAGATCGAGAGATTGGTCCTGTTGGGAGCTTTAAGCGAGTTTGTTGACCACAGGGGAAATAGATTTGAAAAGACCAGAAGTGGACTGGAGGAGGTTGGTGGAAGTAGTATGTAGGGGAAACAGAAGAGGGAGCATGAAGGGGAATTACCACCTCCTCCTAAACGTGGGTTTATCCAGATAATAGTAGGAGGTCTGGGAGAGAGAAACTCGAATAGGGCGAGAAAGGCTTCCTTAAGGCGGGCTCAGAACTGGAATCTTACCTCAGAGGCAGGGGTAGGAGAGCTAAAGGTGGAGCCAGACATCTCATTCGGGGTGGCAGATGAGACGACCTTGTTACGACCACATTCAGATGCGCTGGTGATTGTGGCAGAATTAGGTGGGTATGATGTGGCCAGTATCTTTGTGGACACGGGGAGCTCGGTGGACATCATTTTCGATAACTGCTTGGCTAAAATGAGTTCGAACGCGCCCATTCGCCCAGTGACGACAGCCCTGTACGACTTTATAGGAGGTACGGTATATCCTATAGGAGTGGTCAGCTTACAAGTAGTACTGGGGAACCAGCCCTGGTGAAAAATCTTAATGGTTGATTTCCTAGTGGTGGATGCTCCTTCTGCTTATAACCTCATCTTTGGCAGACCAATTTTAAATGAATTAAAGGCTATTGTATCCATATACCACATGAAAATAAAATTTCCGGCCTCAGTGGTAACCAGGTGAACTCCAGAAAATGCTATTCTGAAGCAGTTAAGTCTGCGGATAAGCTAGCCTTGGTGACTACGAGTGACGTTAGTTTGGAAGGAAAAAGTGGTAAAAAAGTGCGGGAGGAGCAAGAACCAGGAGATGAGTATGAGAAGATGGTATGTGAAGAGGAACTGATCCAGATTGAGCTATATGAGGGCAGAGAAGGATTCCACAGTAAGATTGGAAGTAAAATGACAATAGAAGAAAGAGAAGCGATGATTCGTTGCCTGCGAAGTAATGCAGATCTCCTCACTTTCTCTGCTAAGGACATGACATGCATTGATCCCAGCATTGTCGTACATAAATTGAATGAAGACTCCTCTGTCAAGCCTGTGAAGCAAAAGCTAAGATGCTTTGGGGAAGAAAAGGATATGATCATCCGCACAGAAGTGAAAAGACTTCTAAATTTAGGACATGTGGTCCCGATCCAATTTCCGATGTGGCTATCTAATACGATTTTAGTTCCTAAGGGAGAAAATAAGTAGAGGATGTGTATAGATTTCAGAGACCTTAACAAAGCTTGCCCTAAGGATCACTATCATCTGCCCCGCATCGATCAGCTTATTGATTCTACATCTAGATGCAAGAGGCTTAGTATGATAGATACTTATTAAGGATATCATCAAATAAAATTGGATCCAGCAAATGTGTCTAAGGTCTGCTTCGTTACCTCAATTGAGACCTTCAGGTATGTACGGATGCCATTTGGATTGACAAATGCGGGGGCCACTTATCAGAGGATGGTAGATAAGTTATTTGGGCCGCTGCTGGGTAAGAACATGGAAGTGTATGTTGATGATATGTTAGTAAAAAAACATATTACCAGAAGATCATTCTAAAGATTTGGAAGAATCATTTAAGGTAATACGAAGTAGTGGAATGAAGCTAAACCCAGACAAGTGCTACTTCGGAGTCAGCTATGGTAAATTCTTGGGATATATGGTCACTAAGAACGAGATTGAGATTAACCCATCCATGGTCAAAACCATAGTGGATATGGAAGCCCCACGTAATACCAAGGAGCTACAATGATTGTTGGGAAGAGTGATAGCTCTTAGTCGATTTGTGTCTAAAGCTGCTAACAGAAGTTATCCGTTCTTCAAAATCTTAAGGAAATGATGTCAGTTCGCTTGGACAGATGAATGTACACAGGCTTTTGAAGAACTGAAGGCTTATCTGGCAGGATTACCGTTACTGACCAAGCCAGATAAAGGTGAAATCATGTATGTATACATCTTGGTTGGAGATGTGGCGGTTAGTTCAGTACTGATTAAAGAATAGTGAACACAACAAAAGCCGATATACTATGTAAGTCGAGTTTTACAAAGCCTAGAAGTGAGATATGCAGAGGTCGAGAAGGCAGGGCTGGCTGTAATTACCACAGTTCGACGGCTGCGTCCATACTTTCTGTCTCATAAGGTGGTTGTGAGGACTAATTATCCTCTGGGACAAGTGTTAGGAAAGATGGACACCTCTGGAAGGATGATCAGATGTGCGGTTGAGCTTGGAGCTTATGAGATAGAATTTGAGCCAAGAAGAGCCATCAAAGCTCAGGTCTTAGCAGACTTCATACAAGAAGTCGTTCATGTATCAGTGATAGAGGATTGGAGGATGTATGTAGATGGATCTTCATCAAAGGAAGGATACAGAGTGGGGGTCTAGATCTTTTGTCCAGATGGGCAAGAGATGTGATTCACAGTAAAACTTACTTTCCCAGTGTCCAATAATTAGGCGGAATATGAGGCACTCTGGCAAGGTATGAAAATAGTGACTGAAATGGGAAGAAAAAGATTAAAAGTGTTTACAGATTCACAACTTGTGGTCCAGCAGCTAAAAGGCGTATATGAAATAAAAAAAGAAGCTCTGAGGAGGTATGCGGATAAAGTGACGGAGACAAAATTGGCCTTTGAGCAGTTTGAGCTCTGCCAAATTCCTAGGTCAGAGAACCTTACAGCTGACCATTTAGCTAAAATTGCTAGCTCATATCCATCTTCGTAGCCCATGAAAGTCACAGTGCTGATTGCAGAAAGAGAGTTGAGCTGTCAGGAAGTCTGGGAGATCTCAGAAGAGGATGACTGGAGAACTCCAATCATTGAACAGTTGAGGACAGCGGTCCAAAGTCAGATCTAGGGAGAGAGGGAGAAAAGAATAGCAATAAGATACTGCATTAATCAAGAGCAGCTCTATAGGAGCTCGTTCACGCAGCCCTACTTAAGATGTCTCAGTGCGGAGAAAGGAAAATATGTCATTCAAGAGATACATGAGGGCTGTGGTGGTGATCATGCAGGATATAGGTCGGTTATTAGAAAGACACTTAGGGCTGGGTATTATTGGCCTACAATGGGTCAAGATGCAAAGATATATGTACAGAAGTGTCACATCTGTCAAATTTACGAGCCTCTGATCTATGTACCTGCAGAGGAGTTAGGAAGAATGTTTGCACCATGCCCCTTTGCGAAATGGGGGATCGACCTTGTGGGACCTCTTCCTCTGGCTAAGGGACTAGAAAAAATTCTTGATAATGACTATTGACTACTTCACCAAATGGGTGGAGGTAGAACCTTTGAACAAAATTGATGAAGGCAATGTCGTTAAGTTCTTATGGAACCAGATCTGTTGCCTGTATGGAGTACCAAGGGTGTTGATATCGGACAATGGAACCCAGTTCAATGGTTAAAAAATAAGAAAATGGTGTGAAGAGATGAAGATAGGACAGCGGTTTGCAGCAGTGGCACACCCACAAGCGAATGGACAAGTTGAAGTTACCAATAGAACATTACTCAAGGGTTTGAAAGCACGGATAGAAAACGCTAAAAGTAGATGGGCAGAAGAGTTGGAGTCTATATTATGGGCATACAGAACTACCCCGAGGACAGCTACAGAGATGGCTCCCTTCAACTTGGTCTTTGGGGCTAATGCAACAATCCCGATGGAAATTGGGATGGAAACTCATAGGATTATGGTTTTTGAGGAAACTCAGAATGAACAGCTGATGGCAGAAAACTTGGATATGATAGAAGATGAGAGAGAACTGGCACACCTGCGAATAGAGAAATACAAAAGCAAAGTCAAGGCAGCATATGATAAGAAAGTACGTCCTAGGTAGTTTCAAGTAGGAGATCTTGTCTTAAGAAGGGCAAACGTCTTAAAGCCCAAAGGGAAGCTGGAACCGAATTGGGAAGGGCCTTGGATAATTACAGAGGTCCTGAAAGGTGGTGCATATCGAATTTCAGATGACGAAAGAAGGGCAACGCTTAGACCATGGAACATATGCAACTTGAAAAAATATTTTGCCTAAGTCTTTTCTGTTCTTAACTTTATGCATTTCAATAGTATTTTCAGTCGTATGTCGTTTATATCTATCATGGTTTTTGTCAATGAATTTTCAACTCTATCTATTATCGATGAATGAAATCCTAGTTCAGAATCACACTTGCAGAAGCTCCCTGGCACAGGCTAGACTCCTACGTCTACGTCATCCTCTGATCTACGGAGCAGAGACTCAGTCAACGCGGTCTCACCTTACGTCTTCCTGGCAGAGGCTAGACTTATACGTCTACGTCATCCTCTGACCTGCGGAGCAGAGACTCAGTCAACGCGGTCCCATCTTACGTCTTCCTAGCAGAGGCCAGACTTCTACGTCTGCGTCATCCTCTGACCTGCGGAGCAGAGACTCAGTCAACGCGGTGTCATCTTACGTCTTCCTTGCAGAGGCCAGACTTCTACGTCTACATCATCCTCTGACCTGTGGAGCAGAGACTCAGTCAACGCGGTCTCATCTTACGTCTTCCTGGCAGAGGCCAGACTCCTACGTCTGCGTCATCCTCTGACCTGCGGAGCAGAGACTCAGTCAACACGGTCTCATCTTACGTCTTCCTGGCAGAGGCCAGACTCCTACGTCTACGTCATCCTCTGACCTGCGGAGCAGAGATTCAGTCAACGCGGTCTCATCTTACGTTTTCCTGGCAGAGGCCAGACTTCTACGTCTGTGTCATCCTCTGACCTGTGGAGCAGAGACTCAGTCAACGCGGTCTCATCTTACGTCTCCCTGACAAAGGCCAGACTTCTATGCATGTGTCATCCTCTGACCTGTGAAGCAGAGTCTCAGTCAACGTGGTCTTATCTTACGTTCCCTTGCAGAGGCCAGACTTCTACGTCTGCGTCATCCTCTGACCTGCGGAGCAGAGACCCAGTCAACACAGTCTCATCTTATGCTTCACTGACAGATGCCAGACTTCTACGTCTACGTCATCCTCTGACCTACAGAGCAGAGATCTAATCAACATTGGGGCATTGAGCAGAACTTTCGGAACTCGACACATACTTATCACTTGGTGTCAAAGACAAGAAAAGACAATGATAAAATCATATAAGAATTTTGGATGACTTGAAAGCCTCAAAATACCAAGGTAAACATCTCAATTAAAATTTCGTTAATTGCCCTTGAGTATAAAGTATGCATATAAACTTGTGACGAAATAGTTAAAATGTTATCTGTATGTACTTGAAAATGTGAGAAGTTGAACAAATACAAAGGATGAAGGCAAAGTCGAACTGAATGTTAAAACTGTAGAAAACAAAAATTATAAATGTTTGTTTTTACATGGCATCAAATAAAAATAAAGTTGACCAAGGGAATAAAAGAAATGAGGCAACAAAAGGCCCTAATGTTTGAGGGGTAAACTTTTTCCACCCTACTTAAACTTAGCCGCACTCGGCTAAGTGTCAAAAAGAAAACAAAAGTAAAGTGAGAACCACTGCGGAAAGGCTTAAGACTTGTCTCTAGAGGAAGCTCTTTTTGAAACAGCCACCTTACTTGTGTCTGTCGTACGCCAGGTAGAGTCACCGCTTAGCATGATCAGATCTACATGAGGGAGATCGGGCACGTTTGTCTCAGAAATCGGTGGGAGTATTAGCAGAACTGGAGGGTCCGCAGAAGAAGGAGTGCTAGTTGTCATCAGAGGATATGAAACCTCCTTCAAGGGAGTCACCGAAGAGAAAGCCTTTTGCAGCTCAGAATAAGCTTGTTGAAGAACAGGTAACCACCAGGGATGGTCTAGAGGCTCGAATTGATCTCCCTCGAAGTAAGGACAAGCAGACATATCTACCAGAGGTCTGCTAACATCCAGTTCACGCGAGAAACCCTATTCCTCTGTTTGCTTCTGAGCGGTTTCGAACCCATATTGATAATAATGATCAATATGAGGCCCAAAGTCCGCTAGAGACCTACTGCTCTTCAAATAAGCATCTCGTATACCCTCCACTAAATGACGGAGGAAGGTCTGTCCAGCTTCTGTGAGCAAAAGATTCTTGTGACACAACTCTACGCCTTCAGTGAATTTTTTTGACCCATAATCACGACAACTCTGCTTCTCGTCAGCCAACTTCTTATTGAGGGATTCCCTTTCTGAAATCCAGTGGGTCTTAGCCTCTGCAAATGCTTTCTCAAGCTCGACATACTTCTGCTTAGCCACCTCTGTCCCAGCACTTTTCTCTACGACCAAACGAGCAGTTTCGGCCTGTTCTGAGCTAGCAACCCTAGCTTGCAGTTTACTAAAATGAACTACGGCCTGAGAAATACACCAAAAGAAAAAATGTAGAACGCCATAAATAAAAATGATGATTAAATAAAATAGATACCGAACCTAGCAAGTACCTTAAACATGCATTGCGCTCCTTGTGCTAGCTCATCATCTAAGGGAAGATGACTTAACGATGCGTTGTCTTCAGACGTCAGTATAAGCCGGAAATACTGTTTTACCTCTTCAGCGTTCAAGTTCAACAAGGATTTCGGAAGCTCGATAGGAGGGGATTCAACAGTGAAAGAACGGGCACGAGGGCGCTGGCGTTCTCATACAGTAATTTCAGTGTGGTTACCCCGAAGAGGGGATTTGGTGCGGAGGTGTTGCGGTTCTGATGGAGGGTCAGCAGAGGTAAGAGAACGCTTACCTCTGTCACCAGCAGCCAGGGGGTTCTCTGGCTGTGAAAGAGGTCTGGAATCTGTGCCAGAAGGTGCTGAAGACCCAGTCTTATTACCGCTACCAGAAGTATCCTTCAGGCGGATACTGGACATCCATTGATGATCTGAAAAAGAAAGGGATTTAATAAGAACTTTAAAAGATCTGTCGTTCGTAGATAACCATCTAAGGAAAAGGAAGACATCTGTATATACCAAGTTCGGGGAGGGAGGAAGTCTGATCAACACAGAAGCCAAAGACAGAGAGGATGGCGGGGTCTTCAGCCAATTTCACTAGATCAAAAAGTCCGAACTCTGAAACAGATGAGTTCAGATATTCAATAACTTCTTTGGTTTTATCCGAACAGGGGATAGAAACAAACTTATGAGGAGCAGGTTTATCATAGTACCACTTGTTAGCTGGAAAGAGCCAGACCTGATCCTCAGGAGATATAAAAAGATAGTCTCGCTTCCAGTTCTTATCTACACTTTGGGGTTTCCCAAGGAAGTGGACCATTCCTCGAGGATGGGCGCTAAGGTAAAAGAAGGGTTTTTTGTATTTAAGAGCGAATTGGGAATGGAAAAGTGCAGATGTAGGCTCTCCCCCGTTACCTTTGATCAAAATATAGAATGATATCATAAAACGAAAGACTGTAGGGGTAAACTGATTAAGAGGAATGTCGTATCGGCTGGAGATCTCACACAGAAATGAATGGGGAGGAAATCTCAGTCCAACACGGAACTGAGCTGTCCAAAAGGCTAAAAAGGAAGGAGGAGGAAAGTTTGGCCTCTGATAATCAGTGGGTTTGCGAATGGTAAAACTGGGGGGATAAAGTAAAGTTCACGGAATAGAGGAATACGGGCAGAAGTGAAGGAGGTAGGACCGCTGACAGAGTCATATAGAGGGTTAGAGGGAGAAAAGCAGAGCGGCTCAGCGCTACTCATGGAGTAAGCTGCATCCGGGGCTGGAAGAGAGAGGGGACTAGGTGTGACAGAAAGAACTCCTTCACGAGTCCCACTGTAAGAGTCAGAACATAGTAGCCCTTGAAGAGCTCGGTGAGCAGGAAGGTCTTCGGACTGACTCTCACCAGATCGAGAAGCGGATTCCGAAGGAGTAAAAGCAGGGATAGATGAAGACATTTCTTACAAAATTATTTATAAATGAAGAATATCCACGCGAAATTATTTATACACTTTACAAAATCGGAAATATACAATATATGTGCAAGTATTCAACAAGAACTATTCGATCAAAATCACGAAGAAGGGTTCAATGCATACATAGGCTAAAATTATCCATTCACAGAAAATGCGATGATACAGGAAAACGGAGTATGCACAGTCGCTCACAAACGAATTAATGGAATAAAAAGGGATTAGTTGAGTAGATACCTTGCGACATCACCGAAGGGAAATAAGAAAAGAGGAGAGTCAGAATGGAAAGGGAGTAGAAGCAGAGGAAACCACTGGAAATTAGCAATGCTTGTCGGAGTGGAAGTGGAGGCGATGAGAAAAGATCGGAGAAGAAGAGAGGTGCGCGGGATAGTGAAATGAAGGAAGAGAGAGAAAACTCCAATGTATTTCAAAAAGAGAGGATTTGAAGCGATTTGAATCCCTCCCCCTTCTTTCTCTCTCCCCCTTTTCTATAATCAGAGACACGTGTACAATGGGGGTGAAGTCAGATGGCAGTTCCAAAACTTCTTTGAAACTCTTAACCAAAAGCAGCAGCTGTCGTTAAAGAAATAACAGGAAATCAAGGGTCTCACATGGGAGCTGATCTGAAGGTGAGCAGTTTTGACTCCCATGGCCAGATCAGTTCTACGAGACAGAACTTCTTAGGCCACACTAGGGGAGAGTGATTGATATAGGCCAAAATGAACCTGGACCTGCAAAAGGAAAGCCTATTAAATTAATTGAGCCCATTAGATTGTTTAAGCCCAAGACTCAATATTTTTGGACTATATTACCTACGAGGCCTTGGGTGATGGAGGGGGATTAAAAAGGCTGAGGATAAGAGAAAAAATGACAATCATCATACTTTTACATATAGTTTTCTATCTTTTTCGATTAGTTTATGCGTGTGTATATGTCATCCTTAGTAGTTTTTAACCTCATTCGATATATTTATAACCTATACAACTTTTCATCTTTATCAAGAGTGAAAAACTTGTTTATTCAAATGATATTCATATGATTCATGGGTTGACTCTCTCATTGAATTGCATTTCTCATGCTTGAAGTTTGTGGTCATGTTTAGGCAGACATGGAAAAGCATGGGAACAAAGATTTTTGAGAGAGTAAAATTGAAAACAACATTTTGTGGGATACATTTTAAAGTAATTATTAGGAATACTGTATGTTTTTAAGTAAGATTCTAATTCGAGTATTTTCTATCTAAAATATATTAGGGTTTATTACATAAAAATACAAACTTATAATCTAGTTTCAATTGCAACATGAATTTTTGATTGTAACACAAAAAACACTCAACTCTGAACTCTTATTTCAATTTAGGACATGTTTGAGTTTTTGCACTTCAATTAGAGTTTGAATTGCATAAATTAGTTATTGTCATATATATTTACATGTCGATAATGACTGATTCGCATCATGTTTGAGTTTTTCGGGCTCCAATTGTTGATGTGGATTTCAAATTGTATAAGTTAATTATTGATGTATAAATTTACATTTGAATGATTATTGTATTTAAAATTACATGTTTGCAATTAACATATATAATTTGACTCCATGTCAGCAATTGGAGTTCAAAAAATCCAAACATGTTCTAAATTGAAGCAAATATTAATTTGAATGTTTCTTATTTTATAATCATTAATTTATGTTGTAATTGAAACTAAACTATAAGTTCATGTTTTTTTTTAAGTAACCCAATATATTATAATCAGGTCAATACCCTATCAATATACCATCAATATTAATTTTTAATATTTAATATTGGCTAATTCTTCTGCACACTAAATGCATGGATCTAAATTGATGCAATAGGGGTAACTCGACTCTGATCACGCATCTGTGTTTTTTTTTTTTTTCTTTCACTTTAGGTTGTTACTTTTATATTGTAAGAATATGACATTTTATGTTATATAAGTGTTACCTTTATATATAAATGTTATGACCTTTATGTTTAGCAACTTAGGAATAAATGAAGATTTTCAGGTTTTTTCGCTTCAGGTTGAGACTTTTATGTTGTATTGTTGTGACTTTTATATTGTATTCTTGTGACCTTTATGTACAAATATCATGACCTTTATAATCCATAACTTGAAAAAAAAATAAAAAAGTTCAGAAAATTTTCAGCGCAATTTTAAGATAAACATACTTTTATGTGATATTACATATACTTTTATGTGATATTAGTTACACCTTAATATATGAAATAAAAATGCAACTAATATCACATAAATGTGCAGTTAATATTACATAATTAAAAGTGTAGCTAATATCACATAAAGGTAAATATGTATAAATTATGCTAAAAATTTTCCCCCTTTTTTTTTCTAAATTAGAGTATATAAAAGTTAATACATTTATACATAAAAGTCACACCAATATATCATAAAGGTAACGACCTGAAATGAAAAAACAAAATAAAAAACAAAATAAAAAATGCACGGATCCGAATTGACCCAAACCCAATCCAAATTGTATGTGCAACCGGTGCATAGAAAACGATCTCTTTAATATATATTAGATTAGATATTGTTAATATTGCATCAATATATCACAGATATATACGTATATTATCACTACATGATACCCAATACAGTCAAATGTCATATAGATTAAATAAAGTAAAATGCTCGGTAAAGTCAAATGCTACAAATATATATATATATATATATATAATATCGATTAAATAGTGTTTGCTTGTTGGCTTATTAATTAAACAATTATCATAGAAATTGAAATTTTGATCGGTATTAGAATAAATTTATTAAAGTTTTAATGTTAAGTGATATGTATTTTCAGTAGAAATTATATATATGGATCAACATTATTATCAACTATCAATATATTAGTTTATATTAAATCGCTGATTTTCTATATGAAAAACCATACTTTTTGTACTTTTCATTATCTTAAAAAAGAAGAAGCATAAATCCTATCCAAATTCAGAATGATATTAATATGCAGTAGCTTATAATATACGGCATTCTTCCCAAACAGCAAGTGTCATGAAATAAGTGCAATTTTTGGATTTTAAGGTTTATTTACAAATAAGTCTATCAAAATGTCTTTAATTACTCCTATCAAATTAAATGCATGTAAAATGGCCATTGTAGAAAGTCCCACATGGATCATAAACAAATGAGTTGGTCTCTTGTGAGACTGTCTCACATGCGACCAAATTCAAGTATGTCTTTTATAGGTATAAGTATGTGTTTTTCAGCTATAAGTATGTGTTTTATAAGTATATTTTTACAGGTATAAACATGAGTTTTAAAAGTATGTCTTTTACACTCATAAGTATGTCTTTTTCAGCTATAAGTATGTGATCTGGAATTCCGTCGCATGTGCGACGGTTGCACGCGAGTTTTGTTGTAAGCAAATAGATTAGATCCGTCTTTTTATTAAATTTCTTAATCATCTATGAAATCTTTTTAACGACACTTATTTTGGAACGGAGGTAGTGCATATATTAGTAAAATACAATGATCAACTACTTTTGATTTCGCACGAGTCTCTCCCTTTTCTTTCTCATGCATGCATAAAATTTGACATTTAATTGTCAACTGGATGAATATGTGTATTTTAAATTTAGTTTCAAGGGTGATTTTTTCATATTATAGTTAGGAAATAATGGAAACCAAATTCAACCAAATAAATGGGTAAACGTTTGGATGTAAAGAATCCAACTCTTGCTAATTAACAAAAGATCTAAATGAACAATATAAAGCAAAATTATATATCATTAATATTTATAAAGTCTAATGATTACTTTTATTTTCATATTGTTTTCTTAAATATGGTCCAAAGGCATCTCTTGAGGCCATCATATTAAATCGCCACTTTAGAGCTCCGAATGGCCATAAACTATAAAGGCCCATTGATAGATACATTGATATTATTATTATTATTATTATTATTAACAACGAAAGTGAACCTTTATAATATTGATATTTATTTATTTATAGAAAAGGCGATCCTGCAGTTATAGGTCATTTTCTATTCTATTTTGTTTGGTGTCCAAAAAAGAATATGCTGAATCACAAATATTAGGTTTGTTGGGTAGCAAGTGTGGGAAAATCCTTATAATCTCAAATTCTCTCTCTCTCTCTAACTTCAAGGCACTAAACAATAATTGTCATATTTTCTTTTAAGATTTTATCAGATATTTTAAATAACCACCACATACTAAGTGCAAAAATAACATTACTATTTTATACATAACATGAATTGAAAATGATAAAATACAAGATGAAATCGAAGCTTGGAATAGAGATTACAGTTCAGTAAGGATGAGGGTTGTAGAGCCTGTTCATACGCATCTAGGCGTCAGTATAGGGATATGATAACATATATTAGAAGTAGTGGTATCTTTATACATAATATTAGAAATTCAATCAGTTTCCGAAAAAAATTGAAAATTTTAAATTAACAATTGAAATCAAATTGAACAACCCCAAAGTAAACCGAATTGATAATTTTGTTTCTGTTTATTCGATTTTAACCGAATAGTGGACACATGTAAACTTGGTTTGAGCAATTGTGAAATAATGTTTTAGAAAATAAGTTGTAAAGATAATACATGCATGTAGTGATGTTTATAGCATGTTGTGTTGTAATTTATAAATAAATAACCCTAAAATGGTAATAGTGAGTTCCAATTGGCTTTCCTATATTTATTTTTTAGGAATATGCTATGTTTTTTTATTTTTATAATTACAGTGATTGTTGGGTTGTTGGAAAGTATGCTTAAATTTTATGTATTGAATTGATAAAGTTGAGAATATTGTCTATTCATATAGGGTTCTCTTTATTGTTTGTGGGTAGGGTGTTATCTTGAATTTTTCACTTTAAAACTATAGTATTCTAGTAGTAAATTTGTAAACTTAAGCAAAAATTGTTATGCTTGGACAAATTGAACCTATGAGGCACTTTTGTAATAACTCACATGAAATATTTTTGTTTAAATTATAAGTACGGTAAGTGACCTAAGTTTAGTCGAATTAAAAAAATTATATTACAGTAAAAATATGATAAATGGTTGCATTTGTTTGGAGGTGAAAAAAATGATAACATGTGATAAATTAGATTAACTTTATAAATGAAAACAGAAGATCATTAAAATTTTATTGAGCATATGAACTGTCCACACATTGTCTAATGCTCATAATATATTGAATGAGTCTAAACATGATGAATATTTGTATTTCATTGGTTCGATCCACAATGAAATTATGTATTAGATGATAGTGAGATACTACCATTTTACATAGTTGACCATTATGAAAGTGATGATAAATACTTGACTAACTAGATCAATTACCTAAGCTTTTTTAGAATTTTGTTTCAAAGAATTGTAACAAATTAAACTACTTTGAATGCAATGAAAATTCGAAATATTATAAAAACTTGCCATAAGACAGTGCTAATAATAATACTAAGACAATGATGGTGAAATAAATAAAGAGTTCCTAGCCCAACTTACCACAAAACTATAATATCTAAACAATTTTACCATTCAATATTACCATTTATACTTTTATACCACAAAATATAAGTTTTGATACAAAACTAACACAAATTCTGCAAAAGCATATTTTTTGTCAGCTACTTTTCAACATCCAATCATACTTTGTAGGATATTGTGCCATTGATCAAATATTTTATCATTTTAGTTGATTAAATTTAAATTTAAAATCACACAAACTCTAATTAATAATATCATTCACTCACTCTAATTAATAATTATTTCATCTCGTATATATAACTCGGCTAACCCTAAACTAGTTAAAATTAGGGTTAGCCGAGTAACTAGTTTAAGGTTAGCCGTGGTCCAAAACTAGGGTTAGCCGAGTTAGCCGAGTAAAAAAGTTCATGTTAGCCGAGTCACATGTTTTAGGGTTAACCGAGTAACAAAAATAAAAGTTAATGCTCGGCTAACATGTTTACTTAATGCTCGGCTAATGGCCAAAGAGTTGCTCGGCTAACTAGTGTTCCATATAACTTAGAAGCAACATTAGCCGAGTGACATGGGTGTTGACCGAGTGACATGGGTGTTGAATGTGGAACTAAATTTTCCTATTTTAATGTTGGGATCATTATTAGCTATATATAGAATGGTAAACTCGGTCAATCCACATTATGAGTTACTCGGCTAAAGTTAATGCTTAATATTAACATGCTTACTGTTTACTAGTTACTCGGCTAACATGCTTAATATTAACATGCTAACATGCTTAAAGTTACTCGGCTAACCCTAAAACATATTACGTGGCTATCTTTAACTTTAGTCGAGTAACATGATTTAAGAGTTAGCCGATTAAAATTTTTTGGGTTAACCGAGTAATTATTTAAAGAAATATTAATCGGCTAACACCACATGTTAGCCGAGTAACAAATATAAATGATATAGTTTGAAAATGAATTGCAATAATTTTAAAAAGGAACATTAGCCGATTAATAAGCTTACTCGGTCAATAGTTGAAAAGCAACATTAACATTCCCTGCTTCCCTTTGAGGCGCTGAACAAAACCAGCCAATTGCTTTGAAGGAAGTAAATGTTGTGGCACTCCTGGGTTCAAAAGTTACTCGGTCAATAGTTTGAAAATTGAAATGTTAATCGGCTAACGTGTTAGCCGAGTAATTACTCACATGTTTTTTTTTTAATTTTTTTAGGGTTAGCCGAGTAACTTTTTTTAGGGTTAGCCGAGTAACTTTTTTAGGGTCAGCCGAGTAACTTTTTTTAGTTTTTTTTTGAAATTTTTTTAGGGTTAGCCGAGTAACTTTTTTAAGGTTAGCCGAGTAACTTTTTTTAGGGTTAGCCGAGTAACTTTTTTAGGGTCAGTCAAGTAATTTTTTTTAGGTTTTTTTTTTTTTGTAAATTTTTTTAGGTCATGGTATTATTGTACATGGTATTATTGTTATAACATTATATATATTGTGGTAATTTGAGCTATTTTATCTTCCAAATTTGTGAAGTTTGACTCGGTCAAATTTGAGAGAGAAATGTATAATTCCTTACATTTTATTAAATAATTGTAAATATGTAGGAAAGTAAAAATAAAATTCTACCCCATTCATTACTCAATCATTGCAATTATTGACTTGGTCAAATTGTGGTAGAAAAGTATCACTTCTTATATTTTGTGGTAGAAAAGTTTATTTTTTATAGTACATGGTAAAATTGTTTACTTATTATATATATTGGAGTAAGTCTCTTGTGCATCAGGTGCATGGATCTTAGATCCATGCACCCGGGTCGGATCCGGGTAATCCGACCCGCTTCTTTTTTTTTTTTTTTTTTCGCGCTTGTTTTTTTTTCAATTTTAGTCATGACTTTTAGTTATGCGTAAGAATACCTTTATGTAATGCGTAAGAATACCTTTAGATTACCTTAATGATACCATTATGCCCAGATTTCATACCTTTACGTTAAGTTAGACATACCTTTAGGTTATGTTAAGAATACTTTTAGGTAATGTATAGAGACATCTTTAGGTTATGTTAAGGATACCTTTGTGCCCAAATTTCATACATTTAATTTAGGTCAGACATACATTTATGTTATGTTAAGGATACTTTTATGTTATGTTAGAGATACCTTATCCATAAGGTAGTTGTGTTACACATTTTGTACACAAAGGTATCTCTAACATAACATAAAAATATTCTTAACATAACCTAAATGTATCCTTAATATACCTAAAAGTATGTTTAATATAATCAAAAGGTATTCTTAAAATAATTAAAGGTATCCTTAACATAACCTAAAGGTATGCTTAACATAACTAAAAGGTATTCTTAACATAACATGGTATGTAACCTGGAATCACGATTTCAAAGGTATCCTTAACATCACTTAAAGGTATTCTTAACATAACCTAAAGGTATGCTTAATATAACCAAAAGGTATTCTTAACATAACTAAAGGTATCCTTAACATAACCTAAAGGTATGCTTAACATAACTAAAAAGTATTCTTAACATAACATGACATGTAACCTGGAATCAGGATTTCAAAGGTATTCTTAACATAACTGAAAGGTATCCTTACCATAACTTAAAGGTATCCTTAACATAACTGAAATGTATCCCTGAAAGGTATCCTTACCATAACTTAAAGGTATCCTTAACATAACTGAAAGGTATCCTTAACGTAACCTAAAGGTGCGCATCCGCACAGGCGCGTGGGAGCGCGTGAGGGCGCGTCAGACGCGCGTGGAAGTGCGTACACGCGCGGGTCGGGTCGGGTGCATGGATCTAGGATCCATGCATCTGATGCATAAAAGTTTTTGTGTATATATTGTGGTATATTGGGGTATTTCCTCATAAATATTTCTCGAGCATCTCCAACAGTGCGCTATCACAATTTGATGGCGCCTGTTTTCATCTCCAACAATAAATCTTTTCTTTGTGCCATCTCATATTAACCGCTGGTTTTGCGCCAACTATCCATAGGTCAAACCTTGCGCTATCTTTTTTTTTTCTTTTCTTATTTATTTATTTATTTATTTTGTTCATTTTATTTTCTTATTTTATTTTATTTTTAATTTCTTTTCTATATTCTTACTTTGTATTCATTTTTTTCTTATCATTATTTATTATTTATTTTATTCTTTTTCTTTTCTTATTTTATTTTGTTTTTAAGTTCTTTTTTATTATTTTTACTTTGTATTCATTTTTTCCTCATTTTTTATATTAAGTGCTATTATAATCATTCCGATTTTGGAAAAAAAAATACAATACAACATACAACATACATTTTCATGGTTTGATTCCGCCCTATAATTGGATCTTGTGTAATATCTAAATAAGAATGAGGATATATTGAATATTATTATAAATATTATTAAGGATGAGAATATATCTGAACTAGATTTACGAAAATATTTGTAAAATATCCATATTGAATATTATAGAACTTATTAAGGATATAAGAATATATCTGAACTAGATTTACGAAAATATTTGTAAAATATCCATATTGAATATTATTATAAATATTATTAAGGATGAGGATATATCTGAACTAGATTTACGAAAATAATAAAGATGAGAAATAGATTATTTAACAATAATAACGAATATTTATAATAAATAAAATGTTAAATTAATTAATTAATAAAGAATATTATGGAATATTCTTTTTTGGTGCAGAGAATAATATAAACTGTTGGAGATCATTGGCAGTTATTACATAAAAATTATGTAAGATTAACAGGAAAATCCTGTGCACTTTTGGAGATGGTCTAAGTAGTGATAATATCAGACTGCATAATGTCATTTTTAAAGGTAAACTGTAATTAATTAATAAATAAATATTTGAAGTACCAAACTAAATAATAATTGCAAGTAATAAATATTTTAATGTAAAAAATTAAAAAATAATTGCGCTTAAGTGAAACGCAAAGACATGGTTGGACGTACGGCTTAGACGACCATTCGTGGCGCGTGAATATACAGAGAGGCGTGGCGTCGCGTGAGGTCGACGTGTCTGAGTTGAGCCACGTGTCTTCATGGGCATTTCGTATTGCTGTGGGCCCCGCAGTTTGATCGTCTCTCTCTCTCTCCACAACAATTCTTGTTTCCCAAAACACCCTCCCCTCTCTCTCCTTTCTGCCTAACCATTTTGGGGAAGCAAATGCCATCACAGTTATTTCTAAGTGTAATTATTACGTGGAACCTTCTAGGAAGTTTCATGTGGAATATATCGATTATAATTTACAATTCATAAGTGAATTTGTAAAAATGGAATTTGATAAAAAAATATTTGTCCAACGAAAATCATTATTACTATGGTCCTTCCCTTTATTATGACTACTTAAATTAAATAGATTTTATACTAAATAAACTATGATTCAAATAATTTCAAATCCACTTCTTGAAAAAGCCAAAAACTTATATACCACATTGGCACAAATTTGGGTGATATACACATGTTCTTCAGATGTTATATATATACTATTATGGTGTTACGTTTCTTGGTGTCACACATATATTCTATAGGTATCACATGTATATAAACGTTTTTTGGTGTCACACATATACTTTATAGATATCACATGTATATAAGAGTATATATGTGATCATGTAGAATATATATATAATACCATATGATGGTCAAGTTGGGGGCACCGTACCCCCGGTGCACACAAGTGTTACTCCTTGAAAAAAACTATATTATAGATAGATTTAATTAACAATTATATGGTACATTTAGCTAATTATAATAAACATGTTATAACTTATATATATATATATATATATACACACAGAGCCAACCCCTAAAAAATTTAGGAAACCCCTGTATGTGAAAATACAAAAATAAAGTTTATGATGCAAAGTGTAAAAATACGAAAAATACAAATTAATTTAAATGTTTAATGCTACTCAATAACATCATCTTAAAAAGTATAATTTCATGACCGTACATGAATATTTATTTTACAAATTATGAATTATAAATTTACCATCTCATATTCCAATCTCACAAAATTCCTACTAACTGATACCTTTTTCTTAATCAAGAATATATCGTAAATAAAGAATTCAAGAAAATTAGAATCTGAAAATTGAAAATCTCCAAAGTATTTAGCAGAATGCAAAAACACAAGATGAGAAGCGTATAAAAGAAAATGGGAGTTCTAGAAGGAAGTTTCTTTGGGAAAAAGAAATCTATGAAATAATAAATACGAAAAGAAAAGAAAGAGCACAACGTTTACTATATTCTACTTTAATAGTAGTACTATCTCTCTCTCTCTCTCTCTCTGCCCTACTATTCTCTCTTCGACGGGCTTGGAACTGAAGCACAATCCAGATTGATTGATTCCAGACGCTTTTGTTTCTGCTTGATTTTGAGTTTGTTAACGGGCCAATCACCTACAAGCAAATATGCATTCCAATCACTTGCTGCTTGAAGAGCCTATTCGGATGGCCACCATTCTGGAGCCATCAAAAGCGGTAACGATTTCTCTGTTTATTTGGTTTAATTTTGAGCGGAATTTCTAGGTTTTTTACAGATCTGTTTTCCGTAATATTGGCGTTTGCATGAGTGGTTTGGATTTGTGTATACGTGTGCAGACTTTCTTCCCTGCAATGGCGAAGATCGTTGGTACGCTCGGCCCTAGCTCTCGATCCGTCGAGGCTATTTCGTCTTGCCTTCAGGCTGGAATGTCTGGTAATAGAATCAACTTGTTGTTGTTGTTTTTTTTTTTTTCCTTTTTGAGATTTTTGTTTTGATCTTGTTGAGTTGTTATTATTAGTGGCAAGATTTGATTTTTCGTGGGGGGACGCTGAGAGTCACCAGGAGACTCTGGAGAATTTGAAGACTGCTATTAAGAGCACCAAGAAACTCTGTGCTGTAAGTATGTAGATTTGTTAAGTTTGATTTTTCACTTTGTTAGTTTACTCGGTTTTAACTGTTTTTGCCTTTTAACGATTAGGGAGATATATAGAGGACTGTTCCCTGTTTTCTGCAACTAGTTTGAAATAGGAATTTTTTAGCAGAACTTGTTCTGGCCTTTCTTCTTATGAATAACAATTAATCTTGCTGCTATTTTTATCATTTTTCAGGTTATGCTAGATACTGTGGGTGCTGAAATGCAAGTTGTTAATAAAGCCGAGACATCTATAACCCTTAAGGAAGATGACAATGTTATTCTGACACCTGATCAGGGTCAACTAGCAACTTCTGAAGTTCTACCAATCAATTTTGCTGGATTGGCCAAGGTTCTCTATTCAATTGCCCTTAGCTTTTAGCTTAAGTTCAAACTTGATGGTTTAATTTTGGTATTCATTCTTTCAGAATTTGTAGTTCCTTCAGCACTAGTTAATTTACTTTTCTACTTTACTAGAATTTTTTTGTGTGCCTGGTTAGCATGTATGTATATTGATATAATTATCTAGGCTGTTATACATTTTCAGAAACTCTACGAGTATTTGCTTACCTGATATTTCTATGTTTCAAAGTGATGTCACTCTTGACCATGGCATGTGCTTGCAGTTCTCCTTTAGACTGCTATGTTCTTTAAGCATATTCTGATTGCATGAACTTTTTGCTTGTTGTACTTTCTAACCAAAATTGTTGTTTGCAGGCTGTGAAGAGTGGGGACACCATTTTTGTAGGGCAATACCTATTTACAGGAAGTGAAACTACTTCTGTTTGGCTGGAGGTATGAGGTGGAGATTAATCAAAGGGGCATTCACTAAATGCAAACTTGACAAAAAACTTGAGCAAAAATGGCCACCAACATTACTTTTATTGAAAAATGCCACTCATAGTTGAGCATGGTCATGAGCAACCAGGCCCTCAATTTTACGTGATCATACACGTGATCATGGGTGGCACTTGTGAATAAAATTAATGTTTGTGGTCTTTTTTTTTTTTTTTTGCACAAACGCTCTGGCAAAGTGGCATTTTGTGCTAATTTCCCTTTTATCAATGGGTTCTATTTGTTGTATGTTCATATTTCAGATATGTTGCCCGTTTCAGTTTTCCATATTAGTCATTCTCACTTTGTTAGTTCCATTGGCAAGTTAAGTGCTTGTGAGTTGTGAGTATTTTATTTTTGTTTTTTAAGAACTTTTATTGTGCTTTCCTAAAATTTGAATAAACTAGCTATTATCTCTATACTCCGTTTTTAAATCTGACAAATATGCTACGGTTCATCAATATTTTCATCTCATAGGTCCTTTACTAACCTGTTGTAAAATTCAAGTTTCAACATAGCATGTGTACAGGATTTATGGGATTTTCTCTAGTGTAAATATACACTCAGTTGTTTGAGTTGTTGATTACTTGAAATTGACAATTTGGTTGGCAGGTAGCTGAAGTACAGGGTGATGATGTGGTTTGCGTGATCAAGAATTCTGCAACCTTGGCAGGATCATTGTTTACGTTGCATGCTTCTCAAATTCGAATTGAACTGCCTACTCTAACTGAAAAAGACAAGGAGGTGAGGTGATGAATGATGTGTCATATGGGTACTCACCTCATGCATAGTAGGGAGATATGTTAATGTCTTATTAGTGAGTTTGGATTTTATAATTTGCATTCATCCATAGAGTCTGAGTCATGGGTTTAAAATTCCAATTGTAGAAGTGAAAAGTGAAATGTCATCAGATGATAGTAAAGCTTGCATGATTTTTTGCATGAGTTAGGGTTAAGCTGTTCTCTGTTGTAAGATCTTTCCTGTTTGATTCTTATATCTTCATATGATTTCTATTTTTGCTGATAAATGCTACAGATGTAGTGTCTAATTCAACAATCATGTGCATAATTGTTGTTAAGAGTTTTAGACAATACGTCAAAGCAAAAACATCAATTATTTTAAGGGACAGCTTTCTTTTTGTTTGCGGTAATTTATTTCTAATGTTAAAATACATTGTCTTTGATTCAGGTTATCAGTTCATGGGGTGTTAAGAATAAAATTGATTTCCTTTCATTATCTTACACACGCCATGCAGAGGATGTTCGTGAGGTACAATGGCAAAGGGATAAAAAACATGCCTATTTTTTTTGGTTTCTTCCAGTTATTATCCTTTTTTTCAGTTTTGTAGATGCATTGGAGCTGATGATTTTGCTTAATGCAGGCCCGTGAATTCCTATCAAAGCTTGGTGATCTAAGTCAGACCCAGATCTTTGCTAAAATTGAAAACGTAGAGGTGATTTAAGGCTGCTGTAACTCTCCTTTTCTTTTCTTTTTTCTTTGTTGTGGAGGGTGGGTTCACTTCTCCTTTTTACGAGAGACAGTGTATTGTGCTCGAGCCACTCTTAAGTTCAACTTCTTACTTTGGCTCACTGGTATTTGCAGGGCTTAACCCATTTCGATGAGATTCTACAGGAGGCAGATGGTATCATCCTCTCCCGTGGAAATCTTGGCATAGATCTTCCACCTGAGAAGGTTAGCTGTTGTGTTGTTTAAGAGAGGAGGCTGAGTGGTGCCTATGCATGCTTTTTTAGTTTTTCTTTTTTCCTTCAGTTCTTAGTTTCATTTAGATTCATTGTCCATGTATACATACAAAAATATCTTGTTTATCTAGTTTGTTGGTGATGCATTATTAATTCTGTTTGATATTTCACATTTCTAAATAATTGTTTCATATGGAAGTTCAGGTGTATACATTGTCAGAAATATAATATTCAATCACTAATCAATCTTTATGAATAGCCTTTTTTTGTACCTTGTTTTTTCATATGGAAAGGAAAAGGTTTTGAAAATAATTGGGGGGATATGTCTTGGGATGCCACCACACATTAATCTGTTTCAAAAGTAGGTGTGAACTGTATTGCCTTCTTTGGAGCATCATATGGATCATTCCTGCATATGATTTGTCTTTAACTCACGTATGCCTAAATGAACTAGTACATGTTTCTGGCTTGAAATTATGAAAGAATAGTTCTACATAAAATAAACAGCAAAAGTGTTATACCACCATTGAAATTCATATCCAGGCTATACCATCAATACCAACCATATTGGAAGACCTAATTAGTTTACTTCATAAAACATCACCTGTAACTACTTAGCCACTGCTCATATTCAGTGGTGTCTAACTTGCTGATGCTGTAACTCTTTTAGTTGTTTTAAGTCGATTTATTACCTGCCTTTCTAGAATACTTACTAGAAGCATTCTTTTGTATCTGCAGGTGTTTTTGTTTCAGAAGTCTGCTGTTTACAAGTGCAACATGGCTGGAAAGCCTGCAGTGATTACTCGTGTTGTTGATAGTATGACTGACAATCTAAGGCCTACTCGTGCTGAGGCAACTGATGTTGCTAATGCTGTTTTGGATGGTGAGTTACTTTCTAAAATTTTGATTTGAAAGAGGTTGTGTTACTTGGTTTGCTTTTCTTAAAGCACTTTTTATCTTTAACTATTTGATAATATTTGTTTTACAGGATGTGATGCAATTCTTCTTGGTGCTGAGACCTTACGTGGATTATATCCCGTTGAAACTATTTCTACCGTTGGGAAAATTTGTGCTGAGGTAGTCATCTTCTACCTACGTATATATAGTTAGTTGCAATACCCTTCTACATCTGAAGTTTATTTTGTTAAGCTCCTCTTTGTTTGGGGTGGGGGTGTATAGTTTGAACAGCTTCAATCAGTTCCACGGTATGTTCTGATTATTATTCCATTTTTTTAATACAATCCATGTAGTTGGGCCTTTGTGGATGTGCAAGTTGGTTTAGGACTTCATATAACGCCTTCAAAGTCTCTATAAATTGTTTAATGTATCTGTGTCTATTGTTTATAGAAGCACTATTTCTAAAAGAAGCATATCAAGCTATATTCATAAGCTGATATCTTGTATCCCAACCATGCAACCTTGCTGCATTAAATCTCACTTCAATTTAGAGAAAAGTTATCTTCTAGTTTGATTTCCATTACTAGCAACAGTTTTTATACCAGATATGTACCCCTCTCCCCTATATATGCCTGGTGTGTGTCAGCCCATCTATCAGATTGTAATCTAGAGTTGAACGCTCAATGAACATACACTATTGTCAGAAAGTTGCTCTAACACAAAAGGATTAGATGTGATCATATACTTGCTTCCTTCCAAAAATATCAATCTTAATCGTAAGTGTGATTGCTTAATTCTAACGGAAACTTACCCTTTGTTTTCACAGGCTGAGAAGGTCTTCAATCAAGACCAATACTTTAAGAGGACTGTTAAATTTGTTGGTGAACCAATGTCCCACTTGGAATCTATTGCTTCATCCGCGGTATGTTGCAATACAATAGATGGAAGGAATAAAAAACATATGAAAAGAAAAAGAAAAGAAATCTGATGAAAAACTTTTGTTTTCAGTTTCTGTGCTTAATTTTTTTGTTAAGTTATATATTAAAGCTGTTCTTTCTGCATTTTATCTTTAGGTCAGGGCGGCCCTTAAAGTGAAGGCATCTGTTATCATATGCTTTACCTCATCTGGAAGAGCTGCTAGGTATTTTTTGAATGTCTTGATCGATTTTTTAGAAATTATCTCGTTTCCTAATATAATGGACATGACTTCGAACTTCTTCCTTTTAAATACAGACTGATAGCGAAGTATAGGCCAACAATGCCTGTTTTATCTGTTGTCATCCCTCGGCTGAAAACAAATCAATTGAAGTGGAGTTTCAGTGGTGCATTTGAGGTAGGTGTACAATAAATCCACAAAACTTCTCTACATTTGTATGGTTGGGTCCATGTTCACTCTCCCTTAGTGGTGTTCAATCTCAGACGATTTTATTCTGCTCAAAATATCTGGATTTACTGGAGAGTCACAGTAGTGCTCCGATACTATTTCTCTTGTGCTATAATCTAGTTGATGCATTTTAAAAAACATAGTGTGCAATAATAGTTTATTTTGAGTTTATTGATCTTCATCCTTCCTGGAATATTGATGCTTCTAGTCTGTTGTCCTTGTGAGGAACTTATGGCTCTTTTTTTCTGCGTATGTTCAGGCTAGGCAATCACTTATAGTACGCGGTCTATTCCCCTTGCTCGCTGATCCTCGGCATCCAGTAAGTTCTTTATGGTTTAACATTAGCACATATCATATCCACAACTTTGCAGTATACAGATATATAACTCACGTTTGAAACAAGGGTCATTATAACGTTAAACTGTGATCAATCTTGCAGGCTGAGTCGACAAACGCAACCAATGAATCGGTTCTGAAGGTTGCACTTGATCACGGTAAAGCCTCTGGGGTCATCAAGTCCCACGATCGAGTGGTTGTCTGTCAAAAAGTTGGAGATGCATCTGTAGTAAAGATCATCGAGCTTGAAGACTAAACGCGTTTTATGAGTCGGAACCCAACCCCTCAACCCAAGTTTGATGAACAAATTATAATTGGGCTTTGCCTTGCCATGAATTTTGATGTTTGATGGCTGTTACATAAGTTGGTGTTTAATTAAAACATGTTTGGCACACATTCCTGATGCCGATTTGCTCTTTTGCAAGTTGATTTGGAGCCCTGCAATTTTGCTCTTCTCAAATGGTGAATATTTATATTGCCCAATTATATATCAAGACCCATCATATGATTTCTTTGTCACTGGGAAATAATTTACACTGATGACTGCTAAATGATTTATGGTTAGACTTGTAGATTTACTTTAAAGTACCTAAATTTGCATATGTACTTGTATGTAAATTCATCATACAAGGAATATTGATATTTTCACTATTAAGTAAACATATATAATATATTGTTACAGTAATAGCTAATAAAGTTGCGCCCATGGCCTAATGGATAAGGCGTCTGACTTCTAATCAGGCGATTGTGGGTTCGAGTCCCACTGGGCGTGTCTGTCATTATCATGTTCTTTTTCACTTCTTGTTCTTAATTTTTTTTTAGTTCTTGATCCACTTTTCGATTATAAATTTAATTGTTATAGGATAATTTTTTACGAAATTTTCAAAAACTACAATTTTGAAAAAGTTTGTGAGTTTTTGTTATTCAAAAATCGAATTTCATTAATACTGAAAAGAGCTACGTGTTTTCAAAAAATACAATTTTAAGAAAGTTTGTGAGTTTTTGTTATTTAAAATCTAATTTTATTAATATTAAAAAGAGGTACGGGTTGTGAGCATCTAGGGTTTGGGTGCAAATGTTTTACAAAGTATTTATTAACACATTAATATTGACCTTCACCTACCCTAGAATTTGATTAACACATTAATATTGATCTTCACCCACCCTAGCATTTGATTTGATTAGGTGAAAGGTGACAAAAGTTTATTTTAAAAAAAGAAAGTGAAAGTAAAAGGCTGAGAGCACGTGAAATTACCTTTGTTTGGTATGGTGGAGAATTAACGAGGGGAGGTAGAATAAAAAGATATATATATATATATATATATAGATAGATCAAATTTTCACGAGTTGAAATGCAATTTTATGAAGGTTTCACACTACAATCATCTAGAAAAATAAATAAATCATATGACGTTTTATCTTTCAAAGTAAAACTTATATATAATCTTCGAAAGTACTTTGTTAAAATTGGACAGATATCCACTTCAACAAAGCCGAATTTGTAATTGAATATGTAGTCATGTGTTTATCTATTCACTAATGGCGAATATTATTTACTAGATAGAAAATGCTCACATAAACCATTATCATCACTAATGCGAAAATACTATATTTATTTAGATCATCTAATTTTATAAAATTAATAATTATTTTAAACATATATATTTTAAAATGGCTGGTTATGGGCATTAAATATTGCATTTCATTTTATTTATTCTATTTTGTATTCTATTATTGTTAAGAATTCGAGTTACATGCATGTAATATTTGGAGATATTTTTAAAATTAATTAAATGTTAATGGAAAATGAAAAAAATGGACATATTATATGTGATTTATTTTATATTAATGCAAGGATAATGTTACACTAACTAGCAGTATACCCGCACGATGCGCGATTTATTATTTATTATGACAAATACGATTATTAATAATATAATAAATTTATTATATTAAAATATTACTCATGAGATCTTATTATTTTGAGATTTGTAAAAAATTCGTATTTTTTTAATGATGATGACGACGACAACGACAATAACAAAAACAATAATAATAATAGTTTTGTGTTTGTGTGCTTTAATTATAAGTGATTAATTATATTTGTTAATATATATGTTCTATTCATATTTTTGTTCCTTTATATCTTATAATTATATTTAATAATTTGTAAATAATTTTCTACATTTTTTTTAGATGGATTTATTTTACAAACACTGTATTTATTCAAAAACTTAGTTTATATTTAAAAAATTTAGGTTTCAAATTCATTTTACATTTAAAACAATATTTTTTTTAGAATTTTGAAACCATTTAAAAATATTTTATCTTATAGTTATAACTTATATCTTACACAATTAGTATTACATATATGTTTGAATTTATTTTTAAATGTTATTTGTGGATTTTTTTAGATTAACCTCACAACATTATTAGATTATTATTAGTTTTACTTTCAAATGTAATTATTATTTATAATAATTTCATAATAGCTTTTAAACTTTTAAACATTTTACAGTCCTTCGTAAAATGAAATTTAGCATTTAGACCTATTGTTGGTTCACTCAGCTCACTCAACACCACAACACTGATAGACAACGCTTTTAGCAGAAACCCTAAAAACACTATGCTTTGATCGACAATTGGAAACTAGAAAACGATCAACACTCAAGGAATTTATAGTGGTTCGGCTCGCCACATCGGCCTACATCCACTGTCGAAGAATCGAATGCAATTCACTATGAATCGAATGTCAAATTTGGCTTACAAGTGAAAAACCCCCAAAAACTAGGGTTCTTCGCACTCTTAGCAACCCTAATCCTCACAACTCTCAAATTACAATGAATTTTCGTAATTAACTACAACTGGAAACACACATATATATGGGTAGAAAAACCCCTCAACCAATTTAGATAAACGCCTTCTCATTTGCAACGAATTTCTGTTTGAATTAACGGAACTGCGCTGCTGCCCTAGCTCTGCCCTAATCATAACTGCCATGAACCGGCAGTTATGAATTTGCTTCCAGAGCTCGGTTCACCTCAATTTAGTCCGGTTCTTCATGATCCGTTTCCGGTTCTGAGCTCTTTGAATTATTTCCGAGTTGATATGCTTCACCTATTTTTCACATTTATATATTAAAATTATAGAATTTTCAAATTTTTAAATTTTTGACAATGTTTAAATTTCATTATTTTTCAGATTTTTTAATTATATCATTAAGACATAATCATATAATAATACCATCTAAAATAATTTTCTCTATTTCATTTTACCCCTATATTAAATTAAAAGACTACTTATTATATTTAAAATATACATGAAGCTTGTTCTATAAGATTCTCAAAAGTTTTTTAGTTTTTTTTTTCCTACAATTTTTTTATTGGTCAATGGCAAATTAATAATTATGTTCAATTTTACAATTGAGTGACAAAATCAGTAAAAATGTCAAACTTTTCCTATTTTAAATATAGTATAAATTTTATATTAATTCTGCTTAAATTATCTAAAGACACGATCTCAAATAGTCAAAGGCTAAAAAGTTGGTCAAACCTAATAACCTTCTTAGATGAAACAGATGATAATTACGAAATGATACCACTTTGTTTTTTTTTTTTTTTGTTAAATTTTTTATATTGGAACATAATCTATATTTCATCAGATATACGTGTCAAGAAATGTGCCAACACCCATTTAAATTGTCTCCATCATAATTATGTAATTAAGAGTTAATTAGATGAAATAAGATACGTGTACGTAATATATGATATTTTGAAAATAAAACGTCATAGATAAAATTATGGCATTTTTTTATTATTTGAATTTTAAACTAAGAGTTTATATAAATTGTTTAAATTTGTAATATTTCGTTATATATTAATTAAAACAAAAATATTGACATTTTTTTGTGTGCATAGAATTCAATTTATTTTTTAAGTTCATAATCATATTGATTTTTTTTTTTTTTACATTTGAAACAGAAATCTAAAAGCATAATATGAATAAATGAGTTAATAATCATGCCTTTGTTTAATCATTTAATCAATAGGACTTCGTTTAATTTTAATCAAATAATAAGTTCTGAAAGTTTAAAGAACAAATCGTTCATCTAACAAACTGTAAAAATATAATATTGTTATAACTTAAACAGAAGTTTAGATGGTGTACTATATGATTGGAGTCTCGAATTAAGTTGTCATTAGTTAAATGCTTAATTTATAAGTAATTTATTATGATCATCTTTATCATTTATTTCTCTCATATTTAAACTACAAGATTAGTGTGAGCTCTTAATCATCACATGATTGGATCATATCACAACATCCAAACAATTGTTTTCTAGCCTTTTTAAGATGAGATTTTAATAGGAGCATCATAATCTGATCAACGTTTCAACTTATTTTTCCAATATTACTCAGTTAAAATAGGGATTAACTTTGTATCATAACCATATATAATCCCACCCATCACAGGGTGATGATATATGAAACAATTTGAAACATAGAAATTTATGTTTTTTTTTTTTTGAAACTTTTTTTAAAATGTATCACATGTCAAATATCTTGTGACTTAGGATATCACCCTCATGAAATAGAGATAGAATGGACAAAACCTCGAATCAACTTAGTATGCACAAATAATGATACTTCTTACCATGGAATAGTTTTTTTTTTTTTTTGATGATTTACTTCTATGTTTTTAAGACATTCAAATGACATATATAACATTTGGTCCCAAATGTTCGAATTATAACATTAACAAGTGAGGCTAAATGTGACGAAGTAGAATGTAAAATGAAGAAACTCTTATAGATTAAGAATTTAAATGAAACATATAACAACTATTACTTATTAGAAAGATATTTTTCAAGATTCAAAGGAGTACTGATGGCCTCAATCTTAAGACCCTAAATCCATCCTCGAAAACGTGAAAGGATGTATTATATTACACTTTATTGTAATACATGATTTATAATAATGATGTAATTGTTTAACAACTTGAATTGATTGTCCATAGAAACTCATGTCAAAGTTAGAACATGTTGAAAAGGTTGCCATTTTCTTGTTACTTATAAACAATGCAAATCTTACCAAAATCATTTTGTTTGAGAATTTTTTCGAAGACAACCAAATAAATAGGTCCCACTAAACTATCATCAAGCTAGGTTTTAAATACCAGTTGAGTCACATTTTTATTTTTTATTTTTTGGGGTCCAATTTGTGCTGTATTTCAAAATAAAAAATACCAAATGATGCTTATGAAAAAGAAATACAATATACTTATTGATAGATAAGTATAAAGATAAAAATGACCTCTTCTTTTCCTGGAAAAATTATTTTAAGACATCTTTTAATAATTACAACTTATAAGTTAAATATACACCTTTTTTTTTTTTTTTACTTTTATGTATTTAAATAAATTATTTAATGGGCCATTCTGCAGCAATTTTATGCATGTTTGAAATTTTCAATTATGATCTTGATTGTTAAACTACCATATCTTTATCATCTGTAGAATTAATAAAATCTCTTCTAATTAATTGTTCAAATGTATTATCACGGATTGTCGCAATCTTGAAATATAAGTCCTTCGATGTTGAACAATGTCATAATCTCCACGTGATCCAAACTGCAATTTAGCTAATCGATAATGTAATTTTCAATTTAGTTGATTTCTTTTAAGTATATATATATGATATTAAATACAAAATATCACACCTCAATCATGTACGGCAAATTCTTGTATGAGACCGTCTCACGAATCTCATTCCGTGAGACGGGTCAACCCGACCCGGTCAAAGTCAAATCAATGTCAACGGTCAAAAGTCAACGCCGGTCAATGGTTGGTCAACGCCGGTCAACGGTCGGTCAACTCCGTTGACCAAAAGTATTACATATTATATGTAAAAGTAGTACACAACATACATGAAAGTATTACATTATAAATGTAATACTTTTATGTGTATCATGTGTGACAAAGTTTTGAGAAATTATGTAATACTTTTGTGTGTTTTAGGTACTACTTTTCAATATACTATGTAATACTTTTGTAAAATAATATTATTTTGGGTTTGGTTAGAATGTATGAAAATATGTAATACTTTTATGTGTAGTAGGTAATATTTTTATATATATCATCTAATACTTTTGTAATATATTATACATTATATGTATATAATACAAAAGTATTATCCGATCTATAGAAAAGTATCACCTAATATATATGAAAGTATTACATTATGAAGTATTAAATGATATATAAAAATATACTATCTAATACACACAAAAGTATTATTACATTATAAGAACATAACATCATGCAATATTTTTATATGCAACATGTAATACTTATATGTGTAACATGTAATACTATTGAAATCAACAAGTAATATTTTTATATACATCATGTGATACTTTTATGTGTAACATGTAATACTATTGAAATCAACAAATAATACTTTTACGTATATCATGTAATACTATGAAGTATTATATGATATATAGAAAAATATTATCTAATACTCAAATGTAATACTTTTATGTACAACATGTAATATTATTGAAATCAACAAGTAATACTCTCATAATGTAATACTTTTGTGTGCAACATGTAATACTATTGAAATAAACAAGTAATACTTTTATATATATCATGTAATACTTTTATATATAGTACGTAATACTAATTTAAAGTATCACATGATACACATAAAAGTATTATGTGAGTAGAATAACAGTATTACATTATGAATGTAATACTTTTATATATGATATGTAATACTTTTATGCATAACATGTAATATATGACTGACCATTGACCGGCATTGACTATTGACCGTTGACTGTTGACTTCGTTGACTTTGATCATTGACCGTTGACCGGGTCAGGTTGACCCGTCTCACGGATCCCATTCCGTGAGACGGTCTCACACAAGACTCACTCATCATGTACTAGGCGCACTCGATATATATTTGAATTCTTCAACGATTTATTTGAAACAACATGACTTCAATCCAAGTTCTGATACAAGAAACAAATAAGTACAGACCAATATCAACTAAAACTTTAGTAAATTTCAATTAATACTTATCTTCGAAATATTATGTTAAAACTTAGAAAATTTCATGGCTGAAAAGGATAAAACAATTTGAAAAAACTCATATAAATAAAATAGGGTTAATTTTCGGAAAAAATCACAACTTTTATTCAATCGTCATTTTAACAAAACTTATTGTATACTATACTTTTTAACTTCGATGAGCTTTGAAAAAAAAAAAAAAGAATATGTTGGTCCCAAGTGGTAGTAGGCTTAGAGAGGGGGGAATAAGTCTACTCAAGTTTTCAAACCTTTTCTTTCGAAAGACACACAGACAGATTGTTTAAAGAGCTTACTGCCTTGAAGGTAACTACTTGAGTAGTTACCTTAAGCTTTTAAAACAGAAAGAGTATATGCACAACGGAAATATATTTTAATCAAAGTTTGTTTTTTGAAAACCGTGACTATACTTAGATATGATATGCAGTGGATAGGTACAGATGAACAATAATATAACCAAGATAAAAGAGCAGTAAAGAACACAACAATATATGGAGGTTCGAGGGTGGAGTAATCCTTCTAGGCCTCTCTTCTCTTACACAAGGAGGAACTTTCGTTAAGTCAGACGGTTGATTTACACAAGCCTCGCTTAGACAACCTACACTTAACGAGAACTGTCAGTCTTTCCCACACAGGGTTACTGCACAGTGACCAAACTCCTCTAGCCCACACAGGACTCTTGCTCTTCCACAAAGAGCGAATATACTTGATCAGGTAATCCCTCTGATCAAGCAACCCCACACAATCTAACAAAGAAAATGAAACTTCAATAACACAGGCAACAAGCTTGAGGCAGTTGAGCTCTTTAAGCTGAGAGTAGCTTGCTGCTTGAACTGGACTTGAAACTTCTAAGTGTTTGTGAATGATTTGCAGTGAATATCTTAAGCGTTTTGATCGCGAGAGTTTCAAGTACATTCCAAGTCCCAGTCTTCTTGTATTTATAGACGATTTGAATTTTGTCCGTTAGAGAGATCATCTGGTTTGCTGCCTCTTTGGAGTGACGTGACATTTCTTGATTTGATCGTACACTGTTTGCTCAGGCTGTCTCTCAGAAGCAGCAATCACCGTCCTAGTCTGTCATAGCTTCAGACATCCCTTTTTGCTTTTTGATACGTGACATTTGCTTGATTGGTTGCAACTGCGGCTTGTGCCTACCGTAAACTTTTTAGCGTTCCTTTCGAGATAACCGCTACTTCTCAGGTAGTTGGAGCTTCCTGATACTCCAGTATCCTCTTCGTTTATCTCAGCATCCTTGGTCAATGTATAGCCAGCAACCCATTTGAAGCAGCCTGCTGTAGATTATTTGTCTCAGCGGTTTTGTGCAGCAGGGTCTTCAATCTTCAGTCTCTGATCTTCAAGCCTTCAGATCCTAATCTAAAGAGTATTACAATGGAATCTAGTACATAGGATCCTAGCCTGTTACACGTTTTGTCATTTATCAAAATCTTACATAATGTTCCTCACAGAATAGCTAACACTAACTGTCCGAACATGTAAGGTGCCATATACGACTATTTGATTGGATCATAACAATTTCATTGTAATATTTTATTTTATTTTGTTTTTAAAGTGTAATTGGTTGAAAAATATAATGAATATCACATTATATAATTATGACAAACTCTCTTATCTGTCAAACCAAAGTGCCATTTATTATGATCGACAAAAACAATAGCTATCACATTGTTTATGTATTTAACATGTGCTACTAAGTCTCAACAATCTTTCCATTCTTCACCACTGCTTTTTTACTATTTTCTTGTTTATTATGATCGACAAAGACAATTTTCCATGAGATTTGTTATTTATTTTTACATGTGGTACATATTCACTTACAACATGTTTATTTATATATATTTGTTATAGGAAAATGCTAAAATACCCACGACGAACAATTCTTAATATGTCCATCGCTAATGTGTAATTAATTGATATGTTGGATATTTGAAATGTTACTGGTGAACATGTATTAACGTATTCATGGTAGTAGAGTAAAATGCCTGTATTTCTATATACATTTATGTGAAAATATCAATTTTAGTCATGTAAATTAGACTATTTCCAGTTTTGGTGCATCAACTTTAAACTTTCCAATTTCAGTCCTTTAATTATCGATTTTTTCTTCCAATTTTAGTAAACAACCAAAATTGCTATCGTGGCTGTTGGAAAATCTGATGTGACAGTCGGAAAATCTGACGTGTTAGTTGGAAAGACTAAAATAGAAAAAAATAATGACTAAAACTGGAGTCTAACTTAATACACAAAAATTGGAAAAACTCTTAACTTATCTAACTAAAATTGATATTTACCCATTGAAACTCTTTTATCAAACTAAATTATGCAGCCGACAATCTTTTTTTCAACATGTACAATTATATCAAATTTCTCGTTTTTATTTTTTTATTTTTGCCAAACTCATTTTACTTACAAAGTATAATTTTTAAATATATTGGAAAAGAGAAAAAGAAGTCAAATAAAAAATATTAATGAAAAGGAAAGGCAAGAAGGCTGTAGCGGTCTCACGATATTTAATTTATTTCGCAATAAAAAAATAAAAGAGAAATAAAAAAATGCAGAAAAGGAAAAAAAGTAATGGCGGAGCAGTAGCAGAGCCCGAAAACAAAAATCTCTTTCCCTCTGCACTCGTCTCCCCCAACGGCGTCGTTCCACCGCCACCGCCGCCGCCGCCGGAATAATCTCTACTGGAAATTTCCGGAGCTTAACGCTTATACGTGTATATATATATGGGGGCATCATTGTCGAATTTGAGCGAGAACGGGTCGGGTAACGGTGGGCCGGGTCTGGGGGACATACCGGAGAGCTGCGTGGCCTGCGTCTTCCTCTATCTTACGCCGCCGGAGATATGCAACTTGGCTCGCCTCAACCGCGCCTTCCGAGGCGCTGCTTCATCCGACGCCGTTTGGGAGGCCATGCTTCCCTCCAATTACCAACATCTTCTCAATGTCCTCTCTCATCCTGATGTCTATGAAAACCTCTCCAAAAAGGACATTTTTGCCCTCCTCGCTCGCCCTCTTCCCTTTGACGACGGCAACAAGGCACGTTTTCGATATACCTGCGCCTTTTCTACTCTTATTCTCGGCGAATGTTAGTATAATTTTTGCATTCGTTGCTGGTACTCTGATTTTTCCTCTGGAATTCAATCGCGTAATTTCATTTTCTGCAGCTATTGGACTGTCTTGAATCGTTTATCAGTGATTTGGATTCGAATTTTTTTTGTTTTATTTCGTATTAATCAGTTATTTTATTGATTGCCTCCTGAATTGGGATTTGGGGGTTTGAATTTTTTTGAATACGGATGAATTGAAGTTGGTGGTTTCCTCTTTTAATTTGAGTTCCTTTTGTGATGAAGTTTACATCATTCAACTTATCATTCCTGAGTCATGAAGGATATCGCAGGACTTCAATAACTGGATGTAACTTCATTTTTTGGTTAAAGGATTGAAGTTTTATTTATCCTAAAAATGTACTTTTGGGATGGTCAAAATTGTTAAATTGTAGATTCATCTTTTTTTTTTTTCCAAATAATTATATGTTCATTAGGTAGGTTACTCTTTAAGGTAATGGAGTCAAAAGATCTAATTACTTAATCTCCTTTAATGTGTTGAGTGCCAATAGAAGAAGTAAATTTTATCTATTTTGTAGTGTTTTTAACAGTCCTTTAAGCACACTTCTCATTTGACATGGGGGTAATTGCAGGTGGTATGGGTGGACAAATATACTGGGAGGGTTTGCATGTCAATATCGGCCAAGGGAATGGCAATAACGGGCATTGAGGATAGGAGATACTGGAATTGGGTTCCAACAGAAGAATCAAGGTTGGTATTCAGCCTTCTATTCCTTTTATCCTCTTCATCTGGATGTATCATTATTGAATATTGAATGATGTTAGGATTTAATGGTTTTAGATTACGTTCATATTCTATGTATAATCTTAGTTAAAATTTGTTTCTAATTGAGCAACAAATGCTATGCAATATCTCCAGTTGTTTTTTTGGGCATAAGCATGGCATTCAGTTACCATGTTGAATAGGACGAGAAAAAGGTTCCCACTACTCATCTTTCCAATGAGGTGATCCTGAATACCAAGGAACATTAAGCATTGAAATTTCCAGTTGATAAGCCCCCAAAATGTATTTCCCCTATCTATTTATGTGGGCTGTTCACATTGCCCCAGCACTTTAATTTTCTGATGATTCTACTACTAGGAAATTGCTAAGAATTACAGACATTTGATTCTTGAAGGTTCAGGTGTTGATCCATTTAATCTCATTCTCATATTAAGTATGTGCAGTTGCTCATTCGAAAAGTATGTAAAATGGCAAGCCATATGTGTGGTCTTGATTTTGATTACTTAAGTTATGATTAAGTGAGAGAAGAAGTCCGAATGAATCTGCTAAAAGAAGTTACTGTCTTTAAGCTGAAAACGGATTGAAGCTGCATTTAGTTTTCTTTTTGGACATTCGCAGAATTGTTCTTGTAGAAGTATCCCGACTGTGAAATTGGAAAATGCGTACTCTGAAACCGTATTTGGATGTTTAGTTAGAAAATTTGAAGTTTTATTCTTGGAAAATAGTTTAGTATATGTTTTGAATGTTGTTTTGTCTTCTTATGGTCCTATGGACAACATATGCATAGTGTAGCTGAGCTATCTATGTCAAATGGGTGTTGGGAAAAACATGCAAGGACAAAATTAGGAATGAAAAGATGATGAGCTATTTATGGAATACCCCCATAGGGTAGGGCCGGTAGGCCGTTAACTATTTGAATGATGGTGGCTAATGAAGTTATTCTAACCTTGGATTAGGGGGGGAAGTGAACATCGGTGATTGAATAATTTGGAGTATGAATACCCCTGTAGCCAACCACACAAGTACTGGTATTTGGGCTTTGGAGATGATGATGGTGATGTCTTGTTAATGTTTTATTCTTGTGAATAAAACATATTAAATATCATAGTAAACAATTATTTTGGAAGATTGGAAATACAATTCCTAGAAAACATTGAAAGCAAATACACTGGAGAAAGAAAATGGAAGTACGTAATGAAACCAAGCAGAAGGTTAACATTTCCAATACAAATATTAAGATTACTTGAGCAATCTTGAGTCCAGGCAATTTCTTCATGGTGCTTTGGCCAGTCAATTATGATAATTTGCATGGAGCCATCTTGGGAGCGCTAGATAGAGAATTTTGACATGTATTGGGTTCATCAAAGTGGAAAAGTGTAGGATGCCCGATAAAAGTGATACTTGTCATCAGTTGGAGATGAAACATTGATCTTATCCATCAACTTTCATTCTGAAAGTTGTACAATTTTTGGTGTCTAGGGTTCTGCTGCAGTCAGGGATGTTCTCTGATATAATCTTTATGAGTTCTGGTATATTTATTCATATCTAATAAAGACACAATTAGCTTATCTCCTACATGAAAGGATCTGAGTCAATCCAAAGAGTCTAGAGGTTCAGCATTGAGCGTTTTAGTCCATGGACTTTGACTTTCCTCTTAGTTTTTTTGTTTTGCTGTACCATAGTTGGTCTGGCCTACAAGTTTTATTACATTCTTGGCCATATCACTTGCTTTATTTTTTAAATAGCCTTAATGCGTGAAGTTTAGTGGTTTGGGTTCAGGATTTGTCCTCAAACTGATAAGGCGAAACCTATTAGGATGCAACAATATAATAGTAAAACTTGAGTATCTCTACTCAAATAATAGAGCTCGTTGAGAGACAACAATAAGGAATTTGTTTGTACTAAGTATCTGAATATTTTCTTGTGCTGTTACTGGAATCAGTTGAACGAAAAAGTGTTTCTTCATTTCCTTTCCTAGGAATTCAGGATAATAAAAGCTCAATGTGGTGTGCATCTTTATCTTTGTCCAAAATATAGTAGAATCATTGGCCGACATACCATCAGAGTGTGAATGTATCTCTTCCTTTTTACTTAATTGTGAAACCTATTGAACTAGCAAAAGTGCCAATAGTACTGAAAGTTATCCCTATTGCAGATGGCTTCAATAGTCAGTTGTGTGAAGTAGGCATTAAGTAGTCTAACAACATTTAAAACTTCCAAGATATTTTTATATTTGTGGCTATCATGTCCATGTGGAAGTTATTTGCATCACAATTTGGAAGCTTGTTTCTTTTGTTTCGTTTTAGCAAATGAAAAGTGTCATTGGTGTTGAACTGCTGAAGAATCTGTCATCACCTCCTTATATTGCTTTGTTCTTGCAGATTTAATGTTGTAGCATATTTGCAGCAAATATGGTGGTTTGAAGTTGATGGCATGGTAAATTTCCCTTTCCCGCCAGATATATATACAGTGTCATTTAGGATCCATGTCGGAAGATTTTCAAGAAGACTGGGACGCCGTGTCTCACATTTTGACCATACTCATGGATGGGAAATCAAGCCAGTACGATTTGAACTATCTACTTCAGACGGCCAACAAGCCTCGAGTGAGTGCTTTTTAGACGATACAGAGCAAGATGATGGTAATGGAAGTTACAAGCGTGGTTGCTGGATAGAGTACAAAGTGGGTGAATTTATTGTCAAAGAATCAGATCCTCCAACTGAAGTGAAATTTTCAATGAAACAAATCGACTGCACACATTCCAAAGGCGGACTTTGTGTTGATTGTGTATCAATTATCCCCATTAATTTGAAAGAACGTCTAAGAAGAGGGATTTTGAAGTAGTTGTGCTGTGTATGTTACCTTTGGTTTGTATAGGGTTTTGTCATACACCTTACACGTCTCAAAAGAATCGCCTAGTTGGAGGATTCATCTAGTTTGTTTATGCTGTAGGTATGATTCCTCTATCCATGTTATCCTTTTATGGATTTGTAATTGATACAGTTTTGTTTCTCATATGCTTTTGCAGAAGATTTATGATTTGTGGCGAAGCAAAGTAGATTTTGTTGTTTCTTCAATGAGATGCAAGTGAGGTAGGTACACGTTACACTTTGTATATTTTCCAGACACGTTATATCAAATTTTACACTCGGTTCTATTGAAGATATCTGCTTTCTTGCTCATCAATTCTCTATCTCTCTCTTTTCCAATAGTCTTTAATTCTGTATCTCATCTCATTCACTTTCTTGATTGAATAATTGAGGGCATTGATGGCTGTAGTCCGTGGATATTCGATTACTCTGTTATGTTACCTGCTTTTTTTGAGATGTTATTGCGTTGTGTGGCTTCTATAACTTGGGGTGGCATAATTGCTTGATCAGAGATGTGTAAACGTGCAATATCTATGTTCAGACAGTTTTCATTTCTTGACATGTCTTGTAATTAATACGTGAAACCACATCCCCAGGTATTCAATTTCTGGTATGTTCTGTCTCGCTGATTCTTCATGCTCCATTCAATGAGGTTGAGACAAGTTGAGTTGATAACATCACTGCTCATTTAGTGTCACCAAAACATCGTCTTGATGTAGAACTCAATATCGGTTCTTCTTATGAAGCCGATTTCAATGCAAAATACTACCACTTAAGTACTAATTTTTTGCATTGAAGTCGACTTCATAAGAAACCGGATATCGAATTCTAATGCATGTTGGATGTGAATTGTGCATGTGGCATGTATTGGTTAAATCAGACCTAATTTAATATAAATTTGAGATTGGAAGACTATGGTGGATTTGCTATAAAGTCACATAAATATGAACGATTCAAAGTAGGTAGAAATTGAAAAATATGGTGCTTCCAATCCCTAAATGTCGATACCAGATTGTTTGCTCAGTATATTCATTTTCTGATAAGCCACAAACAATTCAAAAAGGCATTGGACCACATTTCTATCATAGATATTGGAGTAACTGGACTGAGAATAGCATAAAAAGTTGGTAAAAACTTGAGTGAAACACATCACTGATCATATTTTGAGCTCTATTCTCTTTAAGTCGAAGCGGACCATTTTCACTAAATAAGGGCTTGATTCATGAGACAATCTCACAAAACAATTATGCCTTGAAAAGCAAAAGAAGAGTTATGTTGGCTTCGCCGTAGTGTGAAATGCGGAATTGATCGTTGAATTGGAGAAATGATGTGATATAAGTTGAACTTTCCAAATATATCTATAGTTGGTTAGAACCTTATCTTTCTTCAAACAATTTGAAGTTAACTGAAAATTCCAACACTTAAAAAAACGGTTCGAAAACAATTAAAAACAGGTGACACACATTGATGATTTTGCAGAGAGAGAGAGAGAGAGAGAGAGAGAGAGAGAGGTGGTTGGGAGTTTTGTACAAATATCCAACATTTAGTAATGTCTGCGTAATTTATGTAAGAGTTGGTTGTAGTTCCAATAGTAGACTACTATGTTATGTTTATGTTATATAGTCTTTTCATTAACTCTCTCTTGTGGGCCCTTTTTCCATAAAACTCATCGAGACCAAATAACACACTACATAACATACACATAAGATATATGTTATTTTGATCGATCTTAGTTTAAATATCAGTTATAGAGTGGAGACGCGTGGAGAACAAATTGGGTTTTGTTTTGGTTGGATCAAAATCTTGAAATATTGTTTTTATTATTGTTGTTATAATTGTAAAATGTATTGTATTTATGAGTAGACACAGATGACGCCAATGTTCGCGACAAATAGTGTGGGAAAATATATACAACTCTGAATTGGAAATTTAAAATTCACATAGTGAACCACATTTACTTGTATTTATTACTGCATCAAAAATTATTCATCTTCTTATTTATTGGTTTATCTATATTTGGTTATCATCGACTTTCCTTCATTGCTATGCTTCCTTTTTATTTATGAAACTATTAACTCCTTTCTCCATTGCTTGCTATATTTATATCTTATATATATTTCAAGAGTATGTCTTATGTGAGACCGTCTCACGGATCTTCTTGTGTGAGACGAGTCAATCCATAACTCATTCTTAACAATTCATATTGAAATTTGTGAAAATGGTTTCAACACATGGCTAATAAGGATCCGTCTCACGAAAACTATTCGTGAGACCGTCTCACATGAGTTTTGGTGATATTTCAATCATTCTAATACATTCATAACTCTTCTAAAGCATATATATATATGTTCTTGATAATATGAATATGTATCATTTACTTCTTATTCTAACTGGAGATTTAAAAGACTTTTGCAATTAGAACCGTTTTTGATAACATATTACCACAATCTACATTGATAGCAATTTAAAAGAAAAATGAGGTTGCATATTCAAAAGCTAGAAAGGATGAATCCGGCCAGGTTGATTTGGATACACTATGTTGAACAATGAGGTTGCATATTCATTTGGATTAGATCATAATAGAATTAGATCATAATACTTGAATTAGATCATAATAGAAAAAAAAAATGGTTCATTTGGAATCACAAAAACTTGTGTGACATGAATCATTTTTATCTAAACCTATAAACATTAATTTATATGTGAATTGGGAAGTTTGAGTTGTGGATCAATTCGTCTCACATAACATGATCCATGAGACGGTCTCACTCATTTGGAATATGCATGCAACCTTTCAATGATTGTCACCTAATCATGAACACTGATTTGTTCTGTACATCGATCCTAAGAGCAAAGATTCGAATATGACATATATAATACACTCAAAATGTATTACATGTATAAGATCCAATGTTGATGTATGATATTATTTATATTGCATGTAAAAGATTCGATGTTGATGTAGGATATTATTATTATTATTATTATTATTATATATATGTTACATTCCATGATCAAATGTAGTAATCACTTAAATTCACATATGTTACCCCACCCTTACATGGTTGTATGAAACTATACAACATCCATCTTACTGAGGTACAATTATTATTATTATTTCAAATAATTTAAGAAAACATGTTAAAATTAACTGAAACTAGCTATATCATTAATCTTCCTATTTTATATATGATGATTCCACCAATTAATTAAAAAAGAAACTCCTTTGATTTATTTATTGAAAAATAAGTTTGTTAATATATAAGTAATATATATACATACGACACCAAATTTAAATGCAAATAAAGTACCCAACGTATCATGCATGTAATACTATACACCATATATTTAGTTGGTTGGAAAGGTACGTTAGGGATTTTTAAAATATTTTATTAAGTACAAAATTATAGAATTCTATTTCTTCATATATATATATGAATGTTGGATACCATTGATGGTTTAACTACAAGATTGGAGGGATATAGGTAGCTAGCTTCAAATGAGATTGCAATTATTTTGGGGCTTTTCAATGCTAATTATATCTCTATTTCGTACCCTTTATATATATATATATATATATATATATATTTAAAACTCTCGATTAAATATATTTATATATAAAATGAGGTTGACTCATGCACACTACTTGCTGCTGCTGGCAACCCTTCCTTTCTTCCCAACCTAATAAGTGTGCCTAATTAACATACTCTACATAAAATCCATTTTTTATTAGGTTGATCATATATCATTAATTAATTTATTATATATATATATATATATTCTTAAATTAGTAAATATGATGGGTGTATACATACTAAATATTAACAGTAGATATCCAATCATGCTTGATATATGTAGGATATTTTATCTTCCTAAAGCTCCATAAAAAGCTAATTAATTCATCCATCTTTTAAATTAAATTAATCCCCCCCCCCCCCCCGCCCTCTCTCTCTCAAATATGTGTATATTGTCCACATATTTGCAGTGATTAAAATTGTTTTTTGTCCACTACTCATCCCAATTTTCAGTCTACTTTTTTGTTAATATATCAATATATTGTGGCAAATGCATTACTTTAAGATCGAGTCGGATTTTGTGAGAGATTAATTAATTTTTCTCACAAACTAACTTTATGAGCTTGTTAATCCAGACCTCAATTAATAGGAATTAATCAAATAATTGTAAAAATTGAGTTATATAAGTCATGGATAATATACTTAAGACCTCGTCTCATAAAATTATATATGTGGGATGATTGAGTGCATATGACACATACCTATATATTTGTGCGATTATAAATTAATGATTAGCTTAAAAAATTAGGGAAATTAGGGAAAATGGGCTTTTGATTTGAGGTGTTAGCACATTATAATAAGAAAAATAAATGAGTTAACTTCTAAGCTAATTGATGAGTCAAGCTAGGTAGCTTGCATTATTATACAAGCTAGATATTAATTAAGGTTTTACTACCCTTTTTATACAAAATATATCTGCTCCTACCTAGCTAGCTGCATTGAAATTAATCTCTCTAAAATTGAAACATGAACATGAAACTTTCACAAAGTAATTGCAAGGTCGAGCTATTAATTATTTGATTTAATTGTACAGAATACTTTTAAAAAAAATTCAACTCAACTATAATTTTTGACTTATTCATGATGATGATGATTATAACTCAAAATCCCATTATAAGTATATTTTTGTTTTTTTTGTTTTTAGCAAATAAAACTTTGATCATCTCCATCAAAATGATAGTGTGTATCGTGGAGATCAAATTAGTTTTAGAACAATGTGGCTTATGATGCATGCATGTGACTAAAATCATTATGATTGTCGACTCAAATTGTTGGAAAATATGATTGTAACTCAAATTGCAATTATAAGCCAAAGTTATTGTTATTACTAATATTTGAAAAAAAAAAAAATGTGTTCAATTAAATTTTACCATTCAGCCTAATTATTCACGCATTTTTGTTGTGGCAATTTCCATGTACTTCCATCATTGGAGGAATAATTAATACTATGCCAAACAAAATAAAATAATTTGTAGTTTGATCTCGTGATAGCACCTTTGATATCATTATATCGACCACAAAGTGATAATTTCAGACACACCTATTCATAAAATCAAAGCCAATAATTCAATGACCTAAAGAGTAATGCATTTTGCCAAAAAAAAAAAAAAAAATCCCTGAAAAACCTCGGATTGATCAATCTTCACATTTGTGTCACATCTCATGTCGTTTCATATCATTGAATACACGTCACGTGTTAAATAGTGATGTGATCAGACACATGTAGTGTACGTGTGGTGATTATTTTGAAATATAAAATGTAACATCAGATGTAACACGCGGAAAAAAGCGAGACAAACATATGAAGTGAAACAAAAACCCTAACAAGAAAGGAATTAGAAACAGCTGGAGACAACCTTGTCAATATTTGTCATTCATTGCTATTATTAAGAGGTGGCTGTCGTCTATATGTACTCATTCCATCTTTCCATCTTGAGCTCCTTTCTCATCAATACCTACACACAATAATACACACACACACACAATAATCTAACAACACAAAATGATAAATTCTCTGTTTTTTTATATATTTAATTAGGCCCAAAACCTCGTAATTAACTCGATTCATCGTTCAATTAACGTTATAATTAATAATAGGTACAAATTAACCTTAATTCTTGAAAGCTCAAATTTCATTAAGAATTTGTCTACATGCCCTTCATAGCCATTAGGTGTATATTACTTTATTTTACAACGTACATATATGAAGGGATGGATGTGGTATTTACACAAATGGTCACAACAATTGCACTTATTTCATCACTAAACCTCTTTTTTCCCCGATCACATCAACACAACCAAGATTTTAATCGTTAAGTGTGTATAAATTGATCAATTATACATATAACTCTCGACACAACCCCGATTTCAATCCTCTGTGTGTATAAATTGATCAACTATGCATATAACTTTCAACACAATCAAGATTTCAATAGTTAAAAGTGTATAAATTGTGACGGTATATATAATATATAAAGGAATTTAAGAAAAGGATGAGAGAGAGAGAGAGGGAGAGAGAGGGAGAGAGAGATTGGGGGTGTTAAAGGGACCAGATGGTGACCTTTGATTACCATTTCAGTCCTCTTCTCACCCAACCAACGACATCTCCTTTAACTCTCTCTCTCTCTCTCTCTCTCTCTCTCTCATCTAGTGTTGTGCTGCTCGTAGTATTTATTAGGTGCACCCAAAGTTAGAGTCAAATGGCCGAGAGGCTTAGAGGACCAAAGCCCTTGAGTCTTTAGAGTTTGCAGATAAATATTCTTGTAAACCCCCAGACAGATTCACACACACACACACACTTCTCTTCTTCTTACATTTACTTTTCTGCACCAAAAAGGCAACTCCAAATACCTCTTACTCTCTCTAAAACAGTACTGATAATCATCCTAGTTAGTTCAATTTTTTTGCTTTCCAATAACAAAGATTTATATATAGAAACTGTCATGGACTGGAATGGTAATCTTAGATCAGCCCTGCCCTTCGTTTCTCGCCCTGACAATGCCTACAGCTTCCTCTACAACTACAATTATGACCACTTTCCAGGTAACATACATACATATATATCTCATGATTTTGGCGTTGCATGGAAATATATATCTAATTTCTAGGTTAAAATTCAAGATCATATGCAGAACAAGTAGTTTTCACCTCGATTCTCTATGACTATAATCGAATCCCATGTTTTGTATCGTTGAGACTGAAGTAGGGTTGATGATAGAGAAGATATTCACATGCAAGAAAAAAGCACTTTCTTGATTAAATAATTAACAACTAAATAAAAGTAGTCCATGCATGTAGTGGAAATTAGAGAAATTAAAGCTAGCTAGGTCATGTTTTTTTCATGATCGATCATAAACCTAAAACCCACCCTTGTAGCTAATTATTAACATATGATCCAAAACAAAAGTAGTTCAACTCTTCTAATTCTTTTCTTTTCTTTTCAGTGCTGGAAATGAAGCAGCCATCAATGCAGGGACATGAACAGACATTAATCCTACCAACGTTAATGGAGAAGAACATGAACACTAACAATTACGCGCAAGATCCGAAGAAGAAACGTCTGAGCAACGAGCAATTGGAGATGCTCGAAAACAGTTTCCAAGAGGAGATAAAGCTGGACCCTGATAGGAAGATGAAGCTGGCCAAAGAACTGGGCCTCCAGCCACGTCAGATCGCCGTCTGGTTTCAGAACAGGAGGGCTCGATGGAAGGGAAAGCAGCTCGAGCGCTTGTACGATGCGCTTAAACAGGAGTACGACGCCGTTTCCAGGGACAAACATAAGCTCCAACAGGAGGTATATATATATCTTCACTTTTTCTTCAATATTTCTTTCCATGCAATCTTATTAATATTTTATTATAACTACATATTTGGTGAGCTTTATTTTTTTTTGTCTGAATAATCTCCTCATGGCTGCCCAAGCTTTTACTGCCTGTTAGCTTCTGTATTTATCACACAACATTCACTCTGAGTGTACATGTGTTTCTGTACGGAAGGTTGATGGATATTTATGCTATTCTTGGCACATTTTCCAGTGTGGGAGATCATTAATTTCAGCCTTCTCTACATCATTATCATTTTACAATATTTTCTTGGACTTCTACATTTGGATATACTTGGATTTGAATATAGGCAAATCAATCCCGTAAAAATGTACGTTTCAATTTTAATCATATAATTGACAATTTCAGTCCTGTTGAAATCCTTTTTTTGCCGATTTTCGATTTTCTGGTGAGTGGTATTATCTCGCCCCTAATCTGTAGCCAGAAAATAAAAAATTAGGCGAAAAAAGATCAAATTGGACGAATTTTTCACATAGAGGACCAGATGCAAAAATACATTTTTATAGGACTAAATTAGGTCAGTAGCTTTGGGAGGACAAAAAATGAGTTTTTTTCCTTGAAATACATCCTTTCACTTTTATTTGAGTGGATCTAAAATTTGCATATTTCAAATCATAGATCTTAAACCAGAGTATCCATAGTAGTACCCAATTTAGCCCAAAAAAAAAATAAATTAATGCAGAAAATTACAAAACCCAAAAGTTAAAAACCTGGCCTCAAATTTATATGTCCAAATTGTTTATTTCTAATCATGTTTTAATCTTGAAGCTCACTGTTTTACTAGCCTTCCATTTCATTCTTTATATGTTGAAGATTGTTTTAAACAGATTGACTATATAGTACTTCATTGTATCTAGGTAGGCATAATTAACTATACATGTGATAACTTTAATTAGTAGTTCATAATAATAAACCATACAAGATATATAGGTAATACTGTATACCGACATGTATTGATGAAATCAAAACATAACAAAAACCCCACGATTCATAGATATATGGATCTAACGAACATCGTTGTGAAATAGGTAATGGCATTGAGAGGAATCTTGAAGGAGCAAGTAGCAAAGAAGCAAGTGTCAACAGGGTTCACAGAGATCTCTGGGGAAGAAACAGTGGAAAGCACCTCGATTCGAAGCTCCCAAAAACATATGATGACGACAACAACAACAACATCGAACCAGCTTGATCAGATTGCAGAATGCAACTATCCACTGAACATGGAAGACTACAATAATGCAGTCATGATGCCACCCTACTGGCCTACTCCTATGCCTTGAGCTTTCATTGATGGAGTTGTTGTTTATATGTTTCCTATTCTTGAATTTTCAAACTTAAGATGTTGTGCTAATGCTAAGATTTGTAGCTAGGTCAACCTAACAAGCTCAGCTGCTTTTACTAGGATGGAGGTTTAGCCCACTTAATTGCTGCATGTGTTTAATTGATTTAGGTTTTGATGATCATCAGTTGAGGGTTGCTATGTAGCTAGCTAGGGTTTAATTCAGACTTTTCGATCGAACATGCATGTGTTGTTCGGATCCTAATTCGTGTTGTTTTTCGTTTCACTCCACGTGCTTGGTTAAGATTGTACGTTCGTACGTTATGTGTTTTTCATGAAATGAAATACGAGATGCAATATTAATTAGTACGGGGTGTTATTAGTTGTGGTGGTGTTTGTTTGTTGTTCTTTAATTAACCTTGATGGCTGGCAATGATTCATGTTCTTGAAATTATATTCATGACAAGCATTTAATTTCTTCTTAAATATAATCCATATGATAAATGTCACGAGTAACAAATGATATTTGTCCTATTGATGTAAATGTTCAAAATTAAGAAATTGTCACCAGTCCTAATTAAACCTTCTTTGCAGGTAGGAGGTAAAGAATTTTTTTTTCCCCATCTTTACTTCCTTTACTTTCATGACTCCTTTTTCCATATATTTTCTCCATGATTAATTTAATTTTCCAGATAACCCTTCGCTATTAGGATTATTTTGGGTGCTAGGAAAATCTAATAAAATCCCATGAACTCTGATATGATAAAATGTCAATTTGCAATAGAACATAAAGGAAATCTTTTATATAATCTGTTTAAATAGGTTTGGGCTTAAATGCTATCAAAATGGGCTTTAGTAATTTCAAATATTAAATATCTCAAATTGGGTTTCACAACTTCTAAACAGAAGCCCAATATCTAAAAAACCGCAATTCATAATAAAGAAAACCAGCGTTCATCGGAAAACAGGACAGCCTGGAACGACAATTCCCGGCGCGGTGGGGCAGGAGGCCAACGGGCAGTGGTCTGGCTCCGAACCCCACCATTTGACATTTATACCCTCGTTCTGCAGAGCGAAGAACAATAAAACCCCCATGAACGCCGTTCCGGCGTCCAACGCCGCCGACAAGACGTAGTTGTATCGTTGCCACCATCTTTTCCGGTACCTGAACACGAAGTAGTTGAAGATGATTCCGGTGACGATCCAGCTGGCGATGTTTGTCGGAGTCGCCGGCGGCATCCCCGCGAAGCCGTAGGAGATGACCGGAATGTTGATCAGTGGGATCCACTTCTTCTCCGGGTAGATTTTGCTGAGAATCCAGACCGGAAAAGGCAACACTGCTCCGATCAGGAATAGCCAAATCAGGTTCCGATACAACCCGCCCTGCCCGAACAGCCTTTCGGGCCCGATCAGGCCCCAGATGACTGAAGCATCGAAGGTGACCCTGAACTTGGGACACGTCCAGGGGCTATCGGGATGCAATGTCTCGATGTCGCAGATGTTCTCGATGTTTTCAAGCATCCACCACGACACTCCCAGGTTTACTGAGCCAGCAACCAGGGTGCCCACCAGCTGATGACACGAAGATGGATGGAAATGAGATGATGATGATGATGATGATGATGATGATGATGATGATGACGACAACATAAATTGGTTCGTGTAATCAACTGACCTGGGATGCAAACATGGCTCGTGGAGGGATTTTCATGTAGTGTCCGAGCTTGAGATCAGCTAGGAAGGAAAGAGCATGAGTGGTGCTGATTCGTCCGTAAATCTTGAAGATCAGATTAGCAATGGGCTTCCCTGGAAGAACATATCCGAATAGGAACTGCGCGATGATGTCGTATCCAGGTTGCTAAGAAGATCAAGAATTCAATCAAAAGTGAGCATTGTGTACAGAGCCACGACTCAAACCAGCTAAATAGTCTAGTCACGTGTATAGATTGACAGGTGAGGAGGCTGAAATTACCTGGTTCGTGGTGGCTTGAATGACTCCGATAGGCAACGTAACGATCCAAGCTAAACCGAAGGCGAAGAGCATCCCCCACCATGGAAGCTGCACATCTTCTTTCCACACGAAAGTGATCACTAAGGACAAGATGATGCTTCCTAGTAACAGAAGCAGGAACCACCATTCAGGCACTTGCTTGTAACTCTTCATCAACTTCCCATGAACGTCTAACTTCATGTTCTTCACTGCAGATTTACTCTGCCTCCAAAGATCACTGAAATTCAAATTCACACACATCACACAAACACATATCTTAAATGTCTGAAGAGATGTAGATTATGAGACAAGCTAGCCAACCTGCCATGAAACAAGGCAACATGAGAAAGAGTAGCTGAAAACCGGGCGAACCCTGATCCAATGGAGAGGGCAAAGAGGGGACTAAGATAGAGCTTGCCATAGTTTTCGTAGGCAGAAACATTAAGATCATATTGGGGTGTCAAGACCTTAGTAGTATCGTACTTATGGCCACTGGAAGTGAAGAGCTGGTTGGAAAAAATGGGGAATTTTCGAGCATCGAATGTGTTGAACTTCCAGTAACACAAAGGGAGAATGATGTATATGAACATGATGAATCCAATCATGACGTTGAGAATGGAGGAAAAGGGCGTGACCAAAGGGCTGCCATGATAGGCCGAAATGCCAGCCCAGTCGAGCGTAAACGCTCCCACACCGAGCCCGTGGTAGCCCGACCCGATTTGCTGAGCCGTGATGCTACGAGGCCACACCCAACAGACCCATGAGAAGAATGTTAGGACTTGAAACAGGTAGCCTGGGAATAAGTAGTAGATGAAACTTGCAGCCATGCATATGAGGAAGAATCGCATCCTTGTCATTCCATTTGTCTTCGATTCTCTTTCGTGCAGGGCCCTGGATAAAATGAGTGACAAGATCCTCCATTCAGTATGCCTCATGTACTTTCATATGTAATTTTTCATTACTAAGGGTTCACCCCCTTACCTTATAAAAAATTATTTATTAGATAATTTTGTTCTCTTCAAACAAATTCACCTCTGTTAATGACCATAATCTTTGACATGAAACTTAATGAGAGATGGAATAAGAGACCTAAAAAATGAAACTTAATGAGAGATGGAAAAAGAGACCTAAAAAATGAAACTTGAGCAAGATTTGAAGGCCACCACATCTCAACTGGATCCACTAAGTATCTTCGCAGCATCCCAGCCCATCCATATCCGACTAACTGCAATTATTCGACGAATTAAGATTACTGGAATCAAGTTCAAACGAAGCCAGAAAAATTGCAGGATAACAAGATACAAGAATAAAATATATTTGGATCACAGAACCTGAGTGGTCAAGACAATGAGAAGAGAGCAGAAGAAGTTCAAACTCTGCTTGTAATAACCCTTCATGACAGTAATGGCACCAATGGAGTAAGCGTCACCGCCACCGGTGGAGACCCCACAGTTGGCCATGACTGTAATGAGCACGTGTTCCTTCATATTAAACGGGCCCGGGTTGAGGCTGAACCTCCACCGCCCGAACGCCGTGTACTCCTTCTCCGGCAGCGTCGCCGCCATGAGTCTGCCCAGTGGGAGCACCACTATCTGCATGAGAATGGCGGAGATAGACAACGGCTGCGTTCTGTAGATGAAGAAAGTGTTGAGGAAGATCAAGACTATGCATGAGAGAAGGCCCAGCACCCACACACGGAACGTCATCACCGGCAGCGTCGGGTCGTCGGTTTCCGGCACCACCAGCGCCACCTCCTCCACCGTGCATCTCTCTTCCGCCGCCGCCGCCGCCTCGCCGGTGGTAACCATTGGTTTTACTGTTTATCAGGGAACAGGAATTGATGAATCAAGAGGGTTTTACTTCTGAGAATAGAATTTCTCTCAGTGTTGACATATATAAAAGGTGGAGAAGGAGGGGGGTGGGGTGGGGTGGGTAGGGTAGATTTGCCATCTCATTTTCATGATCCTAGGAATTATATTTCGGAGCGATTTAGATTTAGTTTTTGCTTTCAAATCATTAATTTCAGTGAATGATTATCACGTAGTCAGCACATTTGACCTGATTTCAAAATAGTCAACAGATCAGGTGCTGCTTTTTGAAGATTGAGAGTGTCACGTGCTGTTCGGATTCTGACACACTCCTGTACGTTACTGACAGAAGTCCACGTTGGCCACATCGGTGGAGCCCACTACGTGTCGTCCACGTAGGATATAGGTTCCGTGGTTTGGGTCAGGGAAACACCGTCAGATTTGACGCCGCTAGGATGAGAGTAACGGGAGTGGCCAGTGGGGATCCAGATAAGTGTGGGAAGCATATGCGGCGCGCGTGGTTAGCGAAATATGCCACGTCACTTTTCCGTTTTAGAATCTTTATATTGGATGGTGAAGAGATTTCTCAAATTAAAATTTGTTACTTTATCAATTGGTTGCGATTTAAGCGTTTATTTAATCAAGAAAGTTAATGACTAATGATTAATGGTGAGTAAATTTCTACACGTCTCATCGCTAAAAAGAGGAAGTCTCTTGTGCATCAGATCAATGCATCCGGGTCGGATCCGGGTAATCCGACCTGTTTCCTTTTTTTTTTTTTTTTTGGCGCTAGTTTTTTTATCAATTTTAGTCATAACTTTTAGTTATGTTAATAATAACTTTATGTAATGTGTAAGAATACATTTAGGTTACGTTAATGATACATTTATGCCCAGATTTCATACATTTACGTTAAGTTAAACATACCTTTAGGTTATGTTAAGAATACCTACCTTTAGGTTATGTTAAGAATACCTTTAGGTAATGTATAGGGATACCTTTAGGTTATGTTAAGGATACCTTTATGCCCAAATTTCATACATTTAATTTACGTCAAACATACCTTTAAGTTATGTTAATGATACTTTTATGTTATGTTAGAGATACATTATCCATAAGGTAGTTGTGTTACACATTTTGTACACAAAGGTATCTCTAACATAATATAAAAGTATTCTTAACATAACCTAAAGGTATCCTTAATATAACGTAAATGTATGTGACCTGGAGCGAATTCTAAGGGTATCAAATCAGGATTTCAAAGGAACCTAGAATCACGATTTCAAAGGTATCTTTAACATCACCTAAAGGTATTCTTAACATAACCTAAAGTATGTTTAATATAATCAAAATGTATTCTTAAAATAACTAAATGTATCCTTAACATAACCTAAAGGTATGCTTAACATAACTAAAATGCATTCTTAACATAACATGGTATGTAACCTGGAATCAGGATTTCAAAGGTATCCTTAACATCACCTAAAGGTATTCTTAACATAACCTAAATGTATGCTTAATATAATCAAAAGGTATTCTTAACATAGCTAAAGGTATCTTTAACATAACCTAAAGGTGGTATTCTTAACATAACATGGTATGTAACCTGGAATCAGGATTTCAAAGGTATCCTTAACATAACTAAAAGGTATCCTTAACATAACTGAAATGTATTCTTAACATAACTGAAAGGTATCCTTAACGAGCGAATTTGAGCGCATCCGCCCAGGCGCGTGGGAGCGCGTGAGGGCGCGTCAGACGCGCGTGAAAGCGCATACACGCGCGGGTCGGGTCGAGTGCATGGATCTAGAATCCATGCACCTAATGCATAAAAGTTTTTGTCGGCTAAAAAAAGACTATCACACCTCGCATCTTTATAAAATATTTATATTTATATGTGGTTGTCTATGTGGTAGTCTATAAAGAAAATATATAATAGCAACAATAATAACTTGTCATGCACTCACGTTGGATTCGGATAGGTCCAACCCTTTTTTTTTTCCATCCACGAATTTTATATTTTGATCGTAACATATATGTTAATCATATATTTATATTATTTTAATCATACTTTCATTTTCAAATTTCACACCCTTAGCTCAATATTTAACTTTAAAAAAACACCACTAACCTCTATACTATGTTAGTCATACATTTATATTATATTAATCATACTTTTTATATTAATCATACCTTTATATGATATTACTTATACATTTATGTAATATATAGTACTACAACTAACATAATAATAAGGTACGATTAACATGACTAAGAGGTATGAAGAGTGTAAAACGGTTGTTCAGAAAAAATAACTAAAAACTCTAAAGGCATGTTTGGACTGGGGCGGAGGTGGATTGTGTGAGTTTGGATTTGAGATTTGAGAGAATTTGAAAAAGGTGATTTTGATAATTTTGTCTTTGTATTGGGATTTTATAGGGTATGATTATAGTTAAGATGTTATTGTCACATTGAAAATTGTAGAAAATGTATAGATGTTTTATATTAGGAGTTGTAGAAAAAGTTGATATTTTTATTGGGAATTGGAAAAAGTAGGGTAAGATTGAAGGATTTTGTAAATTCACCGTGTCCATCCTAAATCCGGATGGAAAAGTGTCAGTCCAAACAACCCCTAAAGGTATGACTAACATAACATGAAGATATAAGACTTTGAGCGAATTTTTGTGTGTTTGAGCACACCCACCAGGTGTATGGAAGCGTGTGGACCGGGTTGACCCGAATGTATGGACTTCAAATCAATACACCAAGTGCATAAAAGAATTGTCTAATAATAGTACATTTCATTATCTTTGTAAGCACTTGAAAAGGAGAAGGTTGGAAGCAATTAAGAATTGGCTTGATTGTTGCATCCAATTAAATGTTAAGTGTGATGCCTAATGACTTGACAGTTGAAATAATGAATATTTGTGAAAAAAAATTCATATAAGAGCAAAATTTGTTATTAACAATATTAGAAAAAGTATGTCTTGTGTGAGACCGTCTCACAAATCTTTTTTCGTGAGATGGGTCAACCAATAACCCACACTTAGCAATTCATATAAAAATCTGTGGTTTTGAGTTCAATTCATGAGTAATAGAATTCATCTCATCGAAACTATCTGTGATATCGTTTCACATGAGTTTTTGTGTATTAGAAATGTGTGATATTTTGTGATACCGTTTCACATGAGTTTTTGTGTATTAGATAAATGAGTGACACTTGTGTGCCCCAGGGGCACGGTGCCCCCAAATTAATCATGGTGTTAAATATATACTCTACAGGTATCATGTATATACTCTTCAAGTATCACATGTATACTTTTATATTCATATGATACCTATAGAGTATATTTATAACACCAGGAAACATAACATCTATAGGATATATATATATATATATAACATCTAAATTCGTATCTCTATGTGCCACATGAGTATATAAATTTTGAGTAGGTCTTATGTGAGACCGTCTCACGGATCTTCTTGTGTGAGACGGGTCAACCCATAACCCACCCTTAACAATTCATATTGAAATTTGTGAAAATGAATTCAACACATGGGTAATAAGGATTCGTCTCACGGAAACTATCCGTGAGACCGTCTCACATGAGCTTTTGTGATAAATTTTTATCATTAGAAATTAGCACGTGAAGAAGCCCATTGCATGAAAATCATCAGTCCAAAATATATTCGGGGAAGTAAATCAAAATTTATCAAATTTGATTCAGATAATCTTTAGCTCCTAATTAATCATGATCGGATATATATACTTTAATATTGTGTAATTTCTAGTCTGAGATTTGAAAATCATTATATATTAGGGAAAATATCATTTTACGTCCATTTAAAACGTTACTGTCCATTTATTTTTAGGGTTTCACATTTAGTCCAATTAAAACAAAAATCCACCAATTTTGGTCAATTGGTGGCGATTGCATCTCAATCGCCCCCAATTTTAAATTTCTGATAGGCCACATCAACTGCTACGTATGCTCCGATATGCCACGTCAGCTGCCACATGTGCCCTGATAAGTCACATCAGCTGCCACGTGTGCTCCGATAAGCCACGTCAGCTGAATTCAGCCGGAAAATCGACCTCCGGCGGCCAAAGGACCAAAATTGGTCGATTTTGATTGTAATTGGACTAAATGTGAAACCCTAAAAATAAATGGACGTAAAATGGACAGTAGCGTTTTAAGTGAACGTAAAATGAATTTTTCGCTTAGGAGTAAACACAAAGTCGTGCACCAATTGTACAGATTCAATCAAATCCACTTTTCGATTTTCTTCCTCCGATTTTTGTAGACTAACTTAGAAAAAGGAAAAATTTCAGCTATTTTTTGTGATTACACTAATTAAGTGGACATAAGCTTCTAATGAGCTTAGTTCATCCAATTACTTTATTTGTTGTTTGATAAAGACATCTAACATGCTATATTTTAAGTACATGTAGAATAGTATATGCCACCATTTTACAGCCTTACATAAACATATTCTCAAATTTGCGACACATATAATAACATCAATAAAAAATAAGAGTCCAAAAACGGCCTGCAAGCCTGCAACTAGCCAAACTCGTTCTTGTTTTTATAGTGTTCAACCAAATGAAGGAGCAGATGGGATCATTTGAATCCCACTTAGCGACAATTTAAACCAAATAAATGCAAAATACATTTTGTTATTTCTGTTCTACTATCACTTAATTTGTATAATTAATTGCTATCGATATTTGATGTTCTGAAAGCACGCACTTATAATTATTTTCTCATATATCCAAAGCAGCATAATCAAACCAGGATTTGACTCATGAAAATAAAACTCTATTAAAAGTTAAAACCCTTCTTAAAAAACAAAATCACAAAAGCAAAATCCAATAACAGATCACAAAGGTCAATCACATCTTCCCTGGGCGGTCCACGCGGACACGTGTCACTCCCTCGTCTCCCAACCGTCCCACGTCATTGAACGTCTGCCCACTCAGCTGATCCGCCTCCTTCAGCCGGGACGCGGTGGCGCCACCCAGCGTCTCCTCCACATTGACCTCCACCCTCTTCCTCACCACCGGCGTCCCCTCCTTATCCACCGCCAATCGCCGCCGCCCTTCCCCTTCGCCTAGCCCCTCATATGAAACCCTCTCATCCTCCTTAGTATCCATCGGATGAGGAGTCAGCTTATCCTTAATCGCATCCTTCATGCCGCCCAAGGCGCTCAATATCCCCCCGCCACCGCCGCCTCTCTCCGCCTGCCGGTACGCCTCGTCCCGGTCACGTTCTCCTTCCATTCTCATCTCCTCCATCTTCCTCGTCGCCTCCTCCTTGGTCTCATCGTACTTGACCTAAACATCATTAAACAAATCGAAATTACATAACCACATTATCAGATCAAGATTACATTTCAGTTTCTCAGCATTACAAATTCATGATCTTATTCATAAACGGCTCACCTTGGTTGCTTCTTTGGTCTCCTCAGCTTTCTGTTTTGCAGATTCACCAGTTTCTTGAGCCATCTGCTTCGTCTCCTCTTTCTTCCCTGTCAAATAGTCCACCGCCCTTCGAGCAGACTCGGTGATCATCCCCACTGTGGTGTCCTTCCCTGACTTAGCTTTCTCTGCTGTATAATCCTTATACTCACCAGCTTTCTCCAATGTCGTGTCTTTCGCCTCCGCCGCCTTATCCACCGTCACATCCTTCGCCTGCTTCGCCTTGTCGGCAGTGTAGTCCCTGTACTCCGCCGCCTTATCCACCGTCACATCCTTGGTCTGCTTCGCCTTTTCAGCGGTGTAGTCCCTGTACTCCGCCGCCTTATCCACCGTCGCATCCTTTGCCTGCTTCGCCTTCTCGGCGGTGCAGTCCCTGTACTCCGCCGCCTTATCCACTGTCGCATCCTTTGCCTGCTTCGCCTTCTCGGCGGTGTAGTCCCTGTACTCCGCCGCCTTATCCACCGTCGCATCCTTGGCCTGCTTCGCCTTATCCATCGTCGTGTTCTTGGCCCCCTCAGCTCTCTGTGCTGAGTAGTCTTTGTATTCTCCTGCTTTCTGCATGGTCGCATCCTTCGCCTCCTTGGCCGTCCCCGCCGCGGCGTCGGCGGTTTCCTTCGTCTTTTCCGCCGCATAGTCTGTATACTCACCCAGCTTCGTTGCGGTGGCGTCTTTGGCCTGCTTTGCCTTCTCAGTGGTGGAGTCTTTCGTCTCCACCGCCTTCTGCGCGGTGGAATCCTTGGCTTCCTTAGCTTTCTCCGCCGTGTAATCCCTGTACTCAGCCGCTTTCTCGGCGGTGTCATGAGACTTCCCCATCACAGCTTCCTTAGCATGTTCCACAGTCCCCTGCACCGTCCTAATCAGGTTTCCGATAACCCCCGGAGACCTCTCCTCCTGCCGGACTTCAGTCTGCCGGTGGTACTCCGGCGTATGCACAATTTTAATCCGCTCAGTTCCCTCCTCTTTTCTCTCTCTGTTAACATCACGGAGCTCATCCGCGGCGGTTCTCGCGGCCGCTTCAGCTCTCTCTTCCTTCGCCGCCTGTCTCGACTCCATATTGGCTGAGAACTTGAAAACTGTTTATGCTTTGATAACAGATGTTAAGATTGAGGGATTCGATTAGAGCAGAAGAGGCATATATACGAGCAGATTTGATTTGCTCTCCGGTGATACGTGTCTCTTGATATTAGAGGAGGGCCTGCAGAAAGACACGTAGCAATGCTAGCTTATTCAGATGTTTGCCACCTGGATTCACATCGGCGGCGCCTAACACGTCGCTGCATACTCGAGAAATAATTTTAGTAATGGATAAGATAATTAGTTATACATATGAAGATTCTATGCTCATCTTTCGGTTCTTATTTTACATTACTTAGCTTCGTGGAAAAACTCATCTTTCTCCAAACTCACTGACCCTTATTGCCTATGTTAAATTATATTTTTTAATTTTAGTTTTGTAATTAATAATTTCATCTAATTTTAATTTTTTTTATCGGAATTTCAACTTTTCGGTCAAAATATGACGAGTGCACTACTCTCATTTCCAATCTGTATCTGAAAAATAAAAAATCTTTATTTTGTGATTTGTGTTGAAGAAGAGTTGTTGATGTTGCTCGAGGACGAGCAATGGTTTAAGTTTGGGGGAAATTGATAAGTGTCAATTTTGCTATAGCTTTGCGTACAATTTTATGGTCAATTGAGTGTGTTTGTATACGTTTTTATAGCAATTTGGTTTCTTTTCATATATTAGTTGCATTTGACGTTTTTGTTGCTAAGTTTCATGATTTTAGTGGAAAAAGTATGAATTTCAAATGTGATTAAGGATTGAGGAAGAAACGAGGAGGAAACGAGGTCGAAAACAAGGAAAAACGGGGCTGTGCATTGGGACACGGACAGATGCAGCCGCGCATGGTCAGGGCTACACTGGCGCACGACCGTGCGCGAATGTTCAGAGAGGAAGGCAGCCGCGCATGGACGGCCGTGTCTGGGGACACGGTCGTGCGCGGCTGGCAAGCAAGAGCGCAGCGGGGCACGACCGTGCCCGGGTGTCCTACATCATCTAAAACTCGATTTTTGGATGATTTTTAGGCGATTTCTTGATCTCCAAGACTCCGATGAAGATAGATATATGCGGAGAATTCCAGAAATCTAGACAGAAGCATTCATAGAGAGAAAACACAAATTCTGAGAGCATCCAGGAAGAAATACGAAGGAGAATTCGAAGATCGAGAATCACGAGATCGTCGTCTTAGAGTTTTTCTTTCTACTTTTCTACTTTTTGCTGAATTTTGGTTTTGACATGATGTTATCAATTTTGTCTATGGATTTGATTAATATTATGTCTGGCTAGATTTTCATAGGTTTCTAGGATATGTAAGTAGTTCGATTCGAACCTTGATGGATCTTTGATTTTAATTCAATTTCTTGATTTTTCGATCCTATTCATGTGTTTATGATTTGATTGCTTGTTTGATTAGAGGCCCCTAATTGAGCATGTTTAAGTAGTTAAGTCAAAATTCGAGAGAGGAGATTTAATTACGGAAGAGTAAACACATGACATGTATGCAGCATGAGATCGAGAGATAAATGACATATGTGATGAGATTTTCAATCCTAAGTGCTTTTGGGAGTTGTTGTGTTATATCAGATCGAGTAGAGATACCTCTGCTAGCATAATAATCAACCGGTTAAATTGACTCGAGAGAGCTTTTAATTTGATATTCGTGATTGCTCATATAGGATTATTAATCAATGAAATTGGATTGATCAAGGTGACATTGAGGGGAGAATCGGATGAAAGCATGTTCTAGAACCTGTCTTAAAATATTTGTTTAACCTCGTGATAATTTAAGTAATTAATCAATTCTAACGATAGTCTATGGGATCGACCTTGTGTCTACGATCTACACCGTACACTTGCGGGAGTAGCTTAAAGAATTAGGTGAACACATTGATAAAGTATGACATTTTGTTGGAGAAATAAAACTTGAACGTATAATGTATATGTTTTGTTGGAGAAATAAAACTTGAACGTATAATGTATATGTATTAATAACAGAGAAATAGAAGAATATTAGAGAAAATTAGTGAACAATGGGATGCATGTAAAAATAAGGATGGTAGAAAATCATAGATGCTGATGGAGGCGAACATTGAGCCTTCTCAACCAAATGGAATGCAGTATCATATGAAACACATCGTATCTCTTGGGCGGCGAATTCACCTCAAAGTGGCGGCGCATCTGAATCCCCCGCCGCTGCATTCCCACGTAATCCCTCGCCGGAATCCCCATTAATATCTTCTTCAAATTGGGGATGTCCTTCACCGGAATTATTACCGCGAACGTCTCCCAGTTGAGAACGTCGCTGAACGGAATTACGTAATTGTCCTTTATCAGGACTGGCACGCAGCCCATATAAAGGCCCTCCACCATTCTCGGGCTCGCCACCTCGTACCCGCTCGGGCAGATGCAGTACCGGCTCTTCCTCATCATCCCGTAGTAGGAGACATTCCCGGGCAGGTACCGGTGGATCTGCACCTCCGGATCGGTCCGGTTTTCCCAGTGCTCAAGCAGGATCGGCCGGATCGGGCCGTGGACTCCGCCGGCGTAGAAGACGAGCACCGGCCTCTTCGACGGCGGCGGCCCGCCGATCATGCCGCGGGTGGTGCAGCCGGGGAGGTGGATCTCGGGGACGGAGACGTCGCGGGTGGGGTCGAATTGCTCGGAGGTGTTGGCGTTGCATAAAGCCCTAATCGCGTTCTGGTGTAAATTGGGGATCGCGAAGGAAATCTCCGGCCCCTGCGTTTGGTAGGCTTAATTAGTGATCCTGACGGATAAAATGAAGGATTAATCTTTCTTACCCAATCATGGCAGGCAAGCATGAAATGATCGGCTCCGAGGGTTCGATTCCAGAAAGGATGCTTGTGAGCGATGAGGTCGACGTAATCCTTGGCAGTGTTCTTCATGAGACTCCATTCATGGGATTCAGGCACGTAGATGACTTGAGTGATCATGGTGATGCTGAAGGGGAGGAAGAAGAGATGAGCCTCGTCGGGATCGGATGTTCGGAAACGGCTAACTTCCATGTCTGCAATGAAGATTCCTTCAATGGCGTAGGTGTGCTTGCAGGGCCCGAAGTGGAATATTGGTGGCTCTCCTTCTTCGTAAACGAACACCTTCAGTTTCTTCTCCATTTCCAAATAGCTTCTGCACTTTCATTACACTACTTAATCCATGCACTATGATTGGTTCAATAAATTAAAACTTTTTCACAAAAACACTTTTGCCAGTCTCATGAATAGTTTTGGGGAGTTACTGGTCTTTTTTTATAGTTAGATGCAAAATTGCAGTTATAAAATTGCACTTTTGAACTATTTTCCTAAAAACAGGTGTACTCATAACATCCATATTGATTTTACGTGAGAGTCACCTTAAATTATAAGATTATAAGAATACTCTCATGTTGTCAATGTGCAGTCACATGTTCATATTTTTGTTGAAAAATAGATTGAAAGTTACAACCTGATAACTTTTAGTAATTTATGTTGCAATTTGATAAGGAAAAAAGTTTAGATCGACAAAAAAATCAATTATTTAGATTGTTTTCTACATTTAACCTTAAACTAATATCGAAGAACATTAAACTTTTTTTTTTTTTTGTAGAAGCAACGTTGGATAACTTTTTTATTGTTGATTGATTTTTAATCTTATTTTGAAAATAATACTTAAATATATTTATTATCTTAACTAATAGTAAATTAATAAAAAAATAATTAATTTTGAAGGATTCAATTATAATAAAAAAGTTGAAATGGCATATATATATACCTGTGAAAAGTTTTGGGATCCCAATACATTGGGCCGTCCGGTACATAATCAGAGTCTTCTGACTGGTTTCGGGCTCGGGCTTTTCGAATGGAGGCTCGGGCTTCTGCAAGATCAGCTTCCACCTTCTCCAATTTGCTGTATTCTTTCTGTTATTTTACCCTAATTAATTACTTTGTGTCTACTTACTACAATTAATTAATATGATATTATTAGTTATGTAAGGCGCCATGCACTAACAAAATGACTAAATTAGCAGTAAATATAATAAAAAATTTTGTGAGCTCATTAATATTGACATGTTACTTTTTATATTATTGGTTGATTGAATTGGAGTAAAAAAACAAATGAAAGTGCATCGGAGAAATGTACTCCACAAATTAAGTACCAAGATTAAAGTAAACACATGATATTGTATAGAAGATTTAGATCCATTTTAACAGTACTTCTCTCTTAATTTTTCTTCAAAAAATTAAATTGTAATATAGTAAAAGAGAAATTTAGTGTCACAGCTTAATTAGCGTATACTATCATTAGGAAACATATATTTTCTTCTAATTTCACGATTGGCCTATTAAACATGATTCGATTAGGTAAAAGGAGAGCAAATTAGTCTTGTTAAGAGGGAGATATAAAACATAAACTTTACGAATACAAATTTTAATTCAAATCTATTTCCTACCGTCCAAATTCACTCTCCATAAATTAATCTCTATTTTGTAGATTATAAAATATGAATTAACCTATGTTACAAAATCAAATGTGTGAGACTACTAAACGTGATGTTTTGTAAAAAATAAATTAAAATGTAAGTTAATAAAGATGTTTAATATATATATATATATATATATATATATATATTACCTACCTGCCCATAAAAGACAATGCTCATGCATACCCCAAACATTGAAATTTCAAAATACAAAATCATGTGTATTGTCTAACATATATATTTCGATTTTAGGTTTTATTCTCTCGTTAGTATGACAAAAAATCTTACGATGGTAGTGTACTGTTTTCTTTTAGACCAACAGTACTTCATCTCAGTCCCATAAAAAGCTACAATAAAATAAATTATGGCCTATATACATATATAACTTAATTTATAAGATAATTAATTTGAATTTTGATTCACTATTAAATAAAATGTTACTCCCTCCGTCCCCTCTTATTTTGCCTACTTTGACCGACACGGTTCCTAAGAAAAAACTGTTTGACTTTGATGTGATGTGTTATTTTAATATTTTTGAGTGACAATTTTGTAATTAATGTGTGCTTTTTGAGTGCAAAAGTTGTAAAATGAAAGAAATGGAGGAGTAAGGAAGTAAATTTTTTTTTGTCATTTTTAGGTTGGCAAAATAAGTTGGGACAAGCAAAAGTGGAAAGTAGGCAAAATAAGGTGGGACGGAGGGAGTATTATTTACCACATTTGACCTTAACACGCCTCATCATATCTCTAGTTGAAGCTTCGAAGAGATTTAGGATCCCATTTTGGAAGCACGTTTTCATCACATTTTGGACTATTTCGAAATTATAAGTCTGAATACAATATTCAGTTGACTAATAATCTTGTGCCATAGTAAATCATTAATTATCAACCATTTTCCAACATAATAAAACTACAAAAAAAAAAAAAGAAGAAGCTGGCAATGCTGCACTATTTTTGACTTATGGACGTCTAATATCATACTCCAAAATCTTTAAGTTTAGTAAAATTAATTCATTTTCTTACCCAAAAAAACATCTTCATTAATCTTTCACTAACTGATCATCTTCACAGAGATGAGATGAAAATATTAATCACACAATATTGACGTGATCTGTACGTGCCTTCGAACACAATCCAATGAAGAATAAATAAATAAAGATAAGAGCGTTGAAATTAAGAAAATCTTACTGGTTTTTGTTTAACTTCATCGTTCCCAAACGAGTGCACAGAATTATTCGTGAAACGATGATCAAATCTTTGACGAGTACCATGATGTCTTTGAAACCTAGAACGCAAGAATTCCTGCAAGACATAGTTGTTGGAAGAAGACAAGACATTGGAACCCCCCGGAACCATGAAAACCACCACCGCCGCCGCCACCACCATCGCCACCAACAGCCATAGATTCTTGAAACACCACCACGGCCAAGATGAAAACATCACCACTTGTGGGTTTCTGTTTTCTTTATCTTCTTCTTTTCCAGGGTCTCTCTCTCTCTCTCTCTCTCTCTCTCTCGCAGAATTAAGTGAAAATGGAGTGTGTGAAGAGAAAAGAATTGTGGGGTTATTACATATCTTGCAAAATTCTATCATATGATATGTTTTTTCATGCAAATATAGAAACTTAGCAGTGACGCTTAATTAATTAGAGTTTTCCTTGTCTTGCTTGGATTCTTTACCTTGTACGTGGTCCATTCAATTTTTGACATTATTAAATATTATACTTATATAGGAATTGAAGATGATGTGATCCCATTAATCGCTTTGATTTTGGTGCCCATATCTGATATCTCTCCCATTCAACCCTTAATTACTCAACCCTAAGAATTAGGAACAAATTTTCTCTTTTGAAAATGTTACTATACTATACAATTAATAAATGTTTTTGGAAGTTTGTCATATTAATGAGAGCTTATATATATTGGGTGTAGAATCAAGAAGATTAAATTTTATCAAAAATGTCAAATCTTGTATGGAAAAATTGAGTGGATTCACGTTATCTTACTAAGATTTAGTGTCGTATTATTTTCAACTTAAAATATCAATCGTTTAAAATTGTTTTACAGAGAATGATAAGCTAATACTATTCAATAGGCATAGTTATGTCATGTGAAAAATAGCTAAATTGTCCAACATTAATCAACATATATAAATAATGTATAATACTAAATAAAAGTTAATTATCAAGATGGGAAGCAAAGTTGGGAAAAAAATTATTCTCTTTGAGAGTAAAAAACCCAAGAATAAATTATATAAGAAATGATTGATATGTCACTGTCTAATTCTTAGCAAAAAAAGTGCCACTTGTTCGTCCGCTTGAAAGTAGGATTTCATTTTATATGGTAAAAGATAAATAAAGTTGGAAAAAAAAAAAAAAACTACAATGATAATTAGTTTGCAATACGAGAGTTAACAGTTTAAAAGACATTTACTTTGAACAGATTGAAATATTTAAAACAAAATTGAACATATATGACTATGTTTGATATGGTTTAAATTTAGACTAAAGTTCAATTTTAAAATTGGCAAAATGTAAAATATGGGGAAAAAATCAATACATTCAGGGAAATAAAGATCCAATTAAGTAACCAATAAATTTAACAATTTATATATATATATATATATACATATTCTATAATACATTTATTTATAGTTAGATTCTTGAACGTTGTTCCCATTATATATTAGTATAAATTATGAAAGGTGAAAGGAATTCAGCTCAAATTCTTATTTTTTGCTAAGTATAGATATAAGTGCTACTCACTTATAAAAACGTTTTGTTTACTTATGCGCTTAGATGGTAGGTTAGTTGGTTAGGTTTAGTTTATCTCAACCGTTGGATTAGATGAGCGGCTAGGATTGAGTTTCAGTTTTTAAGTTTTGGAAGAAGTTGGCCTTGACTTATAAAAGTGCATTTCTGGAATGGCGTTGTCAAGACAGTTATAGCCATTGAGCTCAAGGAAGATCTGAATCGTTTCCTATATCTACGGCTATGGTTTAATCTGGGCGTTGTACATCAGCTACGAGAAGTATACTTTGAGCTAGCATATCTCGCGCTTTGCTCAACGGATTCTGTTCATTCTTGTTGCTGGAGTTAAGTTTTTTCATTGTCTATAAATAGAGGTGATGTGTGTGCATTGACACATAGTAGAGAGTGAGTATCATAGATTAAAAGATTGAAGCACAGTTTAGGGTTTTCTAAAAGTGTTTCAGAGAGTTTGCTTTGTAATTGTGATTTCAGATCGATTCCAAATCAATAAAAGAATCCCCTCCCTTGTTTCCCGTGGATGTAGGCCTATTTAAGCCGAACCACGTAATCGTTGTGTCTTTGTTTTATGGGATTTCCTGTTTTGGTTAGCTTTGTGATCAATTGTTTGTTCTCAGTTTCATTTTTGTTGAGTTCTTGGTGGGATTGTGGCTGATTGGTGTAATTGGCTAAAGCTTTTGGGGCTCAAATCCTGACAAAAGGGAATAAAGTTAACACTATAATATTATATAGTTATAGCTATAATTTGTAAATCCTTGCACTACAAGAAAACTGCCCGACAGTGACGGAAAAATCTCACTAAAATCAGAATTTCTGTCACTAGCAGGTAGTAGTGACGGATTTGTGACGAAAACAGTCTGTCAAAATCAGTTTTGTCACTAAACTTTAGCGACGGATTTTAATTCTGTCACTACAGGTGTGACGGAAAATTCCGTCACAACCAAAAAAAAAATCCGTCGCTAATTTTTTTCTTCACTTGACTTTTTGTTTGACCAGTCACGAAATTTATGACGGAAAATTCCGTTACTAACATGTAATTCAATTAGTGACGAAATCTTTCCGTCGCTAATTATTTTAGGACAGAAAAATCTGTCACTAGTTTATATACATCAAATTAATATATATTATTTTGTTTACTCTCAATTTTTTTTAAATCTGTGATAATATTATTCTTCCAATAATTTTATCAACAAAGTATAAATCGTTCATTCATAAAATCTCTTACAAACAAAGTCAAAATATACTTAAGTCAGATGAAGTTTTAAAGTCAAGTTATAAGTCCAAAATATAACATGGATGTCTACTCATCCCCCAAAGGAACATCATCATCTTCTGCAGTCTGATTCTCTAAGATGGACGGTGGATCTAAGGTCGGAATCACTCCCATACTCCGTAGCTGCTCCAACATAAGCGTGACAGTAGACTGTACTCGAGCCTCTATCTCAGCTTGTATGTCATTTCTCATGGCATCAACTCGAAGGTTCACTTGGTGTTCTATCTCCCTCCGTACATCATCTTGTTGTAAGGCTGATGTGGCTGATGAGCTACTACTCCTCGAAGCTAATGAACCTCCTACAGCTCCTAGACCATAGACGCGCCACTTCTTATCAATCCGACCAGCAACATCCATGAATGCCTGTGATTGGTCAGAATCTGACATCGGCTGACCAGATTGCATAATAGCCTCTATACGTGCTTCAACATCAGCCTACAAAATAAAGTGATAAATTGAAATTGACATTAAAATCATAGAAAAAAAACTAATTAATTTTCAAAGTGATTAATAGTTAAGTCTTACAGCAACTTTCTTTGCTTTTCCATCAACGAATTAGTGACGGACTATAATCCGTCACTAATTAGTGACGGATATACAAAATAAAAACAAATTTATAATGATTTTTCTTTTTTTTTTTCTTTTTTAGTGACAGAAAATTCCGTCACTAATTAGTGACAGATGTAAATCCATCACTAATTAGTGACGGATTAAATTCCGTCACAAAATAGTGATGAAATTTTTTGTCACTAATATAATTCTGACAAAATTAATGACGGAATAATTACCGTCACTAATTTCTGTCACAAGTCTGTCACTATTCCGTAAGAAATTTTTTAAATGCATTTTTGTCAATAATCTGTTACTATTCCGTAACAAATTTGTGACAGAATATTTCCGTCACTAAAACTTGTAGTGTTGATTGAAATCTTATATTATGCTTTTATTATTTCACCTTTTTTTAATATATTTTAGCATGGCGTCATAACATTATGCATATAATAATACATAATGATTATTTAAGATATTAAATAAATTAATGAAGATGCACTACGGAGAAAGAGGAAATTAGCAGTCGCAACTTCTTTAGAACAATATTCTTAATCAAGGAATAAAGTGTTGCAGAATGCACCAAAAAGTAATGCTTGCACTCATTAACTTATATTATAATCTACTAATGAAAAATATAAAAATGAGTGAAGAAGATGACAAAAAAAAGTGAGGAGACGAGACGCTTTGAAGATTAATTTCTCAGTCATTGAAATTCAGTTTTAAAAAATTAGACTTATCACTAGCATTTATTCAAAATGTAAATGAATCTTAAAACGTTTAATTTATGCCCATTGAAAAACTTGCTCAAATTCGAGATGACATCCACTTTACAAAATCAAATTTCTTGTAACATTGAACTAATCATTTAAAATACACGTGAAATCTCAAGTGAGACAGAAATTCAATGAAACATTAAAAAGAGATCGATTCATTTAATATGATTAATGTCAATCTTACTTGACTCCGTCCGAAGACGGGCTTGCAAGAAGACCATCAATCTCATGCAAAACCACATTCCTCCCATCAACCTTCTTCGAACACCTTCTCCACCTTATCCTCAGTTAACGGCAACACACACCTTGTCCAAAACACCCTACCTTCAAATTCAATTCGTCAAACACCTTGCCTACCATTTCTAACCAACATTAAGTCGAATCGAACTCATTCCCAACACTGATGTAGATATGAAATTGCATGCAAATGCTAACATCTAACAAGAACTACCGGAGAATCTCAATCTGACAAAATGCCTACTGCGAAATTGGCCTCCTCTCTGAAATAAAATTCTGCTAAAGCAATGTTAAAAAGATAGTAGCATATTCCAATCGTTTTGATTCAAAACGTGTGAATTCAAGATCAATATTCTAGCATAAACCTTGATACCTGAGATTGGGTGTTAAAGAAGAAGCAAAACGCTTATCGGCTTGAGGATATGATTTTGCACATCCATTTCTCAAATCTCATGGAATTATTAGAAACCCATAAATAAATAATGTATAAAGTTACAATCTTTAGAGAAAGTGTGAAGAGAAAGATGTTTTTGATTGGTTGATGAAATGATTTTGCTCATCCATTTCTCAAATCTCAGGGAATTCTTAGAAACGTCCCATACATAAATAATTGATAGAGTTACAATCTTTAGAGAAAGGATGAAGAAAAAGATGATTTTGATTGGTTGATGAGAGACATATGAGGAGGAAGAAGAGTGTTGGAGTTGTGTGGATGGATAGAATGCGTGGTTTTGCAGCATAACTGAGATGTGGCCACGTTAGAGGTTTAATGAGTAAAAATAAGAATAATAAAAAGAAGGGCGTGGCTATCCGCACCCCACCCTTTCCTAAACACACCCCAAATTCTAAACACACCCCATATTAAATAATTAAAACAATTAAATTTCTAAACACACCCCATATATTACCAATCTTACCCTTTATTTATCAAAAAAATAAAAAAACCCACATATACTAAACCCACCCCAAAACTAACCCCACCCCACCACCCACTGTTCATCATCTTCTTCTCTTGCTTCAAAATTCGACCCATTTGAGGCCAAGATTTGTGCGAAATTTCGACCTCCATTGAGGCCAAGAATTCAACCAAAGTTCGACCACTTGTTTTCGAGAGATGGACGGGGAAGAACATGCTCAAAATCAACCAAATCCTCCAAGACAAATATTGTTTGGTAAGTTTCTAATTATTTTGTTGAGAAATCATAAAATTGTTGGCATTTTAGGTTTAAAACTTGAAATTTATGTACATTATAAGTTTAGAAGTGTTTAGGGGTTGTATTTCGTATAGATTTGTGTTGAAATAGGCTGAAATTGGATGGAACGGGAATGGGCTTTCTCGAATTCGAACCTGGTTTTTCGAATCTGAACAGTTAATTTCGACCATAATGTGCCGAATTTTTGGCTAAATTTCGACCACAACTTGTCGAAAATTTTGATAACTTTCGACTGAAAGTGGTCGAAAATTTCGTATAGATTTGTGTTGATAAATGTTCGCAAAGTAGTGGCCGAAAGTGGTACAAAATTGCGGCCTGTAGTGGTCGAAAGTTGTGTAAACTTTCGCAAAGTATTAGCCGAAAGTGGGACAAATTTTCGGCCTTTAGTGGTCGAATTTGGCACTGATGTTCGACTAGTAGTGGTCGAACAGTAGAATTTCAGTTTAAGTTGAATTTTTTCTAACTTTTACATATTATGTCTTCAATATACTTGAATGTTCTTAATTGATTTGTTGATTATAGGAGGCCAGTGCTATACGAGGGTGAGACCGACTGCTTCGAATAGGAGGCGTCGATTCTTGGAGGAGGAGGCAACCACTGAGATGCCGGTTGTAGTTCCACCCCTGGGGTGGAATGTAGCATTGGAAGTTGGGCCATCAGCTGCTCCTGAAGTTGAAGAGCCTCCTCATACATATGCTGAAAACGAGGGTCAGGAGGATGATGAAGAAGAAGCTGATGAAGACGAGGGTCCGGACGATGACAATGTATTGACTGGCCCCTGCCCTGGTGGACCCCTAGAGCCACAACTTATCCCAAGCTTTAGGACACATGTGGCCTACAGCATCTGGGAGGGCGAGGAGAGGAATGTGTTGAAGTGTTGGTGTCACACCACGAAGATGGATACGTGGACATTCGACCCCCCTAACCCTCCCGAGTTCAGAAATCTGCTTGGACAAGCTGCTGGTATACCGGATCTGAGGTATATTTCTTACAAGACCCCTAATAAAAACATCATCTGTGCGTTTGTTGAGCGATGGCAGCCGGAAACCAATACCTTTCACATGCCGTGGGGGGAGATGACAATCACATTGGACGATGTGTTTTGTCTGACGGGGCTGCCTGTAAGTGGGCTACCGGTTGTCATACCACAATCACGATTGGGCCCCGAGAGACCTGCTCAATTGTTGAGTCGATTGTTGGGTCTTTCAGTTGCGGAGGCAAGTACAGCTTTATTTGGGAAGCGAGGCACCTCTGTAAAGCTTGAGTGGCTTCGCAGTCGATTCATGCAGGACGTCCACAGTCCAGATGAGCCAACACGTACATGTGCTGCTCGTGCGTACTTATGGTTTGTGCTTGGATGCACAATCTTCGCCGATAAAAGTGGCACACGAGTAGACACCAAAATACTCAGATTATTGGAGAGGGTGGATCGTGTCGGCCAATACGCATGGGGAGCAGCTGCTCTTGCTTACCTGTACCGGCAGCTGGGACTTGCATCCAGGAGTGGGGTGCGTCAGATCTGTGGCTACTTGACATTATTGGAGGTTAGTTCATCCAATTTTCATACTGTACATGCATCACATTTTGCATCTAATCTTAAAACTACGTATTACTTTACCAATTTTTTTTTCTTCACATAGGCCTGGATCTATGAATATTTTCCATTTACAAGGCCGACCCATAATGTTCGATATGAGCAAGGTGACCCACTTGCACTGAGGTGGATCCAAAGAGCTCGAAGTGGAGGAACCACAGATCGGGTCTCAGGCCTTCGTGAGCTCCTAGACAACCTACCTGCGCACAACGTAAGTTTAAATTTGTAACTGGCCGTTAATTTGAAGAGCCCATAGTTTGCACATCGTATGTGCACTTGTCGAAGCAATTCAAATTGTCCATTATCTTATGAAGCCGATCTGACAGTCCATTGATTTGATTGTACAACCCATGAAATTCTTGGAGTTCTTCACGAAGGTCACAACGGACTTGAGGCCACGAGTTCTCACCCAATCCTATTGCATGAGCTATGCAACGGAAACCACAATGACCATCTCCGAGAGGATTTTTGATACCTACGACATGGGGTTGCACATGTTTTGGAAGTTGAACGAGGAAGACCTCATCACCTGCATTGCGTGCGGAACGACGTCTAACTGGTGCAAGCTTTTTCCTTTTCAAGGATGTAAAACAAGGTGTGGCAACTAGGTAGTAGTACTTCTCCAACGTCAACTTCTCCAGCAAGTATTGCATTTGGGTTCGACCACCATGCTCAACAACTCTGTGCTTCTGCCGAGCATTGTAGATGGTTTTCATAGTCGACTGATTCCCCACGGAAGAGAGCTTAAGTGTGCTCAAGATGTCTTTTGGCCTTGTGTTATTCATAGAAAGATCACGCACAAGTGCATCTTCAGAAGGAGTCAATCTACCTGCAAATGAGTGGCCTACCAAATCGCGACCCATTGGGTGATTGTGCGATCCACACACTACCATCAAGGCCCATTGTCCTTGCTCATTGACTTGCAGTCCTTTCAACATAAAAGGACACTCACACTTCTTAGTGCTTGTACACCGTTCCTTAGTCTTTTTTCCGGATTCATTGGAAGAGACTTCAGCAAGTTTTTTCTTTGTCGGACAATACTTGCCACCTCGTTCACACCCCAAAAATACACGAGCTCGGCGGCCACTTTCACCACTGTCGGATCTCCTAACCAACACAACCATATTTAGACGAGTTCCAACTCTATAAGCCCAATTGACCATGCCTTCCCGAGTATCAAATAACTCATCAGTTTGAAACTCATGAGAAAAGTCTATATACTCGTACATGGGGTTGATGACATTTGAATTTCCCACCGCGTTGTAAGTGCTCAATTGAGTTTCCAGTGAATTGTCTTCCTATAGAAATAATAGAAGAATACTATTAAATTAAATAAATTCAAGCACAAGGAAATAAAAAAGGTACGTTTGTTCGACACTTATAGTCGAAAAAAGACTGTTCAAAAACAACTTTGTGAAAATTCACCCTAAAATCGACACCTAGTGGCCGAAAAAAGGGACGAATTTCAACAACTATAGGCCGAAAGTGTTGTGAAATTTCGACCACTAGTGGTCGAAAATACAGTTAAGTTTCGACCACTAGTGGTCGAAATTTCACAACATTTTCGGTCTGTACTTTTCGATCGCGTTTTCGCGATTTTGCAGCAGAAATTTTTTTTTCTTCCCAGCACAGAGAAACGAAACCGTTAACTACGTATAGAAACTTACATTGTCAACCTCAGGTGCTTTATTATACTCCATAATGTCTTCTTTCTACAATGGACACTTTGTTGAAGATTTTTGAGAAGCAGATGAAGTTAGTATGGAGAGAAGAAGAGAGGAAGATGAGTGAAGAAGATGATGTGTATATATATATATATATGTTGTATGGAATGGGGTGTATAAAGTAATGTTTAAAAGTGGGGTGTTGATAGTATTATGTAATATTTAATATTATTATATTTTTTTTACTAAGGGTATAATTGTCTTTTGTTATATCATTTAATTTGTATTTCCTTTTTTGGGGTGTGTTTAGGAAAGGGTGGGGTGCGGATAGCCGCGCCCTAAAAAGAAAAAGGAAACTAAAAGAAAATTCAGAAATTTGATAGTATAATTGGAAGATAAAAAAAGAGGCGATTAAGGATTATGTTGGAATCAAGCAGTCTCGAATCTTCGAAATCCTCAATCGTGGAAGAACTGATCAAGATTCTCAACAACTACAAGCTTAAATCTTCAGAGGTGTATGCATCTCTCCGTTCTAATCGTGGAGAGTCATGAATAAATCTCGCAGGCACCAGGTCCCTTTCTGTTTCGTGTTCTTTTTTTCAAAATATATTCAGTGATTTACTGGAATATTTCGTCAATTCGATGATGAATTTGGGGACTGAATTCATGATTAGGTGTCGCTGCGCGGTGCTAGCGCCAAGGAAATTACGAGAGATGCTCTTCTGGAGAAGGTCAATCAGGAAAGGGAGCTCCGGAATTACACCCGGCGAGCAAACGCCGCCGTTTTGATCATCCAGGTAGAGAGCTTATTCTGTCGATTACAAAACCTAATTCAATTTTGTTTGAATTAAGAATGTTCGGTGTGCACTCAGAGGGTGTGGAGGCGGCATCACGCTTTGAAATCGGTGGCATTGCGACTGCGTGAAGAGTGGGAAACAATGATGAGTCATCGTTCTGGTGCTTTTACTGGGGTGCAGATATCGAGGGAAATTTTGAGACCATTTCTGTTTTTTATAAACTATTTATGTGTTGGATATGGGAAAATTGGAGCAAGAGACAGGGATTGTATGATAAGTTGCTTCAGAATTGTTTTGGAGGATATGACTTCGAACGGTACGTTGTAGCTTGAATATTTGTGTTTGTAATACTGTTTGTTGTGGTTATGTAAGATTGTGAATGGCTATTGGAATCGATAAGATGCGAGATGATTGAGTACTTTGTAGTGGGGTGAGAATGTGGCTACTGAACAGGTGATTTTCATCCGAAAAGGAGCACAAAGAGATGTTACCGATCTCAATTCTTCCTGATAGAATCTATGAGGAGAAGTTCTGTGAGGAAAAATGAAAAGAAAATCAAAGATATCAGAGACTTTTGGGCTCATCCCAGTGAAATATATTCCTCAGTTTCTTTCCCTCGCTTCACATTTGAATTCTGGAAAAAAGAAATTTCTTTCACTTATATTTTTCATTGATCTTTGCACTCCGGTAGGTGAAAAAGACTCACTCAGCATAGAAAAAAAAGGTTTGTTAGTGACTTGGATGGTTTCGATTTTTTGAGACTAATTTCTACCACTGAGGATCTAGTGTTGAAGCTAGAGACTGCTCGTACTAATATGGCTGTTAACACATGAAAACTAAAAGTAGAGGCGCACAAATTTACATCATTGCTTTCCTTCAGATGGGGTTTGGAACAGAAGTTGAACTCTCAGACTAATGGATTAAAGTTCGTAGAGGTATACTAGCTTAATATAAGAAAACCAATAGGTTATTTTGGGCAGGCCTCTCTATCGCTTCCTAGCTGAGTGGCATACCTGCAAAGAGTTTAATGGTTTCATGTTTGTTGTCTTTGTATTTTGTAATGGAAGTAGACGTGGTCCTGATGTATGACTACATTTGACTTGCAGATGTACATCAGAGCTTTTGCTCAATGGCAACTGGTAGCATAGAAGAGAGAAGGTTATGGTTACATCAATCAAAGAAGCTGATTTCTGTTTGTTTGTTTGTTTTATCCTTGTTTGACTACTCCCATCAAAGGCTTCAAGATGTTGTCCTCACTTCCACAGCAATGCGATTATCAGTTTTCTTAACTGATCCAAAAGGTTGGAATTGCGTTGCTGATGATGGCCATAAGGATGCTACTACTGCAGTGAAAAATTTGGTGCAGTTTATTGCAAGGAAAAGAAGTGGTTTGTACAATTGTATTAGGAAATTCATTTTAAAATTGGAAGCTCCTTTTTCTTCTCAAGAGTTGACCTCTTGTCACACAGATGATAGATTCTTGATAGTTGCAAGTGCAATAACTTTAGCTTTGCGGCCATTCCACCTAACAAACACAGGCTTAAATGATAATAACATGACACAGTCTGGTGTCGAGCAGTATTGCATATCGTTGCTCACAATACCTTGGTTGCCTCAACGTTTACCTGCAATACTTGTGCCTGCTTTAAGACACAAGTCTGTGTTATCACCATGCTTCAGGACATTACTGGTAAGAGTTGGCTAAACAGAAAAAGATCATGCTTTGTGATACTTTTTTTTTTTACATGATTGTTGCTCTCACTAGCTTCCCCGTTTCTTCATTGTTGATTCTATGTTCTGTAATCAGTTATACAAAATATGGGTGACAAAATATAATTTTTTCTATTTTAAAGAGCATTAGCTTTTGTAAATTAAGGCACTAGGAGGCTGATCAAACCATGGCAGGTGATGACAGATCTCAAAAGAGAAGATTTTGAAGGAAATCTCTGAGATGTATCATACAGAGTCAACATCCAGAAAGATTCCAGGTGTTGGCTGGGCTCTTGCTAACACTGTGTACCTTGCAACAGGGAGTGATAAAAGTGCATTGGATTTGGGGATATTTTCTGAAGGTTTAGACCATTCATCCTATGTTCATGTAGTAATTTTGCTTGCAGATAACCTATTGGCTTCACTAGAAAACTTCGTACAAGTTGGATATGATCCCTCTGCTGAATCCTGTTTGGAGATGGATGAAACGTGTGGATTCCAAAAGTTGTCATATATGGATCATTTTAGGCCTGTTTATCAGCAGTGGCATCTTAAGAAGCTCCTGACTTTTGAAAAGGATGCTTCTGTATGTGCCACTGATAGTCTCTCCTTGGGCAATTTAGAGTATTCATGGAAGCATGGGTTGCTTGACGTAGCTTATTATTATTCATGCATGCTTCAACTATTTTCAATTTTGAATCCTGTGCTCAAATCGTTGCCAGTCCTCAACATGCTATCATTCACTCCTGGGTTTCTATTCAGTTTGTGGGGAGAACTAGAAAATTCTTTATTTCCTGTTAAAGATCACGCTACCAATTCGAAATCACTCTGTGCAAATACAGTCTCTGGAGATAAAAGTGATGGAGTTTCTGAGAGAAGGCAAAGGAGATTTAGTAAGGAAACTGGCAGTAAATGGGTCAACGTGTTGCAAAAGATCACTGGAAAGTCACCATCAGAGACTGATACTATGGAGTCAGTCGATGGGCAGCCCAAAACTAGCCTAATTGAAGAACATCCTTCTGATGAGTGGGAAATCGAGCTACTAAAACGGGGTCCTGAAGGCATATCAAAAGATATATCTTGTCTGCTCCTTCTCTTCTGTTCCTGTTATTCACATCTATTGTTGGTTCTTGATGACGTAGAGTTTTATGATAAGCAGGTTGTATTAATTTTCTATTAGTTTAATTATTTTCTCATTGGTTATTAAATTTCACTTAGATATGGTGCTAATAGCTTTATTGGCATAACTTAATTAATCAGATTCCATTCACATTGGAGCAGCAACGGAAAATTGCATCAATGTTGAATACACTTGTATATAACTCCTTATCACGAGGTATCAGCCCTCGATACAGAGCTCTTGTGGATCCTGCAGTTCAATGCCTGCATTTGTTATGTGAAAGGGACTGTAGGCGCCAGTTTTGCCATCCTTCTTTGTGGCTTGCTCCCGGAAAAAGTAATAGGATGCCAGTCGCTGTTGCTGCCAGGACTCATGAATATTTCTCAGCTGCGGATGGAGCACTCTCCTCAACCATGGGTCCCATTATTACAACTATGCCACATGTATTTCCTTTTGAAGAAAGGTACGCCCAACACTATATTAACTGATTATTGTAGTTCTTTCTTTCTTTCTTTCTTTTTTTTTGGGGGGGGGGGGGGGGGGAGGAACTTGAAAGTGCTAATAATGGCGCTTCTGTCCCATAAGCTCATTATTTTTCTTGGGTACTTTCTTTTTATATGTTGCCTGACAGTAAGAAATAAGAAACTTCATGGCATTTTCACTTTTATTATATTTAGGAAACAAGCCAAGGCTATCAACTTATTAAATTCAGAAGATCCAAATAGAGATATCTATATTTACTAATTTGTGATATGATTTCTGTCTTCCCTCATGAATATATCATGTGCATATATATGTGCATGGTTGTTGATTGTAAGAGAATCCTATGAATGATGAAACATGCATCATGCTCCCACACTAGATCAAACTGCACTAGGAGCACTTTAGCCTAATTTAAACTGCTTTTCTCAATGGAGTAAGTAAAGTGGTTATTCGTATACAGGATCTGTTCCTTGTCCAAAGATTTCTCTCTTATATTTTAGGTGAAACATAATGTAGGCCATCTTTGAACCTGTTCTTTAGTGTTAATTGAATGTTTTATTTACATAAGTACACATTTGAAACATTATATGTATAAAACTGATATTTGGTTCAGTGCTAGAGGGGATTAACAAACACCATACTTTTATTAATGGTCACATAACTCATGCAACAAGAGTAGGTCCTGTAGTCGTCAGAGTGCCATATATTTCTCTACAGTGACCTACACATTGGGTTAATTCTTGTTATTGAATATGAACTTTGGTTAGCAACAAATGTATGAAACCTTTCTTTGACCTACAGTTACTTTTGGATTACTTTGAGCTGCATAGTTGAGTGTTCTTATAGCTCATGCTTGGATATCACCAATGAAAATATATGAATTTTTTATTTTATTAATCACATATGCGTTAACTAGTTATATCATTCCCTTTTTGTTGCCAAAATAATCCTTTTCCAATTTGGCAGAGTGAAAATGTTCAGAGAATTTATCAGCATGGACAAAGTGTCAAGAAGATCGGCTGGTGAAGCCACTGCACCTGGTTCTCGATCAATTGAGATAGTGATTCGCCGGGGTCATATTTTTGAAGATGGATTGAGACAGCTGAATTCACTTGGCTCAAGGTTGAAGTCTTCCATTCATGTTTCATTTGTCAGTGAATCTGGCCTTCCAGAAGCTGGCCTTGACTATGGTGGCTTATCCAAGGAATTTTTAACTGACATCTCAAAAGTGGCCTTTTCACCAGAGTAAGTTGTTCCCTTTTCGAAGTTGTGTTTCTTTTTTTATTATGTTTTAATTTTCAATGTTCCTTGTATTCTGAAGTTACTGCACATGTTATTCAGGTATGGACTTTTCTCTCAGACCTCAACTTCTGACGGCCTTCTTATCCCAAATACAACAGCAAGATTTTTGGATAATGGAATCCAGATGATTGAATTTCTGGGAAGAATTGTTGGTAAAGCTCTGTATGAAGGAATCTTACTTGACTTTTATTTTTCACACGTTTTTGTGCAAAAGTTGTTGGGGCGCTACAGCTTTCTGGATGAACTCTCCACTCTTGATCCTGAGCTTTACAGGAATCTCATGTATGTTAAGGTGAATGTTCTGGTCAAATAATTGGAATATCAGAAAAGCATACAGCTTTCTGGCTTTTAATGTATTATCACCATGTTGCTTTAGTTATGTCCAAGTGATTTAAGAGTGTGATTCATGTTAATGCATGAACACTCTTGTCCATTCTCTTTATTCCTGATTCTTCTCTCATAGGCTTAGCATCAATTTTAAAACATCATATTCAGACTTCACTGACCAATGAATTGAGTTTATTGTTGTTGGAATGGGCTCAAATATATCAGGTGTTACAATGTTCATAAGATCAGGAGTTGCATTCATTCATAGAACAGGCATGGAATCTGAAGGGTCCAAAACAGGCATTGTTTCTTTGGCATTTTTAGTTGGTATTCCATTATTGACAGGGATTAATTGGAAGGGAAACTAAAGATTGTTATTGCTTGAAAAAGACTCAGTTGGGATTGGGAATGAGATCCTGGTTGTCCAGCAGAAGTTGCCTCACTGGCTGGCACTATATGAGAAAAGGGATAAAAGTTATTAACTAGTGATGATTGATGGATGCTGCAGGCACATAGACAAACTGATGGTATGATGTATTGAAAATTTTCGCAATTGGAGCTTGGATTGTTGTATGGATGCCCAAGTCTTTGGAGACATAGTTCAGCTAAATTAAATGACCACTTAGGACTCATCCTTAGTGATGCAAGTATGTTACGATAAGGTTGCATTTGCATGTCCGTAATATCCTTTGTTCTTAGTGATGCTTTATCTGCATGTTTCAAATTTATGTATTTTGTATAAATGTGGTTGCATATTCATCCTTGTCATATACTAATGGCGGATATGAACTGGGCGTGCAGCATTATGATGGAGATGTCAAGGATCTTTCTTTGGATTTCACTGTTACTGAAGAATCACTTGGAAAACGACATGTTATTGAACTAAAACCTGGGGGCAAGGATACATGTGTGACAAATGAGAACAAATTACAATATGTTCATGCGATGGCAGATTATAAGCTTAACAGACAGGTATTTCAAGCATTTTTGTAGCTTCGCTGAAGTTTATGTGCTAGCTGTGGCTTTTACATGTTTGTAACTGCAGATACTTCCTTTCTCAAATGCGTTTTACCGAGGGCTGACGGATCTAATATCCTCTTCTTGGTTGAAGTTATTTAATGCAAGTGAATTTAATCAGGTATTTTATTTTTGTTTTTTATCTTTTAATTTTTCTGTGTTCTTATCTACCATATTCTTTTTTAGTTTGTCTTGTCTCAAAAAAGTAGTTTTCCGGAAACCGATGGGAAGAGCTCACTATATAGAATTTCCACAAGGCTTGTTATCAATGAAGACTTTCCTTGGGAATTCTTTCTTTGGATAAGAAAAATAATCTTTATTTGTTAATGATATACCAATCGATGATAAGACATCCACCCAAAAAAACTATAATAAAGTGCCAAATCATGTCTTTAATGTCTAAACTCATCAAAAGAACCATTTTCCTCAAATCTTTAGCCTTGGGATCCATATGCCACCATACCTCTTTGAGCATTCATGTGTATGATGAATCACTATCTACCTAGGATTCTGCTTTTGAAAGAGACTACACCATTTGCATATGTAGCCTACGCCATTTGTCACCTATATGGATTATGGTCTTTGCAGCCATGGATGAATTACCTGACAAACTTTATGGTCCATGAGCACTTTGGGAAATAACTTAAGAAACATGTTCATATCCAATTATGGTTTTCTGGACATTTTTACATTTCCTAACATTATTGTTATCTTTTTAGCAACTAACTTGGCAAAATTGTTGATCTTTTACACACACTCGCTTTGTACTATAGTCAGTATACCTTAAAGAGGAAATAACAATATGTAGTAGCGATGGCAAAGTGTAACATCAGAAAAAGTGTGGCAAAGTGTAATACCTCTATGTTTAATTAATTTGTTCATGTGATTATGCTTTTGACTTTTGTTTTCGAAAGCATTCCCTTTCATCTCTAGTTTGAGTTTTGTGATGATATAATATATATTCCTTGCAGTTACTTTCAGGTGGGGATCATGACATTGATGTTGATGATTTGAGGAACAATACACAGTATACTGGGGGTTACAATGAAGGGAGTCGAACAGTTAAACTCTTTTGGGAGGTACAAGCCCCTGATAGCCCTTGATCTGACCTGATTGCTAATTGGTTTTGCACATCTGTGATTGAATAGATGTTTCTTCCCTTTGAAGTGCCAGTAACTGAACCACATGAGCCATCATCTTTATGTGCCTCTTTAGTCACACAATGTCAATAGTATGTTGCCCTGCTAAACTTATAACATTTTTTTGGTATTAATATAAGACCCAAAATCTCCTGAGCTCCAGAGTTTGTAGAGTTTTCTTGGTTAGCGAACATGGTCTGAAATTTCCTTCTGTTTTCTCATCAGATGCACTTTATTTATTGAGGTTGCTAGTAGTCAGAAACACAAGCTATTTTTGTCTTTGAGATTTTAGTAAACTTTTGACAATCTTGTCCAACACAGAATGTTGAAGGAAAGATATTGAACACGTTTATCTGTCTCTTCAAATTTGCATCTAAGGATATTATTCGGTTTACATCACTCAATTAATGCATGAATATACTTCTACTGCCTTAATTGCATGAAGAATCATGTTTAAACATATCGGGAGCTCTTTAAGAAATCCTACAAGAAGAAGGTGCAAAATGCATTTGTCATACTAAGACCACATTAACTCGCAGGGCTGGATTACACAGAGCATAATCCATGTCCATCTCTTGTTGAAATTCCTACTCATCTGCCTGTGCTTGTTGTAATGGATGTTATCCACAAATTAGAATCTTCTCTGGGAACTTTCAAATCTTGGAGCTCTAGTCTATTTGAATAGGAGATTTTATTTATCATTTCCATAGTTGGACTTTGTTATGAGCCTAGCCATCATTTGATTAGGATTTCATGTCATGTTGCCACTGATTCGAGCTTGCCTTATGAAAACGCAAAGTGAGCCAACAACTGCATACTGGGTGTTTCTATTTGATTGCTTAACATTAGATGTATGAGTCACTCACTGTATGTCCCTTTCTAAATATTATGGAACTGCATTGAATTTGTTTTAACTGTCATCAAAAGCATTCAGGTCTCTTTTGGTTCCTCTGTTCATAGGTATTTGCTGGATTTAAGCCAAGAGATCGATGTATGCTTCTTAAGTTTGTAACTAGCTGTTCACGGGCACCTTTGCTTGGGTTTAAACACCTTCATCCAGCTTTTACTATCCATAAGGTATTTACCAACTTCAATTTTTTGTTTAATATTCATCATAGTATAGGAGCTTCTGTCGAGCGACGGTCTTCATGGATTTCTTCAAGGCCATCGAATTTCTGAATTGTTTGGCTTTTCATGTGTTTTGCATGCACTAAGGATGAAGCTTGGTTTTTTAACCAATGAAACTGGTTGATAGCTCCTGATATATTTTTTTTGAGAATATAAACGAAGATGTCAATCTGTCTTATTTGGATTGGTGTGTCTACTTGTTGCTTTTCATTCTATTCTGATCTAAAGCTAAGCACAAACCAAAATGTACTATGACTTTGGTATAAATTAGGGGAGAATGTTACATTTTGTTCCTGTATAGTTACTTCTCATCTTTCTTCTTTAGCTACAAAACTGCATACAATGTGAAGCAATACTTGCCTCTGCTCCTCAGTTGCTTGTCTGATCATTTGAGCATCCCTGTCAGCTAAAGGATACAATTTAGCCGACTTGTACCAAGTGTTAATCCATATGCTAATCATGCGTGTGATAGACTATAATCGTTTATCTTTTTTTTTTTTTTTCCTCCTTTGTATAAGAACTTGCTTCTGATCATTTAGATTATTATTTCATGGTTTCGTACTTTATTTTCACTGAAACATCCATTTTAATAATAGCATTTCTTATTATGCAATATTATAGCTTAGTTGGTAAGTTTCCATGCTCTCTTAGTTAGTTGGTAATATGATAAGTGTATTGGGGGGGGGGGGGGGGGGGAGGATCGGGGATGTTAGTAAACAGTGGAAGCTCCTCTCAAAGATATCAAAAAACAAGAAAATGTATAGTATTTTGCATTTTGAAACCTGATTTGGAACTTTTGATGAATCAGGTGGCTTGTGATGTTCCTCTTTGGGCTTCATTTGGAGGACAGGATGTGGATCGGCTTCCATCAGCTTCTACATGTTATAATACTTTGAAGGTACAGGAAGCTATTAGCTTGTCATTCTAATTGTCACCAATTTTTCTGATTAGCAAATCAAATTTTTTTGTAAGATCATTAATAGATGTGTTGATTGATGTTGGATATATGTGATGCAGCTTCCAACCTACAAACGTTCGAGCACTTTGAGAGCAAAACTTCTATATGCCATTAATTCTAATGCTGGATTTGAACTTTCTTAGTATTTTGTGGTGAATCATTTGACGCATTAAGGTAGGTGCCTTTTATTTTCGACTTGGTAGTGTTATATCGCATCAGATCTTTTTATAGTGCTAATTTATATCATCTCTGAGATAGTGAACATTTATGTGCTTTAGTCACCTAATAACCAAATCCAGAAAAGTCCTGCTGATTCGATATCAGTACTTTGTGGACTGGTTGTAAAACGTTCCAAAGGGGTGGAATATGAATGTTGCTCATCCCCCCCCCCCCCCTCCCCCCATCCTCCACCCCAACTTTACAGGAAATAAAATGCAATCCTTTTAATGTTGTCTATACCTTGAAACCATTGTAAGCTGTAGCCATGTCTTGGTATTCTTGTCCCTTCATTACTGCACAGCAAGCTTTGATTGATACCAAGAACCCTGGGACACAGTGTATAGACTAGAGGGAAATTTCTGGATGAAGGCTATGAAACAATCTCTTTTGTGCAATTTGAATGTGAATGTGCATCTTGTTTCCTTTTCATGTTTACTGTTTTGGAATATGAACAGTGTTTAGGGATTGTAATAAACCTCTAACTGGGATTTTAAGATGCTTTTAGTTGACAAAATCGTCATATGCTCATGTAGAAGTTGGAGTCATCTGAAGATCTTATAAATCTATGGAGCATACAATTGTCGATGGCTTTGTGATCATATCAGCTGGAGGCAGTCGATATATCACATCTCACGTGTTTCAGTTGGTTGTCAAAAGATCTAAACACCTTTTGCAATTTAGCATGAATGAAGCAGCATCTCTATTCATACTTTGCGGATCACTGATTGCTCGGTAAAGTTGGAAGTTATCTTCTTTTTGTTCCTTCTATATATAGCTCTATCTGAGATGAATTGTTCCTAATGTCGATACACAATTGAAAGAAACTTTCCAAGTATCATAAAGAAACCACATTTTAACTTGGGGCCATAATGCTCTTGCCCTGTCTTTTGTAGCTAATATGAAATTTAGTTAGCAATGTGGCATCATTATGTATCTTTTGCACAGTGCAGTAACTGAGCTTTTGGGTATTAATGTATGAGTTTGTAATTTCAAAATGCTAATGGTTTTTTGTCGCTTTAAAAAGATTAATTCAGTATGCTGAATGAAATTTACTTGATAGTGGCTGTTATATCTTTGAACTTCTTATTTTATATTTTCTGATACTTTTTATTTAGACATATTCATTAAATATAAACTTTTTTATGATATTCGAAATAAGATTTTTATAAAATTTAACTTATATAGGATTTTTCTAACGAAAAGGATGTACTAATTTGTAGGCAATGTTTGATTGTAGGAACCTTTTGTTTGTTTTTAAAACTGGTTATCTGAGAATATGAAACTCAATGAATAAACCAGTAATGCTATTCAACTGAGAAACCTTTCCACTTTCAATGATATTATTGATTGTTTTTGGCTAAAATTAATTATATTATCCCTTAAATTAAATACGCTAAGCTAATTATAATGTATTAATTAAAAATAATGATCGAAACTATTTAAATATAATAAATTCAAATTATTATAAAGATGTTAAAATTGGTTGAGAACAGGACACATCACAAAAAAAAAAAAAAAACAAGAGAGCCACTACATCTATAACTCTCAAGATATGATAAAATTACGAAACAGATCCAGAAATTTGTGAAAATTACAATTAGCCTTATTCAGTAATCAATATTTTGAAACATAAAATTGTAAGTATAAGCTGAGCAGAAGCTTGCAGGTTGTAAAAGATTTTAAAAGCAACGGGTCTTTTACAACAGTTTCAGAAAAGTGTTGTGAAAAAGGTGTTGTGAAATGAGTTTTATAAGCAAAGGAAAAAGCGCGCTTTCACTTATAAAAACGTGACAGCGTGGCAGCGACTTTTATTCCTATTGGCTGGGAAGAAGCGCATTTTCACTTATACAATCGCATTTCACATTTTGGAGCAATAGACGTGGATTAGCTCGGCGAATCCGAAGGCGACGCGTGGCGGTGGTTATTTCCGTTTTCTTGGATCGCGAGCCAATGCAACAGATTGAGCTGCGGTTTTGGAATCAAGAGCTGAGATTGAATCGATCATATCTCATTCGTTACAGATCGGATTTAGTTGATTCTTTCTTCTATAAATAGCTTAGATGTAGCTCTTTATCGACATGTAATTTCCAGCTTTTGAGATTAGTTGTAGAGAGAGATATCTGAGTGAGAAACACGCGGTGTGTGTGATCTTAGTTCTTGTAATTTCTTGTGTTCTTTTCGATTCAATAAGAGTAATCCCTCCCCATTGTTCCCGTGGACGTAGGCTATTGCCGAACCACGAAAATCTTGCTGTGTGTTGGTGTTCATCTTTGTTCTTGTTCATAGTTTAGCTAGGATCAAGATTACGGTTTTTCTCTTCAAAGTTAGTCATAAAATCTTGAGTGTTTTGGTTGATTCTTGAGTGCATTAACAAAATTTATCATCATTTCAATGTTGAGCATTTTGACATCGATATATACAAACAGCTTCGTTGGATAGATCATGCAATCACAATGTAACTTCGTTCGAAAGAGGACCTACCAAAAACGATATTTGACTCTCATTAGCAGATTGTCTTCTCTGTCCACTATTGCTTCAACTTCTATATAGTCTGAATAAAACCAAGACAGAAAAACAAAGTTCAACTAACTCCTACGAAAAATGTCAAAAAAGGAGATGGATAGATAGGTAGATAATTACCAGCAAAAGTGTTCGGAGTCTGGGGGCCTAGATTTCAGGCAATGGTTTGAGAATGTGGAAATGCGGATCTTTGTCGGGGACTCGGGGTACTGAAGAGAGGAGCACAGAGGGAGCTTTCATTTCGGCTATGGAGAAAATGGCGACATTTTAGCAGTAATATCAAATATTTTTGTTTCCTGCAGAGTGCTAAAGCCTCTTCCTTAATCAGAATATCTGTATCTGAATTCAGTAATATTTTTATGTCCACCTGCAACCAAACAATAGAATGTATTTAAACTTGAAGTGCATCCTTGATATTATGAGAAGGAAATAATCAAGATAACTTAGAAAACTCACAAGCTCGGATAATTGATTAAAGCTTCCAGTTTCCCCATTTACCATCTGCAAGTGCAGTTATCAATCATAACTGATCCAAGTTCACTTTCCTTCCTCAGCATCATTTGTTCCAACTTACCAATAATCATTACACGAACAAATTCCATTTCGAAAATGATGGAAACGGTATGCATCACGTACAATGATAGTCCTATCCAAAACCTTGGATACAAACTTAATCCAATTATGGCAGTCATTACAAACACGCAGATTCTTCATAACATGCAAGGGAATCGTGTTGGGAAGAGTAAGAAGTCCAAAAGCAATAGCCAACTTTTCACTATGAATGTATGCAGTTGGATCCTTCTGCCCCAGCTCCAAATCACTCCATAGGCTACTACGGTCTTGTATATAACCAATTGCAGTCACCCTCTTGTTCAGTTCGTCCAAATACTTGTGAATCTCCTCTGCAAGAGGATGGAGTCTATCACCAACAAAAAATGCATGCACTGAATTCTTTACTTCAATCCAACTACGACCAGGCTCTTTTTTCACACCTCTGTCTCTCATGAGTCGTCTTACACGATCCCGATAACCCCATTTACCAGTAACAGCATACATATTTGCCATGAGAACATAAGTAGCAGATTCTTTAGGTTCTAATTCCAGAAGATGCTTTGCTGCGACTTCACCGATTTCTGTATTCTTGTGAACCGTGCAGGCACTTAGGAGGGTCCTCCAGATCATTGCATCTGGTTTGATTGGCATAGACTGCACAAATGCTCTTGCACGGGAGAGCTGACCTGCCCTCCCAAGAATATCAACCACACATGCATAGTGTTGTTCTTTTGGTACTAAGCCATGGTGTTCTTTCATGGATCTGAAGTAACTAAGCCCCTCCTCCACCAATCCTACATGGCTACAGGCCGACAAAACCCCCACATATGTAATATGGTTTGGCATCAGTTGGAGCATTTTCATGTCCTCAAAGAGCTCTATAGCTTGCTTACCATATCCATGTTGAGAATACCCTGTCACCATAGCATTCCATGAAACTTCATTTTTCTGAGGCATTTCAATGAATACCTTCCTGGCACCAGCAAGACATCCACATTTTGCATACAATGTGATTAATACATTGCATACTTCTATATCACTGTTATACCCTGTTTTCATAATTCTGGCATGAATTTGCTTACCCAGTTTCACATTTGTTAAATTTGCTGCTGCACTAACGACAGACCCATAGGTGAACATATTAGCCTCTTCACCATATTGAATCATTTGAGAAAACACTTTCAGTGCTTCCTCACCATTTCCACTCTGTGCAAATCCTGATATCAAACCATTCCATGAAATGCTATCTCTAGCATGCATTTTCTCAAATGCCAACTGTGCCTCTAGCACGCAACCACATCTAGCATAGAGACATATAAGTGCATTTCCAACTGAACTATCTGAACAGTAGCCAGACACAATAGACTGACTATGAATTTGACGCCCTTGACCAAGAGCTTGGATTCCAGCACATGCACTTATAGCACTTGCTAATCCTATATTGTCTGACCGAATCCCTCGTTCTTGCATTTCCTCAAAAAGTTTAAGAGCTGCAGCAAACATGTCATGCTGAGCAAATCCAGCAATCATAGCAGTCCAAGAAACTAAATCTTCTTCATTAAGTCGTCTGAATATTTTAACAGCAGTTTCCAGGTTACCATGCTTGGCATACATATCTATAAGCACACTACAGACATACACATTTGGCTGGAATCCAGTTTTTATAACTTGGGTATGAACTTGCTCTCCTAGGTCAAGTGCACCAACAGAAGTACATGTTCTTAGAATACTAGGATATGTGTACTGATTGGGCTTCAGGCCCTCATTCTGCATCTGTGAATAAATACGGAGTGACTCTTCTAGATCACCAATTTGTCCATATGCCACCAGCATCACATTCCAAAGTACCACGTTCTCTGTTTGCGTTGCAAGGAAGAACTTATGAGCTGTTTTAACATCAGAACATTTTACATAAAGGTCCAGCAGAGAACCCTCAATGATGATATCTGAAAACATTCCTGCCTTGATTGCAAAGGAATGCAATTGCATTCCCTTATAAAGATCTCCCATTGAAGCACAAGCACTCAGTAGACACGCAACTGTAACACTATCAGGTTTCAAGGACTCAATCTGCATTTTCTCAAATATCTGGAGAGACTTGTCGATTGATCCTTGCATAGCGAAACCTGAAATCAGAGTATTGAAAGAAACTTTATCCCTATGCTGCATTCCACTAAAAATCAGTTCAGCAGACTTCAAATGTCCACATCTAGAATAGAGTGAAACAAGAGAGTTGCACACATAAGGCTCTGATCGGAATCCCCACTTAAAAATTAGAGCGTGAAGTTGCTCCCCGACTTCATACGCGTTTATCTTGGTACAGGCACTAATAATGCTTGAGAAAACAAAAGGAGTGGGGAAGACTCCTAACCGACGCATCTCACTGTAAAGAAGGATAGCCTCTACTTCTTGACCGTTGTTGGACAAGCCTGATATCATGGCAACCCAAGAAACACTGTCCCTTGTACTCATATTTCTAAATATTTCAAGTGCAGAATCTACACATTCATTCTTAATGTACAAATCAATCAGAGGATTACAAATGTGCCGGCTTGTATCTAAACCACATCGGATTATCTTAGCATGAATCAGTTGAACATAGTGAAAAGCAACTTTAGCACCAATGCAACTCCGCAAAATATTAGCTAGAGCAACATCATCTAGAGGAAAAGTCTCACAGAGTTTTCCAGAAATAAAGCTCAGTTCACTGTCCAATTTCTTCTTGACACAAAATACTTCCATTTTGTCTCCGTAGCTACTTGTATATGTACATCCTGATAAATCATCCTGTAGAGCTAATACATTTAATTCTCCTGCAGGAGCACTAACTTCAACATGCCGACTAGAAACTCTATCATCTTCACACAACTCAGTTTTCAGATGGTCTCCTTCAATGTTGTGTGCATCTGGTGATTTTTCAACCTCCAAACATTCTTCAAGAATCCCTACATGGTAAGTTCTAGAACTTTCATGAATCCCCTGCAGCCAGTTAGAGCACAAACTGTTAATTCTTCTTTGTTTTGCAACTAGTTCCATCTAATCTAAGCGCATTTTCTTCGACAACGAATGGAATACCGTTCTGCTTCAAAGAAAAAATATGTTGAAGCTTTATCGACATAATTACATTCTTCAGAGGGATTTTGCACTCAAATGCACACTAAAGAGATTCAATACAATCTATACAGCTTGACTGAAAGCAAAATCAATTGCCAAGGGTGAAAGAAGAAAATAAAATTAACCTTGGAAAAGAGGTTCACGGAAACTCTGAAGGGAAATCGGCGTAAGGAGAAGCGCGCAAAGCATCGAGCGAACAGCATCCCCTCACCAGAATTACTCACTGAGTTGGCGGAAACGATTATTCGTAGGAATTTTTTCAAAATTTTCATCTTCAACAAGAGAAGCGCTTAGATAAACATCCGTATCATCCATATTCTACTGCAATTTCAGCAGTTTCTTATGATGTCAAATAGTTATACATTAGAATCAGTGAATCGACTTCTCTGCAAGTGTGCACGATGGAAGAGGAAGGCTAATCAGTGAAGCCATGGAGGCGTGCAGGGAGGGAAACAGACTTCACGACGAGCCTACTCAAGTGACCGCCGCCGCCTGAGTCGCAGACAGGCTGAATCGAGGAAGGATGCGGCGGGGAATAAATATCATAAGAAGAAAGACCCAGATAAAAAGGTTTTATACCTCTAATTTTAATTTTATAACAGCCCACTTTAACACATTTTGTTAATTTTTTATCTAAAATAGCATAAAATTATAAGAGTTGATCAAAATATCACAATCCTTATATTTTGTTACCAAAATACCACAAATTGTCCTTTAGTGTTATGACAATAATGACATGATGTGACCAAATGATGTACTTTGAAAGTACTATTTGTATCCAAAAGTAAATACTTTTTTTTTTTTATCGCGTGTAATAAAATAGATTCACCTTTTTAGTTACTATTTACCTTTAATTCAAATACATTCCCCATTTTGGTGGAAACACATTTCACAATTCGGTAATTTCCCCCTTTCACTCCACAATTCTCCCTTTTACTTAAAATTTTGCTGGAAATTTTTAGCACCCAAATATTAAGAAGATTTACGTCAAAGAACCGACCAGTAAGTATAATTCTACTGGTTATTTTTGCGTACAATATTTCACTTTGTGCAAAAATTGAATTTTTCCACGCAAAAAACATGAATTTTTCATCTTACACGAAAATGTGTGCAAGCTTACACGAAAATTTTAAGGCACTACACGAAAATTATTAGGCATTACACGAAAATGATGTTATTCCTCAAAATTTCTGGATGTTCTTTCTTACACGAAAATGTGTAGGCACTACACTGAAAATGTTTAGGCATTACACGAAAATAATGTCCAGCCTCAGACTTTCTGGATGTTCTTTCTTAAACGAAAATGTTAGGATGTTCTTTTTTAAACGAAAATGTTTAGGCACTACACGAAAATCATCTTTATACTTACAAGAAAATTTGGCAGATTCTTAGTTGCATAAAGTAATTCCTATTTCATTTTTTTGACAGTTGAAAGATGAGTTTCTTCTCTATTGTGGTTTGGTTTGGTGGATTAGTGAATCTATCTAGTCCAATAAGAAACTAGCAGTCGCCGTAATGCATCCCTATGTCGCACCTCCCGACTCATCAGATAATGTAGAAACGTCTTACATGTCTCTGTATCCGTCTGCCACCGCAAGAAGTGACCGAAACATGTGTCCATGAAATCATAGACACAATCTTCATCCACTTCCTAAAGCTCCCTGCCTATCTCGTGAAGAATACTAAGTCGCGTATATCCATTGATATACGCGAACTGGCGCTGACAATTAGGTCGGACCCACTCCCAGTCGCACTATATTTAATGAAAATATATGTTCGTTAAAGATTTTAGATTATATTGGGGAATTTCATGTTCGCTATATTGAGTTTTCGTGTAACGCCTATTCCACGAATTTTCGTGTAATGAAGCATTTTTGTAGAAGGATGAATTTTCGTGTATGCGTATGCCAAACTTCATGTTGAAGTTGAATTTTTGTGTAGCACCTACCCCTAGAGTTTTCGTGAATTTTCGTATGTGCATGCATTTTCGTGCAAGCATGAACTCATTTTAGGGGAAACCCAGTTTTGTCCCAGTAGCCTAAACATTTTCGTGTATCGTCCAATTTTTGTGAATTTTCGTGTGTGCAAGCATTTTCGTGCAAGCATGAACTCATTTCAGGTGAAACCCAGTTTTGTCCCAGTAGCCTAAACATTTTTGTGTATGGTTGAATTTTCGTATATGGAAGAGTTTTCGTGTATGGTTGAATTTTCGCGTATGCAAGAACGCAGAAACACAGTTTCCTAAATCTTATTTCAGGAACTATATCCTATAAATCTAAGTACATATATCTTCAAGCACATATATTCGTGTATTTTCGTGTGTGAAACAGTTTTTCAAGCACATATATTCAACGAAAAAGAGAGATAAACAAATTTCAAACACATAGTCAACGAAAATGGAGAGGGGGCGGTTTACTAACCTCCATGTACTCAAGGAAATAGCCACACAATATCAGGAATTTTCGTATGTGCACTCCAAACCAAAATCACGAAAGTTTCAGGAATTTTCGTATGTGGAATTTTCGTAAGTGTTTTTACTGCCTTTTCGTGTGAGAAATTTTCGTAAGTATTTTTACTGCCTTTTCGTATGTGGAATTTCAGGAATTTTTGTATGTGGTGTTGCAGGTGGATTTTCGTGATTGTAAACCCAATTTTACTGCCCCTAATAAAGGTATTTACGGCGCCCAATCAAAGCACAATAATGACTGACACCCACCCAACTTTTTCACCTTTTGACTTGCTTTTTGATAGTGGGTACCTTTCTGACTAGTTAAATGTGGTATTTTGGGCACAAATTATAAATTTTATGGCATTTAGGTCAAACTTTTTAAAGTTGTGGTATTTCGGATCCAAAATTTAAAAAAAATGGTAGAATGGATCTGGTTCCCTAAATTTTATAAAAATTGGAATTAAAGATACCCACCCTTTCATAACCCACCCAATGTCAATTAAATTTTTTGAAGGATTTCGAAATTTCATTTCACTCTTTGGGCAGAAAGAAAGGAAAAAGTTATTTTGTGTTTGGTCATTATGACCGAACATGTTATTAGGTGTTCGGTCGTTTATGATCGAAAATCTTCCTACATGTTGTGTGAGGTTGGCAGAAAGGAGTTGGTAAGATTTCATCGTCTTTTTGGTATGATTTTAATACATTTTATTAAAATATTCATCATTATAATGACATTCAATCTTAAGAAATTAAATTAAGATAAATAATATTAAACAAGCAAGAAAGATTAAGATGAACAAAGAGAGAAGGTGAAGAATGAGATGAAATTTTACACATTTTTCGTACAATTTTCACATAATTGTTTTCTTTCTTTAATGTTATTTATCTTAATCTTTTGATGAATAGAAATAGAATGACAACATAATGACTAACATTAGTTAAATAATCGTACGAAAAAACATAAAAAAATAAATTAAACTCAACGAACTCCATTCGGTTTTGGTTGGCGAACTCATAAAAGGGTGCTCGACCACCAAGTGCGGAACTCACAATAACATAGTGGCCAGAAACAAAATAATTTTTTTTTTTATCTAAGGGGTAAAATTGGGATTTTGAAGTTTTTTAATTGAAATAGGGGTGAGCTTAGTAAAGAGTCCGACTTGATTGTATTTAAATTGTAATATCTAATTTTTGAAATTGTAACTCATAATTTGTATTGTTGAACTTGTAAATGTAAGTTCTAAATTTTAATTGTATCAAATTATTAACTCAAACAAAACAAAGTTGTTATTTTGTAGTACTATATTAATAAAATTATAATATTTACTTACATATTTAATTTAAAAATAGTAGTAATAATAAATAAAATGAAACTGTAGAGACAGAACTGAAACCAAAACCCCCAGAGTTTGGTTCTAATCCATGGTTTTTCGAACAATGATTCGAAAACCGAAATCGACAGTTTGAACCGTTTGAGCAATCTAGTTATGTATAACATTACCCTTCACATTTTTGTTGGACCAACATTGTAGACGTTGTTAAATGAACACTGCAAAACAATGTCTAAACTCAAATACTTTTTATGCAAAAATGATTCTAATCTTAATGATAAATGTGGAGATTTTGCTATGTTGGATACTCTACTCATTTACACTAGGCACAATCACACACAATTGTACAAGAGTGTAATTCATTAAATGTAGCACATGTTCAAACTAAAGAGCTTCAAAAAACAAGAGAAAGCTAATGTAGGGACTCTTGAAGGGAATTTGGACCTGAATGGTTCTCAACTTGGATAAAGCTATGTTACAAAAGAAAACAGCTTCAATTCTTCTGAAGCTTGATGTTGCAATGGACAAATCAAAACTCATGCATCCCTTGTGCTCGATAAGAGAACGAGGCAATGGGAAAATTCTCTTGAAACCTATAAGCTTCAAATCATAAATTAAAGGCACCTTGTATCATCGCATCAAAAGCTGGAATGCTTCATTGGTGGTTTCGAGTTCATACTCGTACCCAAGACTGTTTGAACGGCACTTGAACTCATCCATCTCAGATCCAGCAACTTGGATACCAACCAATACATTTGCACCGGTTTCACCCTGGAGATGTGCAACGGAAAGATAAGTTTGTGCATAAAAAAAATCATAGTGGATACAGATGGCCAGATTTTTAGATTACAACCTGTCCACGGTAATGGAACAAACTTATATTCCAGCGCGGACTCAAAGTGTCCAAAAATTTCATCAAGGCACCAGGCCTCTCGGGGAAAATGAAACGGCATAGCAGCTCATCTTTAACATTTGATCTTCCACCCATCTGAAATACATCCATCACAATCAAGCACATGGTAATTAATATATCAGACAGTAATAAGAGCTTCAAGTCAAATTTTCAATGAAGGGACTTCCAGACAACCCGGGAATTTTCCATCGTTTTATATCCATGCTGTATTGCCCATTATAAGTCAATAAAATTATTGATATTATCTTCACAAAATTGAAATGCGCAGTACCCTGCCAGCTTATTGATTTGCTCAGCAGTTTGCTCATACAGATCATCTATGGTATGCCCTTGCCAAATAACAGGAAGTTGCTAAACTAGGATGTCCATGAATAATCTAGTGAAAGCCTGGCATGACACTTCGTTTCAAGAAAATGTCAACTACAAATATGCCCGATGTTTTACTTCAATGATTCAATTATCAACTTTGCCCATTAGTATGCCTCTTTCCCACTCACCCATACTCCAAGACATGTGGTAGGCTAATATGTCTTCTAGGAACTATCCCCAACCAATTATGGTCACAACCAATACATGTACAATATTGAGTGTTCTATACAATACAAACTGCCAATTGCTGATGGTTGCTCATATATGTTTTCATACCTAACTCAAGTTTGTGTTGTAGGCAAACAACTGCATCTAGGCTTATAAAAAATATACTTTGCATCAAGCTGACCTAAAAACAAGATCTCTACTTTGAGATAATTAATGGTACGATAGTTATGTAGACAGTGCAAGCCAGAATCTGCAGACATTTTATGAACATAAGGAGTCTCAAAGTGCTCTAAAATCTATCACCTTGTTTGTACTTGTAAATAGCACGGAAGATGCATCAAGACATGATCAAATTTAGCAATTACCAGACAAGTGTCTTTCCAATTGTGGAGATAAATTTTTTATATGGGTTGAATGTGATGAAAGTCGTTGAAACTTGATATAAAATGCAATCATACCATAACTCATAAATTTATGAATACAATTATAGAACTACGTTGAATTATTAAACTAGATTCATGGATTGGTCAAATGAATATTTAGAAACATGAATTTCCTTTCATTTCTAGTAGATTAATGCATTAGAATTTACCTTTCTTTATGTACTAGTGTATGTACATCCTGGGTATCTCCTATAAAATACCCATTGATTGCAATCATTTTGAGATATGTAAAAAATATAATTCCTACACTCTTAGTTTATATGCTCTCCACTTTCTAACAAACTAGTTGAGGTCTAGCAATAAACAAACCAAGATACAACAACATAGCTTTAAGAGAATAAAGATGTGCATACCAAATGCCGTAAATGATCTTTGACCAAGTCATTTTTGGTAAGATTAATGGTCTGTAATCCAGCAGATTCCATTCTCTGGATCATTGCCCCAAGTTCTAGGTCAGTATGAAGTCCAACACTGTTAAGAAAGCAAGATATAGGTACATGAAATTCTAGTGCTTTATACGTTAGAACTGCAAAATACTGAGGACCAGTGAACATAGTTTGTTCTTTGTGAAATGAAGTACATTAAACATATATCTTGCCTGTATAATACTAAAGCTTTTTCCTTATCTGAATTAAATCTGTATTTGAACTCAGTAATATTCATAGGCCCCACCTGCAAGCAAACAATAGCAACTAATTAAAGATGAAGTGCATCCTTAACATGATGAGAATGCAAAGAATAAGATAATTGGAAACTGACAAGCTCGCAGAATTGTTTAAAGCTTCCAGGCTCCTCTGGCAAGTAAGTTGCAAGTACAGCTTCCCGCCGTCTACCAACATCTGCAAGTTCAGTTACCAATCTCAACCTATCAAAGTTCATGTTAGCTCCACTGGTCACTGCTACTACATTTGCACCCTTGACTCCATAGTACTTGCAGTAAGCTTGTGCTCCAGCTAGGGCAAGAGCACCTGCTGGTTCTAAAATGCTCCTTTTCTCCTCAAACATGTCCTGGTTAAGGTCAGTTAATAATTAGCTGTAAGTTCTCAAGCTTAGAGGCCATAATATATTGAAGCATCAAACTATAAACAGCCAACTAAGTTAATCAGTAAAATTGAATCCTGGAAGTAGGACTAAGGATCAACCTCTAACATTTGATGTGGAAAGATAAGAGTGGTAAGTATGAATAAAGATCACATCTAAAAATTAGTGTTTTTTTTTTTTTCTCTCACAAACCATAGGTTATTGAATTGCTTCTGCAACATCACTGAGCCTTCAGGTGTGCCACCAAGATAAGACCTAGACATAGTGCTGCCTTCATTCAATACATAATGGATAAATGCAATCTTAGAGATGCATCTACGAGTGACCTATAAGGGAAGACACATTGGAGAAGTCCAAAGAAGATAGCTTGCTCTTGTTATGACCTAATAAATCTAAAAAAGATCCATTGTAGGATCTATCCACAACCTATAATGAATTTGAGGGTGCACAATATGTATTCAAGACTCGCAGTTGCGAGAATAGATAACAGCCTCTCCCAACTTATAATGAATCTGAATGTAGTACATATGCTCCAGTAAAAACAAAAGTAAACAATTACAAGCAAAAAGAAAAAGAACCATGTGATCACTGATGAACATAAGCAGTCATAATAATTTTTCCTCATACTGAACACAAGAATGGCACTCCAACCAGCTGACAGAGAGACAAACAGTAATCAAGTCTGTGAAAACAGCACGTGGGATAAAACCAAGATTGAGACCATAAAACTAGGTGAAGGCATGTGTACATATAAAAAAGAACTTAGTACTCAAAAGTACCTCAAGTTCTAAATTTCCATCCAGATGGCTTATAATTGCATACTTTTGGATTTAAGAGACATAAAGTATAAAATAAAATATTGTGCTCCGTATCGAGCAGAATTTTCAATAAAAAACAAAAGAAGCAACGGACTCATTACTAGCAAGTCTCAAGAAGGTACCAATAATGGTACAATTTATTAGAAAAATGAGGACCCAAAAGACAACAAACCTTTATTGATGCACAAATAGCATCACGGCCAACAAGAACGACACCATCTATCAGTTCCCTGCAAAGGCGGAAAGTCTCTTCGCCAACCACCTTTACTGCAACCCCATCAGCAAAACCCCCCACTTGGTCCAGCACAACTTTCTGGCCATGGTGAAGAGACAATGCCATAGCATTAGCATCAAATGGTTCCACACCAATAATTTTGACTTCTGGAGATACCCTTTTTACATAGGCAGCAATACCAGCTATAAGTCCTCCACCGCCGACAGGCACAAATATTGCTTCTATTGGGCCTTTCATCTGTTTCACAATCTCCATTCCGACTGTTCCCTGCCCTATGATTACATCAGGGTGATCAAAAGGAGGTATAAATGTGCGGCCCTCCTCTTCTGCTCTCTTTTTGGCATAAGTTTGAGCTTCATCGTAAGAATCACCAATGAGTACAACAGTCGCCCCCAGTCTTTCAACAGACTTCCACTGGCAGAATCAAGCAAAAGGGCTTTAGAATTCCAATTGCAGGTAACTTTAAGGAGAACATATAGCATGAATAAACATCAAGAACCTTAATCTCTGGTGTAGTAACAGGCATAGCAATCACAGCACTGCACCCCAATCTCTGTGCAGATAGAGCCACACCTTGTGCATGATTTCCTGCTGATGAACAAATTACTCCTCTTTCCAGCTGTTCGTTTGGAAGTTTCGCCATCATATTATAAGCACCTCGGAGCTTAAACGAAAAAACCTACATAGCAGATCATTGGAGAGCATAAACATTTTACTTTTGAACGATTGTAATCTAAGCTACAGAGAACACAATCTTCAGAAGATCAAACCCAGGACATTAGAAATGTTTCAACTTTCCTTGAGGTTGAGGTTCTACATGTCCTCAAAAGCAACAAAAGTTCAAATACCTAAGCAACAAAGCTTGCATCTGTAGAAACATTAGAGATGGTGATAAAATTTGATAAACCCTTCCAACATTCAGCAAAAAATTTGAAACACTAAATCAAAAATTCCAACGAATCTCAAATCACTCTGAAAGCAAAAACCAGAGCAGTTCACATTTACATGGAACGCTATGATATAGAAACATGCATACATTACATTTTTCAGGAATAACCCAAACAAATAAAATACACACACACACCAGAAATAATGTAAAATACATACAGGCTGAAGATCCTCTCTCTTGAGCCAACAATTCACCCCCCACCTCTCCGAAAGCTTCGTCGCCAGCTGCAACGGAGACTCGTACGCCACATCATACACCTTCGAGGCCAGAATATTCGTCAGATATTCCATGGCACTCAGCGTATAGCCGCCAACAGCAGTCCTACCCAAATTCTCATTCGGCAACAAACACCCGCTCTCGCACTGGAGAGAACTCGGAGAAACTCTCAGCAGAGGCAAAGGAGGCGCAATCACCGGCGCAGCACTAGGAACCTTCTCAACGGAGGGCAAAATCTCCGAACTCCGCTTCGACAGCGTGCAACAAACGAAGGGCTTTTGGCGGGTGCAGGTGACGGCGTTGGAGGACGGCTTCGGAACATCATTGGTAGAAACCTTGGTCTGAAGGAGAAGCGATTGGCGAGGCGCACACCGGAGAAGCTCCATTTGCCGACGTTCTTGAGGCGCCGCCGAGAGGTGCAATGAGAGAACGTGGGCGGCTTGCCTTTAAAGGGAAAGTACCGTGTGTTTGATGGTCCACCGTCAACACCACAGTGGTGCACACGTGGACCATCTAGAATACAAAACCAAATTACCTTACCTATATATATGGTCAATAGACTCGATGCCTGCTCAAAATTTGTTGGATCAAATCTCTGTATTAATTAAACCTAATTAAGATTAAGTAATTATCTCGCATTTATTTAACCTGTATTAGCACACAAATTATTATGACATGTTGTGTAAAAGTGAGCTCCACTGTAAAATATTTAAATTTTTAAATGAGAGCAGTAGTTGTAGCCTAGGTGACGAATCAGTTTTTGTTGTGTCGTGATTGGCACAGCACCGCACCATTCTTGAACATTACTTTTAGCTATATTTTTGAATTTTAAAACATATATATATATATATATATAAGTATCATTTTTTAATTTTAAGATATATATAGAGACAATTTATCAAAAATACACATTTATTTCTACCAAATGAAATATTATGTAAATAGGTTGTTAAGAGAGGAAAGATTATAGACTCCCCGATTAATTAACTTAACACGGATATATCAAACGTTTTATCACATTTCTTAATTTGTATATAGTTGTCTAAAATGACATTTATTTTGAGAAGAATGTAATACATACTTTTATTGTAGACTTCATTAAATTTTGATTGATCACACTTTAATGGTTCGACTATTGCGATCGATCATATTGTAAATACATGTTCAGTCCAGACAGATCAAATATATTACAATATGTGTGGATCAAACATATTGTAACATGCATGTTTGATTTTTTTAAATCTATACAATAAAAACTCAAAAATTAAAAAAAAAAAGATTTCATCTTTTTAGTGTTCTTTGCTTCCTTTTGAGAATTTCATTATGCAAGCATTTATTTAAACATTTTAAAGAATTTTTTTAATGAGAAAAAATTAATTCATCATAATATTTTTTATAAAACTAATATGTATATTGTATGAGGAGGCTTAGTAATGAGAGAAATCAGGCATCACACAAGTAACAGAAACAAAGCATAGCGTAGGCCTACAGATATAGTAGTTGGTGATAACAGCAAATAGTGAGTCAAGATCAAAAATAAATTGTTTCAACCAAACTCAGATACTTCTCAGGTGCAGCAATGTTAGACAAGGTGTTCCAAACCGAAAATTGTTTAGATCAAAAAGTAATATTAATAAAGGGTGGGGTGAAAACTAGTTGGTTCAGTGATCAGTTGACAGCAACACCAGCAGCAAGGTAGTTCGAACGCGGCGGCGAGTCTTGGTTCGACACTTTGGCCTTAGAGAGTTTGAGCACTTGCACCGCCTCCTCCACCTTCGCCGCCAGCGACTCTGGTGAGTCCAATAAAACCAGTAGTTCTGAATTGTCCATCTCCAACAGCATTCCCGTTATCTTTGCTGCTAGTTCAGGCTACCACACACAATATATATAAATCAGCACTTTGTTAACAGTGAACAAGTTCTAAACAAGAATTAATGATTCCATCACTGCAGGGAGACATTCATAGTCGATGAGTTTCTTCACCTGATGATGTGCAACGAGGGGATAAAGATGCTCTCCGAGAATGTGTTTCTGCTTTTCAGGAGGAGATGCAGCGAGCAGGCTGCTTAACATCTCCAACCCCTCAGCACCAAGTCCAGTAGCTATTAGAATAGGCTGAGCAACAATAATACACCCTTCATTCAGCTAATGTGGACCATCACATAAACTTAAATCTCAAGCGAATAAACGTGCAGTGACTAAAATATGTAATGAAATAACAGACCTGCTGATTGCTTGAATCTTTCGATGAAGCCACCGAATGAACTGGCCATTGCAAATGTGATGCATATGGAGCAGGTCCCTGTGGATGAACATGCCCATTCGTCCTTCCTCTATGTCTGTGTCTCGAATTATTGGGTGCCTGTAAAATTGTAAACACATAAACGGAAAAATATGGAATGACATAAGATGATGTGTGGGATTAGGTAGACCTATCTGCTTCGCATATATAATCTGTTTAAAAGAAAATACTTAAAACCGACTAAAACTGACCAAGGTGGGGGAAGATGGATGAACTGGTCTAGAAGGGTTAGGAATGCCGTTAGCTCTCCACCCTGGCCTAATTCCTGGAGGCTGGTACATTAGATTAGGCTGTGCAGGAATTTGGGGAACGACACCAGGGGCTGGATAATAAAGATGAGGATATCCACCGGGAATAACAGGAGATGGTGGTCCGGATAATCCTGCTATACGTTGTGCGTATATTAGTTGTAACTGGGCTTGTCTTTCTTCTTTTCTCTGAGCAATCGCCACGTACAATGGCTTTTTACGCAAAATAAATCCTGCAACATACACACAGACAAGTACTTCAGAGCTCTAGTGTGTTACCTCTGAAAGGCATTTTGATAGCATAAGCAAATAAGATTGAGAAAAAGATATGCTAAAGCTTAAGAACCTACAAACGGATCTGTATAAATCGTGTTACATTTCAAGGAGTCTAGAAGGTGCAGAAATTTTGCTTATCAGGAATTTTCATTGGCATTACCAAGGCTATAAAAAGATAGCTCATAAAACCATCACTCAAGACAAATCAAACTGGCAAGTTCTTGGAGAAATTTATTCTCCTTCACAACTCACAAGAATTTGTAAGTCCAGCATTCTCTCAAATCCCAATGCAAGGTATGCAACATACACTCCACAACTTTTATCCTCACGTAACTACTATGGCATAAAAGAATAATTTTGCTAGATAAACTTGGCATATGATGAATGTAAAATAAACGGAATTAACCAAAAGCCAGTAATTGACCTTCAGATGCACAAAAATCAGAACATAAACTTCGAAGAATCATTAATATTCTTAGACAACCAAACGCTGGAAGGGTAGAGGCGAGGGGAATAACACAGTTGTTACTGTAGTTGAAATGGAGTTCACAGTGCAAAACCACGAGTATTTTACTCCACACCTTAAGCCCAAAACTCACTCATACACTCACTAGCAACCATTTAATGCAAGTAAAAAGGTGTAGCATAGTAAATTAGTTTAAAAGGTTGAGCTTTAATTATCCATTCTGATCGATACGAGAAGATAGACAGGATAGATAGGCATTCAGGCATTTAGGCACGCCAATCATTGTCTATTTGCATCACAATGACATAATTATCTGACAACATTTCTTGGTAACCAGACAATAAACTACATCAAAACAAGACAACAAATAACACATGCAAGTATGTCTGTCTCATGAACACGACATCCCTAATTAAATTCAAATATCATATATGCCTCACTATAAGTAGATTCATTAGAGCAAACTAATATAAACCAAACTCACCATGGAAAGTATATACAGCTCTATTAGCCTCCTCTGGCGTAGAGAAGCAAACAAATCCAAACCCCTTGCTCAGTCCTTTTTCGTCTCGCATAATTTTTGCAGAGGTAATTGTGCCACACTGACTAAAACGTTCCCTCAGCTCATTATCAGTGATGTCATCGTCAATATTTTTCACATAAATATTCGAAGCCTGGAATTGGTAGATTAAAAAAAAAATGAAAAGGTGACACAGGAATAATAGAGAAACTATATAAGCTTACTATAAAGAAATTGATTTCTATAGGACCGACCTGGTATTTCAGGATCTGTTCCTTCCTTTTCTCCTCAAACTGGCGGCGTAACATTTCCTCACGTTCTGACTTCTTTTGTGCCCGGGCAACATATAAAACCTTCGAACCTTCAGGATGCAAAGATTATAAACCAAGGCTTTAGATAGCAAAAGGTTCAGAAACATAATATGTTAAAAATTTAGAAGTTCAGTCATCATACCAAGTTGTGATCCATGCAAAGCTTCCACTGCACATTTGGCATCTTCAGGTTTATCAAAATTGACAAATCCAAAGCCTCTAGATGAACCATTATCATCTTTTGAGATGACTAAGCTCACAATTTTTCCATATTGAGAGAACTTCTCCTTAAGGACTTCTTCGGATATACCAGTATCCAAATTCTTCACATACAGGTTTGTGAACTTCGCTTCATGACTAGAAGCAGATCTGTCACTCTTCTTCACAAACTTACCAACATACCTACACAAGAAAGAAGTGCTAAAATCAATGTAAAGGTACTAGAAATTTACTCACATATTACCAAAACACAACAGCATGAGAAAAAACATGGGGAATCTGCCATACAGCTGTTTGCCTCCATCAAATGAGCCGTTGAGCTTTTCAATGGCAGCTTTGGCTGAGGTTTCAGATTCAAACTGGACAAAGCCATATCCTCTGCTTTTCCCATCATCAGAAGTCGCTACTTTACAAGATACTACATTACCAAACTTCTGAAACATTTCTTGAAGCTTAACACTATCTATCGAGTCACTCAAATTCTACAGTAAAGATACAAGAGCAAAACCTTGAGTTACTACAAGCGATCATGAAACAATATACAGATATCTCAATCACAAGTGACATTGATTCAAATTTGAATTAGCAAAGTTACCTTGATAAAGACATTTCCTACTCCACTTCTTCGTGCATCTGAATCACGATGCGACCACATAACCCTTATCATTTTTCCATTCAATGGGGTATGATTTTTTGCCTCAATAGCATGAATGGCTACTCAAAGCAAAAAAGAAAAATTATTTATCAACGGTACCAGGTCAGTATGATAAACACAAAAAAAAAAAAAAATGGTGGACAAAATCTCGAGCTTCACTAAACAACATACAAGTCTGAGGGGTTAAGCGGTCTATAATCTGAGGACTGACACATCTATATAGACCAACATACATAAAATTTCATATAAACCATACTCAACATTACGCCTATCTTTCAGTTACAGGGTCCATTCACAAAAACCCAAGCTGTTTCTGAATGAGGCTCTTTATAGGTATCTCACTTCATGTAATTCACATTACAAAACATACAAATAGAGATATCTCAATAAGCTTGGAGTCAATACTAAAAGAATCACATCAATCCACACCTATCCATGTAAAAGTAACCTTTTTTTTTTTTTTGCAGAAATATTCATATTTAAACAACAATCCTTGTAGGCAGATAACTTTAACCGATCAGAAAATGAATCATAATCAGAAATTCAAAACAACTGTATGACATGCATGCATGATAGCAAGAAATTGATGCATCAATGTGCCCTAATGTAGGGCTCTGTATTATCATTATTATTCGATTCGATTAGATTTTTTAATCAAGGAACACTAATTCCGTCTTTGTTCATGAAGCAATAAATTCGATCTACCTTTTGAAATCCCGATCAATACACTCAATACAACCCAAATTCATAAATCAATGATTATTCAAGCAAAATTTTCATCGGCAATCAGCACTCATTCCTTTCCACTTCCACACACTCCAACTCACACACATACAAAATCGAACTCACACACATACAGAATCGAACAAACACACTTACAGAATCGAACAAGGCTAGTAATCCAAAACATACAGATTTGGGAAAAAAAAAAAAAAAAAGTACCATCTTGAGGAGAGATAAAGTTAACGTATCCATAACAGAGGGAGCGACCGGTGGCGGAATCACGGCAGACGCGAACGGAGGCAAGGCTTTTAAACTCTTTGAAAGCGTCAAACAACATACCATCGTTGACGTCATAGTGTAAATCACCGACGTATAGAGAAGCCGGCATCGCCGGGACCGTCTGCTCCACAGCCATCTCAAAAACAACAACAAATCTCGAGCGTATAATTTAGGGAGGCGTTACGCAATGTATGAGTAATTGGATGAGAGTTAGCAATTGATGCAGAATCCGAGAGTGAATGGCGTAAATGGAAACGGAACAATTGACGATATTCTTTCCTTATGAAGAATATCAATGAATAGCAGGTAATTAAGGAAAACCTAGGGGGGGGTGGGGTGGGGTGGGGTGGGGTGAAGAAGATTAGAGTAGGAGAGGAGTGAGTGAAGAGATGATATGCATGGACGCGGGAGTTTAGTGCCGTTTCGTTATGCCAATGCCTGAAACTGTGCTTCACGCTCTCAAGGGGCGCGTGCGTTCCATCACTTACTCTTTTATTGGGCTAATTTCTAATGACAGTCTTCCTTAGGTGGATCACAACAATATTATCATTTTTGGGATACTAACATTTAATATAATAATTATTATTCTAACATTTAATATAAACTTATTACTATAATTTTTAATGCTTTTTATTTTACTATTTTGATGTTGGGTGTATAATTTCAATCTATTACTCGTGTAATCACGTTTCAATTCTCATTTAAAGTGTTACTTAAGAAAAAAATTCAATGTCACTTGATGTAGTTATATGTAGTAAATTTCAAGTGTTGTGATTTTTTGATATAAAAATGTTAATCATCGAACAATGTACTTCCTAGAGTTATTTCATTTTAATATCATATTCATGTCATTTAAATTTTAAATATTTTTGTTTTTATATATTATTAACAAGGATATTGTCTAAAATAGAATGACAATTATTTTCTTCCCAAAACCTCATCCTGAAAATTAAAACTTGGAAAATAAATGAATTCTAAAGACCATTTTTAAATTTTTTAATATTTATCTTGGGAAAAGAAAGTTAATTCTATTAAATTTAGGAAAATAAATGAATTCTAAAGACCATTTAAAAAAATTAATGGTTATCTTGGGAAAAAAAATTAATTCTATTTCTAAAAAAATAATGAACTTTCTTAATACCAGGATGATTAAAACTTGGAAAGTAAATGAACTCTAAAGGCCATTTTTAAAAAATTTAATGTTTAACTTGGGAAAATTTTAATTCTATTAAATTAAATTTTAGCAAATTAGATGAATTCTAAAGACCATTTTAAATTGTTGTAAAATATGGATCTCTTGTACACCATCTTCTATAGATCAACAAAACAGAATATGTAACAACAACGAAAACTAGAAGAAGACAAGATTGAAACGAGGTAATTTTTATTCATCAACTTCATTCATTCCATTTGAACATAATATATATACAATAATATGAATTCCAAAGGGCATGGAATATAAAGAGTCATTGGAAGTAATGTCCACATTATTATATCAATTTATAACACTCCCCCTTGGACATTACGACTTTTGATGTACATGCCTCGTTAAAAACTCGCTAGAAAAACCCAGTGGGAAAAAACTAGACGAGAAAAGAGTACATGACATACAAGTTCTAATATGTTGCACTAGCTGCCTCGTTAAAAACCTTTAACTAAGAAAACCCTGTGGGAAAAAACTTAGTCAAGGGAAAAAGAGTACAGTCACTGGTCTTCAGGACCTAACCTTCAGGGTTAAAAGAGTGAAAATGGTCTTCAAGACCCAACATTTAGGATTATTTTGAAGTTATCGCTCCCCCTGAAGACAATTGTCTTCTAAGCCTACGCATTCCAACATATTGTACAAAAATAGACATAGATAGGGATTTAGTGAACAAATCTGCAAGATTGTCACTAGAGCGTACTTTCTTATAATCATTTCATCACTTTTCCGGAGCTCATGCGATAACATAAATTGCAGACTGTGTTTTGTTAAATTTCCTTTAACATAATTTGTTACTCATTTGTGCAACACAAACTGTATTATCATCATAGAATACAGTTGGGGGTATATATCAATTCTATCTTGAAGATACCGAAGAATATGTGCCATTCCAATGTCTCCTTATAGGAGGAACACTAAATTTGTTAGTAGGTTTACCACAAATGTAATGTCACATTTAACGCAATTTGTAAGTTAAAGTAATATACCAATTTTACTTAAGTGAGGAATTTCAGGTCCTAATTTATCTTCAGTATCTTCTATAGGTTTAAATGAATCATTATCCACTTCAAGGGATCAGACAACCATTGGTTTACTAAGTCAATGAGATATAACCATGTAAAATCTTTCCAAAACCTTCTTCGATTAGATTGATTGGTGTATGAAAATTCCTTCAGGGATATACTCGATCTAAAGGCCGAGACAATACTTGGTTTTACTCAATATTTTCATTTCGAATTCAGCTTTTAAAAGCTTCTTATGCATTCCAATAAGATCAACGTACACAGAGATGATCGATACAAAAAACCATCAAAAGATTTCTTTATAAACACACAAGGAAAAAACATTGTTGTTTGTATATCATCTCTTCAGGAGTAATTCATTTATTGTTTTAGGCCATATAATGACCTTTGCAATTTAAAGTTATACATATTACAATTTTTATCTTTCCTCGTTTGGGGAATTTGTAATCCATCCGGGATTTTCATATAAATATTGGTATCTAATGATACATATAAATATGCAGTGACGATGCCCCATAACTGCATTTCTAAATTCATAAATGCTGCCAGAGATATTAAGTATGTAGCGGAACATTATACAATTCATTACAAGAGAATACATTTGATCAAAATCAATATCGGGTCTCTGCAAGAGCCCTTGAGCTACTTATCTCGCTCTATATCTCACCACCTCATTATTCTTATTTCCTTTTCGCACAAATACTCATTTATATCCTAAGTTTCTCCTGTATTAATTAAATTAGTTGCAACTTTGATATTTATGTTAACCAGATTCTCATCATTTCCCAAAATATATTGATCTGGTAGTTCCGCAATCCTAGTATTTTCATTACTTTGTGCACGTGCATTGCTACTAAGATTTTTCGTCTTTAGGACGAATATCTTTAAAAGATATTTGGAGTGATTGAATATTTTTGTTAGTTTTTGTTTGTCGTGGATTTTTGATCTTTTAAATTCATAGGCCTTTTACGCTTCAGGCGTGTAAAGTTGCATCACTTATATTTGTATAGCAGATATATATGATTTAGTCACTCCTATATGATCAGTAAACACATCTGACAGATTACTTGCTAAATACTGCAAGATAATTATTTTCTGAACTTCTAGTTCTGATTGACTAGTGCGTGGAATATTATAGGTTTTCCAAATCCAATAAAATTTCTCGGCATTCTATTAATTACTAACTATTATCTCCCCCTAATGCCGATAATTTTTCTTATAAATGTGCAGTCAGCGAAATGAGTTGAAAATGGGCTCTAGGCATTACAAAATGGATGGAGATTTAAATCCAATATAGATACCTAGTTTCCTTTTGAGGGCCCATAGTGGTACGTTTAGGTGGTGATATTGGAACGTATACTGCACATCAAAAAAATTTGTAGATAGGAAATATTTGGTTCTTATCCACGCACTAATTGTAAAGGGGAATAATCATGATATGCAATTGGATGTATTTGAGTTAGAGAAACCAACATGCAAAATTGCATGGCCCCAACATGAAATGGGTAAGTTGGATTAAAGGTCTAGCAATTAATTTGATATGTTGATCAATGATTCAACAAGACCATTTTTAGTGTGGACGTATGAAAATTTCCACTTTAATTATTAATGACCAACAAAAGTCATTAAATGCTTTCGAAATGAATTCATTATCATTATCCATTCTAATGGATTCAATTGGATAATCAAGGAATTGAGCTCCAAGTTTAATAATTTTGGCAATGAATTTTTCGAAAGCATTGTTTCGGGTGGATAACAGACACACATGAGTCCACCCATTTGAGGCATCAATTAAGACCATAAAATATCGAAACGGTCCTGATGCTGGATGAATTAGTCCACAAATACCTCCATGTATCCGTTCAAGGAAAATATGAGATTTTAATCCAAGTACTTTAGTACAAGAAGGTCGTATTATAAGTTTTCCTTTTTGCACAAGCTTCTCAAATAAATTCATTTATAGAAGGTATGCTATTGTTAGACACTATGTCCAACATAATTAGAAATTTTTTTTTGATTCGAGGAAGTCCTTCGAAAACTTGTATTCAATGTCCTACGAACCGAGTCATTAACTGATACTCCATATTATTCACAATATAGACTTTAATATGGAAATCACCCGATCTAAAATCCTTAAAATCAAGAAGAATATTTTAAATTATGGACATAACAAGACATCATTAATAAGCATTTTGTTACTTCTATCGAGAATTGGTGAAGCTCTTCTAGAGCTATAAATGGATTATCATTTGCAATTGTTATAATACTTCCACCATCTGAGTTGAAGTAAAAAAAAAGGTCCTATCTAGAAATACTTTATGCGGCATTATTATTTATCCATAAAGTAAAAATATAAATGTGTTCTTCATATGCCTAGAAAACAACGTTTACTAATATTAAAGTTAGCATGATAATGAGACTCAAAGAGATTATCATAATATGATCCAAACAATGAATAAAACACATTTCATGAAATGTGGAAACATTATTGTCTAACTTTCTCATGAATCATTCAATATTTCAAAAGTCTTTAAGTTTCAATCTTCAAGGGATTATCAATTGCATATCAAAATTTATATTGTCTTCAGGCAAATTAAACTAATGAAATAAGGAGAAAGAAAAGTGGACATTCGCCTTCGGGGCAGGAGTGAAAGATTTTATACAAAAATTTCACTTAAATAAAATGAATAGAACATCAAAATCCCATGCATGTACATATATGTAAAATTCATTTGCTAACTCTATCCAATTGCGCCAGCATACTGATCTACCAATGTATTAAAGGTAATCATGTAAATATGTTGTCTCTAATTATTAAAAAAAAACTTATAATCATAGAGGTAAACAAAAGGATTCTATAACTTGAAATAATGTGAACCAAATTTAAGTTATAGATAATAATTCATCCAGAATAATGAACTATTATACTAGGCCCTCTGTTTATTGCCAAACTTCAAGTAGCATGGAAGAAAATATGTGAATGTAAGAAAAATAACCATTATGCAAAGAGTTTATGAGTTTCTCAATCATAGATTTATAGAAATATTTTTCCATCATGAAATTAAGGATCACATACTACTTAAAAAGTACATTTTGAAGCATCTTCCAGAAACATGATTACAATGATATTTCAATATAAAGAATATAATGGGACACAAAAACATTAAGCTGTAAACAAATTATTACCGGACACAATTCATTCTCTTTGCAAATCATTTATGACTTTGGTCTTTCTCTGATGACCGTAGCAAAGCAAATGATAAATTAATTAGTACTAATGGTATGGAAATGTATACACACAGTAAGCAAGGCATTATATTGCAGTCCATTTGATAAAGCCAAAGTTCACAGTGCAGCCAAACTCATGAAACATAAATGGATTTGATAGTGCAGTCTACATATTTGAGTAACCCAGATTTATATTTCTCAATTGGTTCAAGAAAATACCTTGCAGGAAAGACACGATTCTTTCCTAGGGCACTACTCAGATTCAGGTAGAGAATCGTGCTGATAACGTGTTGTAAAATATGGATCTCTTGTACACCATCTTCTATAGATCAACAAAACAGAATATGTAACAACAACGAAAACTAGAAGAAGACAAGATTGAAACGAGGTAATTTTTATTCATCAACTTCATTCATTCCATTTGAACATAATATATATACAATAATATGAATTCCAAAGGGCATGGAATATAAAGAGTCAATGGAAGTAATGTCCACATTATTATATCAATTTATAACATAAATAATTTAATGGTTATCTTGGGGAAAAAATTAATGAACTTTCTTAATTTGTTAATGTGTTTTGGTTCCCGAGCATCTCGCGCCTGTTTTCATCTCCAACAATAATCTTTTCTCTGCGCCGTCATCTCATATTAACCGCTGGTTTTGCGCCAACTATCCACAGGTCAAACCTTGCGCCATCTTTTTTTTTCTTTTCTTATTTATTTATTTATTTATTTATTTTGTTCATTTTATTTTCTTATTTTATTTTATTTTTAATTTCTTTTTCTATATTCTTACTTTGTATTCATTTTTTTCTTATCATTATTTATTATTTATTTTATTCTTTTTCTTTTCTTATTTTATTTTGTTTTTAAGTTCTTTTTTATTATTTTTACTTTGTATTCATTTTTTCCTCATTTTTTATATTAAGTGCTATTATAATCATTCCGATTTTGGAAAAAAAAATACAATACAACATACAACATTTTTCTTTTCTTATTTATTTATTTATTTATTTTGTTCATTTTATTTTCTTATTTTATTTTATTTTTAATTTCTTTTTCTATATTCTTACTTTGTATTCATTTTTTTCTTATCATTATTTATTATTTATTTTATTCTTTTTCTTTTCTTATTTTATTTTGTTTTTAAGTTCTTTTTTATTATTTTTACTTTGTATTCATTTTTTCCTCATTTTTTATATTAAGTGCTATTATAATCATTCCGATTTTGGAAAAAAAAATACAATACAACATACAACATACATTTTCATGGTTTGATTCCGCCCTACAATTAGATCTTGTGTAATATCTAAATAAATACGACACAAATGTCGATCTTCAATTGGATCTTGTGTAATATCTAAATAAATATGACACAAATGTCGATCTTCAATTGCCTTGTAACTTTGACCATGAAATGTAGACATTACAAAGAATATGTATAAAAAGAAATTAGGAGTGCAAATGAATGTATGATCTATGAACTATATATAGATATTAGGTAAGTAATTGATAAAGATTTATTAATAATAAGATTGCTACAAATTTATTGATATTATTGAGGATGAGGATATATATGAACTAGATTTACGAAAATATTTGTAAAATATCCATATTGAATATTATAGAACTTATTAAGGATATAAAAATATATCTGAACTAGATTTACGAAAATATTTGTAAAATATCCATATTGAATATTATTATAACTATTATTAAGGATGAGGATATATCTGAACTAGATTTACGAAAATATTTGTAAAATATCCATATTGAATATTATTATAAATATTATTAAAGATGAGGATATATCTGAACTAGATTTACGAAAATATTTGTAAAATATCCATATTGAATATTATAGAACTTATTAAGGATGTAAGAATATATCTGAACTAGATTTACGACAATATTTGTAAAATATCCATATTGAATATTATTATAAATATTATTAAGGATGAGGATATATCTGAACTAGATTTACGAAAATAATAAAGATGAAAAATAGATTATTTAACAATAATAACGAATATTTATAATAAATAAAATGTTAAATTAATTAATTAATAAAGAATATTATGGAATATTCTTTTTTGGTGCAAAGAATAATGTAAACTGTTGGAGATCATTGGCAGTTATTACATAACAATTGTGTAAGATTAACAGGAAAATTCTGTGCACTGTTGGAGATGGTACATGGAAGTCAACCACCCTTTGAAAATTTCCAACTATATATCCGGATAAAAATCTTATCAAATTAAGAAACAACTTTAAATTTTCCATTATTCATTTACTTTAAAAAAAAATCTATCTATATTAAAGTTATGAGTAACACTTGTGTGCCATGGGGGCACGGTGCCCTCAAATTAATCATCATATGGTGTTAGATATATACCCTACATGTATCATTTATATACTCTTTAGGTATCACGTGTATACTCTTATATACATATGATACATGTATAATATATTTATAACACCAAGAAACATAACGCATATAGAGTATATATATATAACATCTGAAGAGCATGAATATAACACCTATAGAGTATATATATAACACCTGAAGAGCATGAATGTAACACCTAGATTCGTGCCCTATGTGCCCTAGGTCTATATAAGTTTTTGCCTAAAGTTATTCATAAATCTATATATATATATATATAAGTAGAATATTCTGCCAAAAATAGCTACAATAAATGTCTCATTTATTAAATATTTCCATTTTAAAAAATCATTAATAACTTTTATTTTAAATTTATTAATAAACAAATACATAAATATTAAATTTAATACATTTAATTTTATATTTATTGTATAGAAACTCAAAAGAAAAAATAAATAGATAAATTTATTTATATATTTCTATACTATAATAATAGAGAAAAAGTTTGAGATATTTACATAAATGTTATTTTCTCAACAAAAAAGTGTCACATTAACAATATTTTTATTTTGCATTTTTTATTATTTAATACATTCAATTTATAATATATATATATATATATATATTGTATTAGTTTATTCTTATTTTATTAATACTAATTAAGTTATTTTTTATTGCATAATTTCTTATACACCAACAATAGATAATGTTCAAACAATAATTTTAATAATAAATATTAATTTGTTTGGGGATAATTGTATCATATTTAATATAAATATAATTTATAAATAAGTGTAACACAGTTAAAGATGCGTATATATACATATATGTATATATAATGTATTTAGTGTGAAATTATGTCATTCTAAGTATTTTTAAATTAATATTTGTAAGTGTCCCATCAACAAAATTTTTTTATTTTGCATTTTTTACTAGTTAATCCATTTGATCTAATAATATAAATATTGTATTAATTTATTCTCATTTTATCGATCTTAATTAAATTAATTTTTATTGAAGAATTTATTAAAAATCAACAATAGATATCCAAACAATAATTTCAATAATAATATTAATTTGCATGAGGATAATTTACATACCATAATAATATAAATTAATAAATAAATATAACACTATTAATGATGTGTGTATATACATATATGTATATATAATATGTATTTAGTCTGAATTATATGTCATCTTAAATATTTTTAAATTATAAATATCACATAATCAAATAAAATTTTAGTCTTTTACTTTACACTTAGAACTTTTTATAATATTTATATGAGAGTGCACGTTTCGAATTTATATGGCGCACCTAATTATTTAAATTATATGCTTAGTTTCTAATTATATTGTTGTCATCATGATCGTAGACTACTACTACATTTTGATTATGTGTTGAGGTTAAATTGTAATGATCAATGTCGTGTTATATCAATTAATTTATGTGATACTTATAAAGGAATAATTATCTACCATGTTAAGCGATATTAATAAAAAATTATAATTCAATTTATTTTGAAATAAAAAGTTTGAAAATACATAATTGACAGTGGTTGCATCAAGTTCATACTGTAAAATTTCTAATTTTATTGTGTAATGTTTTTATATATACATACTCTCACACACATGTATTTAATTTAAATAATTGAATTTGATTTTTAATTCATAATTTTTTTAGTTTTTTTAGTATATTTAATTTAAGTGACTGAAGATATTAGTTTGTAACACAGATGATAAAAAAAATGTTTCGACTATAATTGTTGTGTATAAAAAAGTTTTTAAAAAACTTACAAACTTAAATTTACAGGTAAAATTTCCAATTTTAATTTGAAGATCATGATATTGATACTTTTGTTTTTAGTATTAATCATAGATTAGTGAATTGGATGTGTATAATATAAATATATTGTTGTGAATTGAATTATCTTAAGCAAATTTATACTTTCTTAGTTATTAAATATTATATTGTCTTTTATATACTGAAATTACTTACACTATATTATGAAATAATTAATATTTAACAACATTATATCACAAAACGCACATCGTGCGGGTGCAAGTACTAGTATATACTACACATTAAACTTTTGATTAATTTTTATTTTCATTTAAAAAAAACTAAAATTTACGCCCATTTAAAAAATGTTGACATTCCATTTGCATTGTAGCATGTGATAGGTCATAATTAAAATATTTTTTTTATGTACGACCATAAATAATTTGCATGCACATATATGTAAGTAGAATTTATTTAACACAAATACGACCGATCGCATATGCGACGACACTCGCTGTATGGTCAACCGTACCCTAGGACACGATCGTGTACGATTGTGGTGTATAAGTATGTCTTTTTCAACAATAAGTATGTGATTTTTCACTATAAGTATGTGATTTTTTTCCTCGTCCACGACCATGCCCTGGGACATTGGGCAATCTGTGGCACACGGTCGGGTCTCAGGATACGATCGAGATAAGTATGTGATTTTTATCTATACGTATGTCTTTTATAAGTATGTGTTTTAGCGCACGGTCGGTCGTGTCCTAGGACACGACCGTGCGCGAGTGTTGTCGCACATGAAACGGTCTCACAGGAGTCCAGCTCTTTATTTAAAAAGAGAAAAATAATTGAAAGAAATTTATTTATATTTACGACCATATGTTCACCAATTTCTTTATGCTACTATTGCAAGTGTATAGTGTAGATTGCAGAACATGGTAAGCAAGGTCGTCAATTGATTACCTAACTACTTCTAACTCTACTTCTAATTTTATCTAGGTTATCGAATTCAAAAGATATCAAATGACTTGTACTAAACAGTGATGAATTAAAATCACGAAATTAAACAAATATTCTAAAACAGATTTTAGAACATGCTTTCATCCAATTCTCCCTTAAATATCACTTCGATCAATCCAATTTCAATGATTAATTATCCTATATGAGCAATCACAATTATCGAATTAAAAACTCTCTCGAGTCAGTTAACCGATTGATTACTATGCTACCAGAGGTATCTCTACTCGATCTGATAAAACAAAACAACTCCCAAAACTCATAGGATTGAAAATCTCATCATATAGGTCATTAATCTCTAGATCTAATGCATCCTTTACATAGGTCATTAATCTATGGATCTAATGCATCCTACATGTCATGTGTTTACTCTTCCATAATTAAATCTCCTCTCTCGAATTTTGACTTAATTACTCAAACATGCTCAATTAGTGGTCACATAATCAAACAAACAATCAAACCGTAAACACATGAATAGGATAGAAAAATCAAGAAATTGAATTAAAATCAAAGATCCATCAATGTTCGAATCGAACTACTAACATATCATAGAAACCTATAAAAACCTAACCATACATGATATTAATCAAATTCATAGACAAAAGTGATAACATCATATCAAAACTGGAATCAAACAAAAAATCGAAAAGTTTAAAGAAAAACTCTAAAACAACGATCTCTCGATTCTTGATCTTCGAATTCTCATTCTTATTTTCTCCTGGATGCTCTCAGAATTTACGTTCTCTCTCTATGAATGCCTCCTCCTTGATTTATGGGATAACTGGGATATTTCTATCTTTTTTCGAGTCTTGGTGAACAAGAAATTTGATAAAATTCGTCCAAAATCAAGTTTGAATAGATTAGGGCACCCGGGCACGGTCGTGCTCCAGGACACGGTCGGCTGTGCCCCGCCTATGATTCTCGCTGGTCGACAGCGCACGGTCGACAGCGCACGGCCGTGTCCCAGGACACGGTCGACCGTTCGGCGCCGCAATGCTCTTCTGGCCTTCCGCGCACAGCAGTGTCTCACGGCACCGTCCTACCGTGTGCGGCTGCTCCTGACCGTGCGCCAGCGCACGGTCGTGCACCAATGCACAACTTCATTTTTCCTCGTTTTCAGCCTCGTTCTTCCTCGATCTTCCACGATTCTTTCCCTGATCTTTAATTACACTTGAAATTCGTACTTTTTCCACTAAAACCATTATATTTAGCACAAAACCATCAAATGCAACTAATATATCAAAAGTAACCAAAATGCCATAAAAACGCACACAAACTCACTCAATCGATCATTTCATTGTAGGTAAAAATATAGCAAATTTGGATGCACATATATGTAAGTAGAATTTATTTAAAAAGAAAAAAGTAATGAAAGGATATTTATTTATATTTATCACCATATATAATTTGGACGCACATATATGTAAATAGAATTTATTTAAAAAGAAAGAAATAGAATCTATTAAAATTCAAGAATTGAGTGGACACGATTTAAGCCACAGTTCACTATATTGATTGATATTCATTGATCAATCTGTATCGAATATTTGGGAACATAATGATCTCTCTAATAGAATCAATTTAAGATTTGAAATTATTTTGTGGGTTGCAAATTTTCACATCTAAAATTGAGCCTTCGAAACAGAAGCTAAAATTGAGCGAAATTATTTTGTGGATTGCAAATTTTCATATAAAATCAAAATTATTTATAAAAAAAGGGAAAATTCCCCACACTCCTCCCCTTCCTCCCTACGCCGCCGTTCCCCTCACAAATTTCTCCAGCCACCTCCAATGGTCTCCGCCGTCGCCGCCCTCACCCCGCCCCCTCTCTTTCTCACCCGCTGCCTCTTTCTCTCTATATCATTTTCCACTCACACCACCTAATATTTTATGCTTCCAAAAAGTTTTAACCTATTGTTCACTCTGTGTTGAATATTCCTACTAAATTCCTCCAGTTTATCCCATTTATAAAGCCAAACCGCTTCTTTTGTATTGTATGCAGTTAAGCACATCTTCAAAAGCAAAAGCTTAAAGCAATGTATGGTGTATCGAGGATGAAGAGGGTGACTGACTCGTTGGCTGATAAGGTGAAGGCGCGCATCGTCGGCCGGGACCGGATCAAGCCGGGTTACGTCAGCAGTGGAAGCGAGCACAGGAGTTTGGGACCGGATCGAGCCGGGTAACGTCACCTCTCCGAGTTTTTCCGTTATTTTTTTCGGTTTCGACGGCGGGGACGATGGGGAGGCTTCGGCGGAGGGCCAGGACTCCGATTCTGAGTGAGATCCGTTCAGGACTGAGTCGAATTTCAAGAATGCGGATTTGATTAAGCCGGTTTTGGTGGATGAGTTTGGGAATGTGCTTAGAGCTCACGTTTTGAGAGCTGTGGGGAATTATATTTTTTTTAAATAATTTTGATTTAAATATTAAGTTAAATTAAAATTTAATTTCCACATCAGCAGTACAACCCAAAAATCCGAAATCAAGGGTGGCACATGCGATTTCGGCCCATTGGATCGATTCGTACTCAATTTAGACAAAATTCGCGAAACTATAAAGTTAAAGTTTTAAATTGCAAGCTCGAAATAAAAAAGTTTGAATTTGATAGCTAGACTTAAACTACGGGCAAAAAAGAGAATTAACTCTTCTAAAAATAACCAAAATAACAAAGATTTATAGAATGAATTTTTCATTAGATAAAAAGCTACTCATGATGTTGGAATTTGTTAGCAATGCTAGAATCTCAGCTACGACAATATTCTTTCATAAAATAAATAAAAATAACATTCTTCCATAAATAAAATAAATAAAAATATTAACAGGTCTCGTCCTAACTTAGCTTTTCGAAATCCCTGCACTAAACCTACACTATAAGTTTCTCTACTTAACCTGATTTCTGATCACATCTGGTCTTGAAGATGACAATAAGATTGGCAGCCATTTTCAACAAATATAAATGGGAGCAAAGAATGGGCACAAGTGGAAATAATCTAAAAAGAAAGAGCACCAAGTAATAGCAAGAAATGCAGCAAGAAGATTTTGCTAGTGGGAGAGCTTCCACTCACACTCACCTGTCCGGCATTCACGTATTCGTCTTTACCAGAAGTTATGGATACATTCACTGATAAAGAACCTGAACAAAAAAAACTCGGATGTTACACAACACAATCGAATGTTGTAACGATGAAAGAGCATGAATGCATTATGGGGTAGACTTACAGTCATAGTCTGCCCATCCTATTCTTTGATGAGCCAAATTGTAAACGAAGATTTTATCTTTGAGGACAAGATCTGCAAATAAGGAAAAAAAAAAAAAAAAAAGACTGAATTTATAGCTCATGGTTTATTCTTAATGTATTACATTCTGGATTAAGCAACTTAAATCTGGATAGGATTAAAATAAAATGAGATTCAGTATGGAGACAACACAACTCATGTTTCTTAAATAAATCTACACAATCAAAGTGAGTAATAGTGGAACTGCTGAAGCTTGGCGAGTAACGAGAAGTTGGAAGAATATTGATACTAACAAATATGCAATTCCAAAAATAATTATATTTCAAATGGTTGAGACAGCAAACCAACCTCCCAAAATTGTTGTGCCTTGACTCTGAACTCTAAGAAAGCCCATGCACAATTTTGCTGCACCATCCTGAGAGAAACAGTACCAATTAAAAGTTCTGCACCAGTTAGCTGCTTCTTAAAAGCCACAACATAGCCATCATTTGATAATGTCATGACTCATGATGATGAGGAGGAGGTTTGCGTTGTTATTTTTAGTATCAGTAAAAGATAGCATAGACAGAGTAGTCTGCAGAATGCTGAAGTGTAGTACATATTAAAATCAAGATGAGACAAAGACTTACAACAAATCCCATGTGCACAAGGTAGTCAATTGGTCTTAAAACCAGGGATGCGTCCCCAGCAAAATTGAAAGAAACCGCTGGAAAGATCTCAGCTACACTGCTAAGAATGTGCAAAGCAGGAGCCTTAGACAAGTGCCAGTTTAGTTGCGTCATGTTTTTTTTTGCATATTACTTGATGCTCTTGTTTAAACAATGAAGAATGAGACAAACCTTGTAGAGAGTAGGAAGCATTGATTTCCATTATAAATAAATGGTTTTGCAGATTGAGAAACAGCAGCAGTTATCTGCAACCACAGTAAAACCCCAGGAAAGGAATTGTCAAAAACATTGAGTTCATTTATCATAAGGAGTTAACTTTCATGAACCGCATTAATGCGAATAAAATTAATCAAAAGCCTCATGTTTATGCCAATTGTGACCCACATAACTAATCCAACTTTTCAGATTTTCAGATTATAGCAAGGCAAACAGAATCAGAAGACCTTAATATTGCCTGTTCTTAACACCCCACCCCCTTATTGCCTAGTATTACAACCTTAATAACAGTGTCCAGTAATGTGGCATGTTGCAAGGACAAACTGACACATTCACTCCTTTGGATGCAGGTTTAGCTTTCAATAAAGGATGGGTCAAGGATGTGTGAAGTGGGTCGAGATACTTACAGCTGCAAGAAGAGGATCATAAGCTCCTTCAACAAGGTATGCCAAAGTTGTTCCAGAATCAATTATGGTTCCTCGGCTGCCTGATGTAGCAAACACTGCTTGATCAATCGGTAACAATTGCCCATTGACAGCAATGCTTTGCAGATATAAGTTATAATGAGGCCTGAAGGATTAAAGATACAAATCAGACAATGATTAAAGATAGAGATGTCTCCATGTTTGTTATTGCCTCAATGCAGCTAATAAACAACCACAAGCAGAAAAATCATGGCATTGTCTTCTTCTGTAATTTGTAAAGAAGAACAGGTGGGTGCATGCATAATCAGAATACTCTGCATAATAGACAAAAATGAAATTGTGATGTTGGATCTTGGATTAGAAGTTCAATAAGAAGTTATATAACCCAAAGTGCATCGGTACTTAATGATGAAGGCTAATTGGAATGGTTTTACCACTCAATGAAGTACATAAAATATATTGCATCTTTCTAAAGAAAATAATGGCGACAACTACATAGCATTCAGGGGGCAAAGCACCAGGAGTGAAATACATTAGACTAAGGAAATACATTCAAGTGGGTGGCATAAACAGTCACAAACTAAACAATGCAATGCCATTTCCTTCCACTTCTATATGTGTGCAGTGAAGCAGAGAAAAAGGAAAAGAAAAAAGGAAGCCTACTAGTAAAGTCAATGTTCCCAAATAAGAAGGGGAAAAAACAATTAAATGATGAAATGCTATTATTTTCCGGGACAGATAAACTGACACCAGCTTATATTCTTGAGAAATTTATACAATAGTAGAGTTTTTGGTAACTAGTGATCCACACCATAGAAACTGTACCAACCTACATTGTCTTTGCTTCAATATACAAAAATTTAAAGATTCTTCAGCATGACCAACAACATGGTTAACTATTTGCAGTCTCAAGATCAGATAACAGAACAACACCAAAAATCAAGGAATGAGAAAACCCAAGATCCAGAACCTTTGACAATGTTGTGACATGCAAACTACCAGAACTGGTTCTAATTTCAAATTGAACACAAATAATCGTCATCTGAAAGGATCATAAAGTACCAGTTATGTAATAATATCCACCCATAGCCTAGCATTAATGATTGCTCTTAACTTAACAACTATGTACAATTTTCATCAAATTAGTTTATGACTCAATTTGGTGCATCAGGGATATCATTAAACAGATGAGCGCCACATGGAATGAAATGTCAATTGCCAGATTAAAATGCACGCCTTAAGCTAGATGGTTTAATTGTCAGGGAAGAACAAACATTAAGAATATTAACATTTGCATTTTGCAAATATACGTACTGTGAAGGAACAAGGGGAGTATAAACGATTCTTGGATCCAATATCTCACCAAGAACTAGTATACCTCCACCTCTACCATCCCCTTTCAAGCAATGGGAGAATATTTTAGGTGTGATCCCACGTGATGCCAATTGTGATATCACTGAAAGTCTCTGCTGGCCAAACCCAAATATTCCATCAACTGCTCTATCAGATTTAGTCAGGTCCCCAAACAGTGAGGTGCTGCATCTGTTTACACAAAATCAAATTAATGCTCCAGCACATTGACATTCAATCAAGCTACTTGAAAGAAGATGTAGAAATAGACTAAAAGAAAAAGAAACTAATGCATGTCAAGCCCATGGATTCTCTTCCTTTTGACTGAAAGACCATGACATAATAAATTTAAGATGAACAAAGCTGTTTATTCAGAGGTAGCTAATTCAAATATCAAGTCGGTTATGACAAATGCTAATTTCAAACTGCTCCAATCATTTCAGCCATGTCGGGCCACCATATAGCACAAAACTATAATCAATAGGAAACATAATAACAGCTTACCCAAAAACAATAGGAGCAGAAGAATTGGCCATCAGTGAAGCGCCCAAAACTGTATCAAAATAAAGCATATCAGATACATAAAAACCAGTGGTGCCGCTTCCATCTCCATATTGGAATGTGTAAGCACACTGATTGCTCTCTCTAGAGCACTCGGCAGATGCAACTTCAACAATGGAAGTACATATGTTACTCGAGCAGGAGATAGGTGAGAAGGTTGAGGACATAGCAGCATCGTAGAAATTGAGGGGAATCTGCAAATGCAATGCTCAATTAGTCAATTGAAAACTCAAATTACTTCAATGAACTAAATAGTAATAACTAATGAATCTGTAAACAGTAAGATAAAGAGAAAGAGTTATACTCCCAATCCACTATTCTGGGGGCAATCTTTACAAGTAGCACAAGTAACCCACAAAATGTCACTCCCAGTATCGATCTGAACATTGAACTCTTGCGGTGGAGATCCCAACCTCACCTTCGTATAATAAAGTCTAGAAAATCGAGCAGCACGGTTAATCATCCGAAACGGAAACAACTTTAGAACTATTACATAATCATATACATAAAGATTTATTACTAAATCACTATAAATAAACTCAGGTTTCAAAAAGATAAACAAACAAACAAATAAACTCAATGCAACGTGAGAGCATCAAGTCCTTCAAATTGGGATGAAACTTGGAATTATATGAAGACCTTAACCAAACAAGTAAAAGACCAAGAAATATGAACACCATATTTCTCCAGACAATTTAAGCAATTAATTTCCAAAATAAACAATTCCTTTGAACAATCTCACCCAACATTATCAACAGCACCCAAACAATTAATTAATCGAACAAAACACTGAGCTAAAGCTTCAATAGCCAACTCAACAAAATATTCAGAGTATAAACACCGAAAACAAACAAACAGAAGAACAGGAGAAAACAGGAATTTCGAGAAGTGTGATAAAATTACCCAACGGCGTAGGGATCGGAAGTACCATCAACCGGAAAGTTCACGATTCCGCCGGCGAAGCTCTGCAATGTTCGCGTGTGCCTCGCACGGTCCCGAGCTTTAATCACCTCCAGGTCCACCATTTCCTGTACCGGAAACGCCCTTTCAAGAGTCAGAACTCTCGGAAATCCTCCGCCGCCAGTGGACGCCGACTCAACGGCGGCGGAAGCCAATGCAACCACCGCCGCTATCACCAACAAACCCCTGCCAGGCATCGCCGGCGCTCGAAAACACCACTGAATTATATGTATATATTGCTAAATATACAGTGAAAATTACAGAAAACTGAACGAGATTGAAGTTCAAGCAGAAACCGATTTCCTATTAGTTTGATCAATAATTACAGAAAAAGAAAAGTGATGAAATTCGCAACTTGATGATGATAGACAGGATATTCATTCATTCACACAGTCACACACAAATGTGCGTGTCGGAATAATGTAGTGTCTTATTTCATTAATTTATTCATCAGAGATTAATAGTAGTATCAATTAGGAGGAAAGTCAAAAGATAGTCAAAATAACAACGGCTTTTAGCAAAGGGCAAAACGGGTAGTTTCACGGTGAAGGATAAAATAAGTGGACTGTTGTCTCCACTTGTTCCTTTTTGTCTTCCCCATATAAATAAATAATTATGGCACAATAGTAATTTGCTCCCCAATCTTTTATATTCCCCAATCTTTGTTTTTTCTTACTTTTTGTTTTTTTTTACTTTAAAATTAGGGGTGGGATTAGTGTGTTAACACTTCCCTCCCTTTCCTTAATTTTATTTCAATAATCAGATTAAAAGAAAAAAAAAAGAATTGAAAATGCAGGAAAAAAAATACAGCCTTATATGAAAGAAATTGGAAACAGATTTTATGTGGGAAAATTTCCCACCAAAACTGACCAAACACAGTAAAAATCAAAATCCAAATTTCCTCCTAATTACAATCAAATCAAATCTTTTTAAAATCTATAAATACAAACACAAATGCATTGAATGCATTTTCAACAACTACATTCATTCACTACAAAAGTTGATTCTAATATGGCAAACAACAAGAAGAGTAAAAATCTGTCTCCATCAGAGTGACTTCTTATAGCTCAGCGACTTCTCGGAAATAGCAGCAACGGCATTTTGAAGAACAACATCACTACAGAAGTCACATCATCATTTGGAGTTTCTGCCCGTACTGTCCGACTCATATGGTAAGCTGCAAGGAAACAAATTGATGAGGGGCTGCCTATTTCATTTCCGGAGGTAATATCATGCCCACCTTCATCTAGACTTTTAAGGTTGGATGAAGAAGCCATTAGAAACATTTCATTCTCCAAGAGAGACACAATCAGGAGGTTAGCAAAAGAACTTCAAATCAGTAAATCACAAGTGGACAGGTGGGTAAAAGAGGGCAAGCTTAAAGCACACACAAATGCAATCAAACCAGCCTTGACAGCAGCAAACAAGCTCAACAAAATTAAATACAACATCTGTTTCTTGCACAAACACATGAGCAACAACAAGATCACTTTTGAAAGCATGCACAACGTAGTTCATATTGATGAGAAGTGGTTCTATATGCAACGGGCAAGTGAAAGAGCTTATAAACTGAGCTCAGAGGATGAACTTTACAGGACATGTAAAAATAAGTGATTCATTCCAAATGTCATGTTTATGGCTGTTGTGGCAAGGCCACAATACACAGACCAAGGGGAATTGTTGTTTGATGGGAAGATTGACATTTTCCCATTCACACAACAAGTTTCAGCCATCAGAAATCTTGCAAACAGACCAAGGGGTACAATGGTTAAAAAACCAATAGACTCCGTAACTAAAGATGTCATTAAGAGCTGCCTTTTGGAAAAGGTAATTCACAACTATTAGAGTTTTCATCATTTAATGTGTTTAGTAAGTCTCCTAAAACTGCCATAAGGTTTTGATTAACTATTGGGCTAATTTGGTGGCATTACTAACACATTTTATGGTGAATTGTTTGCTGTTTTTTTTCATCACATGACATAACATAGATAATCCCAGCAATAAAGAGCAAAGTGGCCAGCAAAATGCAAGTAAACAAATCATCATTCAACAAGACAATGCTAGACCTCATTTATGCAATATGGATTCAGATTTTAGGAGGGCTGCCACAGAAGATGACTTTGATATTAAGTTGATGTGTCAACCACTAAATTTACCGGACACTAATGTGTTGGATTTAGGCTACTTCAGGGCTATTCAATCCTTGCAAATTGAAAACTCAATCCTACAATGTTGATGACTTGGTTGCTAATGTTCTTCAATCATTTGAAGAGCTAGAGCATCCAAAGTTGAACAATATTTTTTTCCTCACACTACAAGCATGCATGGTTTAGATAGTAAAGGTAAATAGAGGACAATAATTACAAGCTGTCTCACATTGGAAAGACAGCACAAGCAAGAAATGACTCATTGTCAATGGCAATTGAAGTGGATGAGCAACTTGTGAGGCAAGCAATTAACTTTCTGATTGCAAATGAAGAAGCCACATAAACTTATGACATTGTGGGCATTCTAACAGATTTAGGTTACATGAAAAGTAGCCTTAGAAATCTTTTGTCCTTTTGGTTTTTTGTTTACAGTGTAAACACACATGAAGTGTTCATTTTGCTTAAACTGTAAACAGAGATAAATCACATGTTAATGATTTCTTACTTTGCAAAAAAAAAAAAAATTCTCCCTCAGATAAATTTCATCATTAGGATGTACCTATGGCCACATTTAGGGTGAGATGACAGCATTAATATAGCTGTAAAACAGACTATATCAAGCTACTACATGCAACACCCTATGCAACTAATCATTTTGAATCAGATCATGTTGGGCAGCATCAAAGTTCAATCGGCAATTTAAACATCATTTTGAATGAGCTACCATGCAACTAATCATGCATTCAAACTCAGCAGAAATCAATCATCACATAAACCAATCAACCAAGCATTATCTAATCAGCAAGATCAACTGAACAGATCATTACTCTGGACAGACTCCAGTAGTCATCACAGAAATCATATCATGGTTGAAATCAACACAAATTCATCATAACAGTAGTCACCACTCTGGACAAACTCCAGTAGTCAACACAGGAATCATAACATGGTTGAAATCAGCACAAATTCATGATAACAGTAGTCATCACTATGGACAGACTCCAGTAGTCATCATAGAATCATCATAACAGAATCACAACATCATAACAAAATCATAATTCATCATCAGCCTCAGAAATGAACACTTCAGCATGATTTATCTACCTCATAACATAATCAGCCTCAGAATCATCATTGGCCTCAGAAATCAGCACTAATTCATCATCAGCCTCAGATATGATAACTGAATCCATCATCATAGCACATCATAAGCCTCAGAAATCAGCAGGAAACATAAATTAGGGTTTTCCAGAATCATCACAAATTAGGGCTTTCACATAATCAGTACATAACACATCATAACCCATATAAATCAGGCATGCAGCATTGATAAGCCACAGAAAAATAACCTTTCGAACTGAGGGAACCCAGATCGCTAAGCATTCGTAAAAAAATGAAGCATTTCAGGATCCAACTGCTCGATCTGAAGGGGGTCCCTCAATCCCAAAAGGGAGAGCATCCCCATCCTCTGTGAACTGAGTTTCCTCGACAAATGACTCCTCTGAATCTGGAACGAAACCCTCTTTAACCTCAGAATCAAAAAAGTCCATCATTTTCAGGGTTTAGGCTTAAGACAGAACCCAGATCGGATTCCAGAGAGAACGATTAGGGTTTGGGGACAAGGGTCAATTAGGCTTCGGGGAAAGGGTTAACAGAGTGAACGGGGAGAGGTTTCCAGATCGGCGAGGGTTCCAGATTCAAGCAAGAAACTATGCAAACATGGATCGATTAGGATTTATCTCCCAAGCTCATCAGAGAGAAAGAGAGAGCAAGGGTTCTAGATCCATGGGTAAAATCTCAAGAACATCGATCGAGCCTCACAATTAGGTAGAGGGTTTCATCTCGAAAGGGAGGGGTTCGAGATCAGAAATTCATCAGAGAAGAACGACGATCGATTAGGGTTCAGGGAGAGGGAGTGTTGGATGAACATTCTAGATCCAACAAGTGGGAGTGGGAGGGTCGATTAGGTTGGGGGTATTGGGTGGGGTAGATTTGTTAGGTGTAATTAGGGTTAGAGTTAATTAATGAATCTTAATTTAATGTAATCAAATTTTAATTAAGATTCATTAATGGCATTTCTGTAATTCTGTTGAAATACAGGGGTATTTTTGTAAAAATTTCTTTGTCATTTATGGGCTGACAAATTGGGTTGGGACAAACGAAAATGACAAATAGGAAACTTCGACCGGGACGAAGGAAATATTTACTAAAGTAGCAGTTATAAAGGACATTAGTCAATCCAACAATCTTTCTCATTTTAATTTTTTATTTTACAAATTAAATATATTTAAAACTAACTAACATTACTACTTAATGATATCAAGATTAATTTTGATAATATACATTGGTAAATTATATAAAAATCTTAATTAATTTGTGAAAGTAATACATATAAAGAAAATGATTTATAAATTTGAAAATTGTTAATTTAAAAAATTTAGAGAAAAATATAAATTATGAAAAAGAATGAATGTGGGATTAAAAATAATTTATGTAAATGTTTCAAACTAATTAATTAATAAAAATATATAGTTTTTGTGTTTCAAAATTAAATATGAAATTTATTTTAGAAAATTTGACTTACATTTTTTATCAATTAAAAAATTTGAGGGTTTGAATAATAGATTATCAATATTTAAATTCTCTAAATAATAGAAAGAAAAAATAATCATGTATATTTTTTTACTAATGCAACATATATTTCAACAACCAGATAATATATTAGTCAGATTGTATAACATTATGCACCACATAAACCATAAATGTATTCTCTTACATAAATTATAATTAATTTCGTTTTTAAGTTTACTAAATCTAATTTAAATTTGTTAATCTCGTATATTATACGGATTCTTTACTAATATTTGTTTAAAGATCCAATTTAGTTTTTTTTTTTTTGTCACACATATTTAGTCTTTACTAGTAGTGCACCAGCGCGATGCGCGACTTGTTATATAATATAATAATTTTTCTTGTTGATAATATAGTGTAATGATATACTCCCTCCGTCCCAACTCAACTTGCTTACTTGTCATTTTAGTTTGTCCCAATTGAACTTGTTAGCCCATAAATGGAAACAAAAGTCAACTATTAATATCCTCATATTTCATCCTTATTACAAAAATGCCACTTAAAAGCAAAAAACAATCTTAAAATGTCACAAAAGTCAAATACATATATCCCCATATTTCCCCCTTATTACAAAAATGTCACCTAATTATTTTAAAAAACAATAGTCAACTGTTTTTTCTTAACCTCCGTGCCCGGTCAAACTAGGCAAATTCAATCGGGACGGAGGTAGTATTATTTAAGAATAGATTTATATTGTTTTGGATGTCTATACTAATAAAATGTTTGATATATTCAATTTGTATAAATAATTGTATTTGAAAATATTTTCACTTTTTCCCCTCATCTTTATTTTTCCTCCTCTTTATATATGTCCAAAAACAATGAAGTTATGAACATATTCTACCCCTTTTTTCCTTTGCTTCTCTTCCTCTCAAGTGGTAGTTTTTTTTTTTTTTCTATTGTAATGTTAAATGTTTTTTTTTTTTTTGTAATTCAATTACTTATTAATATTGGATTTGGATAATCGATATGACAATCAAATTAGTATTGTTAATTTCTCATATCTGAAAAAGCTTTCATCTCGATTTTTCTTCTTATTTCCATCGTCAATATATATATATATATATATATATATATATTGATATTTCTAACCTACATTTCATGCTAGCTCATCTGTATATATATAAAAGCATGATATCCTCCCAAAAATAACTGCAATAAATTATCTACCTATTAAATAATTACTATTTTAAGAAACCTATTAATTGCTTTCATATTGTATTTATTGTAAGAAACTCAATACAAATAAATAAATACAAATAAACCTATTTATTGTATTTTAAGAAACTAAATACAAATAAAAATAAATAAACATATTTATTATATATTAAGAAATTCAATACAAATTAATAAATATTTAATTTAAGAAATCAGTTATGATATTCAATTTAGTATTTATTGTATAGAAATTTCAAATAAAAAAAATAAATAGATAAATAAGATGAAATAAGGGATTATGTATTTATTATCTCTCATTTTATTTTCAAGGAGTAGGTCTTGTGTGAGACCGTCTCACAGATCTCTTTTCGTGAGACGGATCAACCCATAACCCACACTTAGCAATTCATATGAAAATTTGTGGATATGAGTTCAATTCATGGGTAATAAGGATCCGTCTCACGGAAACTATCCATGAGACCGTCTCACATGAGTTTTTGTGATTTTTAAGTACTTATTTTAAAGGGTAAATTACAAAAAACAACTCCACCTATAGACTTTTTTCAAATTGCAACCTAATCTTTTTTTTTTTTTTCAAATTGCCACCCAGTCTTTCTGTGGTTTTCTCGTTTGCAAATTTTCATACGAAATGGAGATTAATTTGTGTTCACTTTGCAACATAAACTTTGTTGTTGTTTTTTTAATCTAATTGCAACCTGAACTTTGTGTTTTTATCAGATTGCAACCAAGAATGACGATTCCGGTGGAAATATAGGTAACTTAAATTCACGAAAATATCGTGAAAATATCGATATCGGTAGAAATATGGGTACATATATTGATTGTTATTTTTCCTATATTTACCAATATATTCCGATATTTTCTCGATATTTATTGATATTCCATCGATTTTTTACCGATGACATATATTTCACCAATTTTGACCAATATTTCCTTGATATTTATTTTATGAATATCGATCACACTTATATAACATCTATCTATACTATAATAAAAGCAAGAAAGTTGTCAAAAATTACTAATTTACCACTTTCCCTCCTAAAAATGTCACATCAATTTGATGATGTGTAAATAATTTCTTTTTATTTTAGTTTTTCAAGATTTCATTTTATTTTTCTAAATTATTTTAATCATTTTAAATTACATGACTTTCTTGATAATCTATCAAATATTGTAGTAAAAAAATAAAAGAAAAACATATATAATTCTTGAATCATCATACGTTATAATAAAAAAATAGAAAATAAAATCTTTTTCTATATTATATTACATTCTACTATAAAAAAATTGTTTTAAATAATTATAAATTGTAAAAGATTTAAGTTATAAGTTTCTACAATGTATGAATCTACATAATATAATTTATTACAAAAAACTAATTTTTCATATTGACATACCCATGTGTCTTCTTTTAAAACATCTTTTTTTTATTTTAATACAAACTTTGTGATAAAATATTTAATAGAAGAAGATTACTACTTTTTGAAATTTATGTACTTAAACTTAAATGTTTATGATATAATTATTTAAAGTTTTATAAAGTTAAAAGTTAATTCAAAAGTATCTTATATTCATATCTTTTTAACAATCAAATATTCAATATATTCATTTCTTACATTTAAAAAATATTTTAGTCGCGCATAGCGCGAGTGCACTACTAGTACTATAATAAAAGCAAGCAAGTTGGGGAAAATTTCAGATTTGCCACTTTCCCTCCTAAAAATGTCACATCAATTTGATGATGTGTAAATAATTTCTTTTTATTTTAATTTTTCAAAATTTCATTTTGATTTTCTAAATTAATATAATAGTTTTAAACTACATGACTTTTTTGATTAGTTATCAAATATTATAATAAAAAATTAAAGAAAAACATATATATTTCTTTATTAATGATACATTATAATGAAGAGAGAGAAAATTATCTTTTTTTATGTACTTATATTACACATACTATTAAGTTTTTGATTTAATAATAAATTATACTTAAGTTAAAAGTTTCTAAAGTATATAAAATCTACATAATATAATTTTTTGTAGAAAAATTAATTTTTCATATTAACATACTCATGTGTCTTCTTTTTAAAACGTCTTTTTTCTTTTAAAATATATATTTTGTGATAAAATATTTAATAGACTTTTAATTGAAATTCCTGTATCTTTTTTAGAGAATAAATTCACTTACTTAAATATAAATGTTTAAGATAATAAAAATATTTAAAGTTTTATGAAGTTAGAATTTAATACGAAAATATTTTATATTAAAAGTATGTACTTCGTAATGTATAATGCAAGAAGAAAGTATAAGTGTTCGATGAAATGCAATATATATAAAAGAATATAATTATTTAAATTCATATATTTTTTAATAATCAAATATTGTATATATTCATTTCTTACCTTTAACAAATTGTTTAGCCGTGCATCGCGCGGGTGCTCTACTAGTTCTCATTAAAAGGGAGTGTTTATATATGCATTGTTTATATAATATAATGTTTATCATCTTGATTTTTCTTCTTATTTTCATCACTAATTTTTATTCTTCTTTTGATATTTCTAATCTCCATTTGATGTTATTCATCCTCATTAAATGAGAGTTATTATATATACATTGCTTATATACTATAATAACTTCCATTTCAAAATTTCTTCTTATTTCCATCACCAATTTTTATTCTTCTTTTGATATTTTTGGTCTACATTTCATCTAGTTCATTCTCATTGAATGAATTGTTATATATACATTGCTTATATGAGAAAATGACTTTCATCTCAATTTTTATTCTTATTTCCATCACTAATTTTCTTCTTCTTTTGATATTTCAACCCTCTATTATTTTTCTTCTTATTTTGATACTTATAACATTCATTTCAATAAGTTAGTTCATCTTCATTTAGTGAGACTTCTATTTTCATGTCATACATTACTTATATAGGAGTAGAAAATAGCTTGTAGAGGAAGCCTAATACTATTGGCTTGTAGGAGAAGTTTAATTCTAATGACTTGAGATAGAAGTTTGATTCAAAATTATTAAATTAATTTAGAAAACCAAAATGAAATTTAAAAAAATTACACAAATTGATGTGACATTTTTAGGATAGAATGCGGTAAATTATTAATTTTTGCCAACTTCTTTATTATTATGTATATATATATAGATATATTTTTAGATTGTTAAGCTTAATCTCCCAACTTTTATTATTATTAATTTTAATTTCAGATTAATTATAATTTGATATTTATATAATAGTTTTCAAACTCTTAAATTTTTTATAGCCCTTCATAAATGAAGTTTAGATTAAAACATATTTTCCACATTTATATATTTATCAAAATTACAATCTAATTTAAAAATTTTAACCTTGACAATGTTTAAATTTCATTATTTTCAAAATTGAACCATATCATTAAGATATAGTCATATCATTTAAAATAGCTTATTGTATTTCATCTTTACTCATATATGTAAAATAGAAGATAACTTATTATATAATAATATATATGTACATATATATATATATATATATATATATATATATATGATGCTTGTTCTATAAGATACTTGAAAGTTTTTTTTTTCTATTAGTTTATAGCTTTGGAGGGTAAATGACAAATCAGTAATTTTGGTCATTTTTCATGTTTTTATATATAGATATATAGATATAAATAGATTTTAGATTGTTAGACTTAATCTCACAATCTTTATAATTAATTTTAATTTTAGATTAATTATAATTTTGATATATAATAGCTTTCAAGCTTTTAAACATTTTATAACCCTTCATAAAATGAAGTTTAGATTGAAACATATTTTCCACATTTATATATTTATCAAAATTATAAACTAATTTTTTTTTAATCTTTAACAGTGTTTACATTTCATAATTTTCAAAATATGAACCATATGATATAGTCATATTATATAAAATGGCTTATTGTAGTTCATCTTTACTCATATATATAAAATAGAGGATAACTTATTATATATAGTATATGTATATGTGCGTGTACATTCATATATATATATATATATATATGAAACTTGTTCTATAAGATACTTAAAAGTTTTTTATTTTGTTTTTTTTTCTACTAGTTAATAGCTTCGGAGGAAAAATGACAAATCAGTAAATTTAACAAACTTTCCTATTTTTATATATAGATAGATTGAATTTGATAAAATTTTCAACTTTTCCCCTCCTCCTTTCTTTTTCTCCTCTTTAAATATGTCGAAAAGTAGCAGAGTCATGACCATATCCTCTCTTGTTGAGAGATACCCCTTCTTTTTCACTTCTCTTTCTCTTATGTGGTTGTATATTTTTTCTTTCTATTACAATGCTTAATACTTTTTTTTTTTTTGTAATGCAATTGCTTATCAATAGATTTGAATAATCAAGAAGATGACAAACATATTAGTGTTGATAATATCTCATTGAATTTGAAAAAAACTTTTATCTCAGTTTTTTTTTTCTTATTTACATCACAATTTTTCCTCTTCTTTTGATATTTCTAACCTTCATTCCATGCTAGATTATCCTCATTATGTGATAGTTGTTAAATATGCATTTTTTTATATAGTACAGTGGTTTCCATCTTAATTTTTTTTCTTATTTCCATCACTAATTTTTCTTCTTCTTTTAATATTTTCAATCTTCATTTCATGCTCATCATCATTAAGTGAGAGTTTTTGAGTATGCATTGCTTATATGGTACAATGATTTTCCATCTCGATTTTTCTTCTTATTTCCATCACTAATTTTTCTTTTCTTTTGATATTTGTAGTCCCCATTTCATGCTAGCTCATCATCATTAATTGAGATTTGTTATATATACATTGCTTATATAGTACAATGATCATCTTCATCTCAATTATTTTTTCTTATTTCAATCACTAATTTTATTCTTCTTTTAATATTTTTAGCCTTCACTTCATGCTAGTTGACATTAATTTTAAATATTCTATTCAACTTGCTATTATATCTACTTGACATAAAAAATTATATTAACATTATCATGATAGTTTTGAAAAAAATGATAATGTAACATTTTAAGGCAATTCAAAATGTGTTATATTATTATATTTAAGGATAACTAAAACTGTATTAATATGACACTTATTAATTCATTGAACATATTGTTACATTAAAATATAAAACATTTTTAGAAAGTGTCATAAAAGCTTAATATATTATTATCTAACATGATATAACATTTTTTGTTGTCATGTAAAACCAATTTTCTAAGGTAAATTAGCCCCACTAACCCTTCCTACATAAATATTTATCCAACTAGTCTTGCACCTAATTTCCAAATAAATATTAAAAATAACCATGCACCACACGTGTATCACATCCCAAAACGCGTTATATGAGTTTTGAACGTAAAAACGATTACAAATTATAATATGTTTCTAGTATCAAAGTTACATAATTTTGGAATATGAGCTATTTTACTAAGAATTTACAAACATGATCTTCTTAAATAATAATTTATGTTGACTGGACTATTTAAATAAAAAGCCTTTTTTCTAATAGTGAAATGTTGACTGAGCTATTTAAATAAAAAACCTTTTTTCTAATAGTGAAATTATTGGATTAATTTAGAAACTAAAATGAAATCTTGAAAAAATAAAATAAAAAGAAATTATTTAAACATTATTAAATTGATGTGACATTTTTAGGAGGTAAAATGACAAATTATTACATTTTGACAACTTCTTTGTTTTTATGTGTAGATAGATTTTTGGTTTACTTAACACATCTGATGTATATATAGAGTGGCGTGTTAATATAATTTTGACAGAATATATCTCAATAATAAGATATTCCTCATGGCTTTGTGAATGTAGTATGTCATAAATCGGATTACTTGTCAATTTTATCATGGACTCAATAAAATTGTTTGAGGAGAGATTGAGGTAACAAAGCATGCATATAACACGAGACATACACGTCAAGTGGTATATCAACTTTATAAAATTGTATTGTAAATTATGTGATAATCAGTATTCAATTTAAAATCATGTATGTTTTTTTATTCAAAATATTCGGAGCACAATCAAGTTTTATGAGTGGGGCAGATCTGTTTGGAGAGGAGGACAATGTGAACATGAAGAAGAATCAAGGAGAGCAGATAATTTAATTGAACAATGCACTCAAGCAGGGACTCGAGAGAGTGCAAAATAGATGACCTTAATTGGATGATGTTTTTAGGGATTATATGTGTGGTATTCTGCCTATATATATTATACATTTTACTTTTTTTTTATTGGTTGAACAAACTTGATTTTGAACTATATATTGCTAATGACTAGAGTCGAATATTTTGTTAGTGTATATGTAGTAATTAATGAATTTGGTTCTCTTATCAAATGATAACAAGGATTTTTTTCTCAATACAAATACAATACATATTAATTTAGTATTTTTTAAAAGTTTAATACTCGTATACACAACAATTAAAAGAACAAGGAGACAATTTTTCTAATAAAAGGTTGTAATTGTGAGTTGTGATTTAATTATCTTCAAATTAAAAAAAATATTTAAATTAATATAGTAGAGACGACATTAGTGTATGTAATGTTTCTATGATAATTAAAGCATCAAAGAATAAATTCAAATTGCAAAATGAAGTATGTGACTTTTTTTTTTCTAATTTTTAAAAAGTTGTGATTAAATTGCAATTTTAGAAAAGATGGTGATTTTATTTTGCAATTTGATTTTTAAATATTTTTTGGTTGGAGGTGACGTGACATCTCATGTGGTATGTGACGTGACATGTTAGTCTGATATGTGGACTCCGGTTGTCGAAAAATATAAAAGTGGTCAAAATTACAATAGTGAACAAATGTTGTGATTTATTTTGTAATTATTGAAAAGTGAGGATAAATTTTTAATTTTTAAAAAATGGTGATTTTTTTTGCAAGACTTTTAATAAATAAGACGAACTTTTTGCAATTAAGCCTTATTAATTTATTTTTTAAAAAATCTTTAAACCATCAGAAAAATAATTTTATATTAGAAACCTTTCCAAGCCAATGAAGAACAAAGTGTACCGAGAAAAGTGCAGTTCAATGGATAACGTTATTGTTTGCTAACGCCGCGAAAAAACCTCACACAGAATATGGCTATCTCCGTCCTGCAACCACCGTCCTACTGCAACTTCAGCCGCCGCCGCCGCCACCACCACCACCACCAGGTCAGTTCCGCGCCTTCGTCTCTTTATTTCTGGAAAATACAACACTAAACAGCGAGTTAATTGACTAGTGATTTTGCTTGCATAATAGCAGTGGAATGTCTCTCCACCACAGCCAATCGGAGAATGCAAGTGCAGAATCAGATCCACCGGAGCTATTACTGCTGCTATGGCTACCAATGAAGAGACGTCTTCGGTTAATTTATCCACTTTTTCAACTTCCACATTCCCGCTACTCCAACCCTCTGCTCCCGAACCCACTCTTTCTTCTGAGGTACTTGATTTTACCTGTTAATTTATGAGAGAACTTAATTTCATGTTATTTGGGGAAAAATGTTCTGATTATTTGATGTAACTGCTAGCAGTTGGAGCCAGCAGATCCTGATTTCTATAAGATAGGATTTGTTAGGAGTATGCGAGCTTATGGGATTGAATTCAGAGAAGGCCCTGATGGTTTTGGAGTATATGCGTCGAAAGACATCGAGCCTCTTCGTCGTGCCAGGGTACTTATTCTCTTGTAGGGCACTAGTGACTATCCTTTTATAAGATTTTATGTGCTTTCTTATTCAATGTATTTCTCATTCTTTTATCGCTTTGTAAATTTGAAATGGTTCTTGCATTTGCTTCTGGTAAATGATGATTGGTAATGCAATCTTACTTTGGATATACAGTTAATTATGGAGATTCCACTAGAATTGATGTTAACTATAAGTCAAAAGCTTCCTTGGATGTTTTTCCCCGATATTATACCAGTGGGTCATCCTATCTTTGACATAATCAACTCAACCAATCCCCAGGTAGATGTGTGATGATAAACTTTCTTTCGCATTTGATTACTTTGTCACTATATATGCATAGTAATCTCAGTATTCTACTAAACCGCCTCTTGAAAATTCTAAAGAATTCAGCCTTCTTAGTAGTATATAGTGGAGCCATATAGCTGCTACAAGATTTTAGTTCTTAGTTCCTCATGTACATAATATTTTTTGGTTTGTGTCAGACAGATTGGGACCTGAGGTTGGCATGTCTTCTGCTATACGCATTTGATTGCAAGATAACTTTTGGCAGCTCTATGGTGACTTCTTACCTGGAGCTGATGAGTGCACTAGCTTACTTCTAGCTACGGAGGTTTGAATTCCATGTGCACTGTTGTATGCTTTTTCTATGATGCTACATTAGATTTACTAATAAGATCCTTTTGGCAACTCATGAACAAAGATCTCATGTAATACCATTATGAAGTAATTGTCTTTTTGGCCTTTAACTAATTAATAATGTCACTCGTTTGACCTCTGAGACCATGTCTGAGGCACTTATCATGTCAAAGTCTTCAGACATCATTTCTGTTATATTTTATTCACTTGAAAAGCCTTTGAAACTAGATCCCAGTACCAAAAGTTCTGTGTCTACATCACCTTGTCCTACTGCCTGAGATATTTCCTTTACTCCCAACTGGACAAACTGCAGGAGGATCTTTTGGAGTTGCAGGATAAGGAACTTGCTTCAACAATAAGAGAACAGCAACAACGAGCTTTGGAATTTTGGGAGAAAAACTGGGTATGAAACTATATTTTGTACTTCTGTTTACTACTGTCCAGTGTTCTTTTGCCATCATTCCCCAATTTTAACTGTATAACGTTGTCAGCACTCTGCAGTACCCCTTAAAGTAAAACGCCTTGCTCCAGAGCCAGAGAGATTCATATGGGCAGTGAGTATAGCACAATCTCGATGTATCAATATGCAAATAAGAATTGGTGCCCTAATTCAAGATTCAAATATGCTTGTCCCCTATGCTGGTTAGCCTCTCAAATGAATTTCGATCATCTCTTTACATTTGCTCAGCACTATGTTAACAATATGCTGGTTTTATGTGTATTTTTTGTGCCACAGGATAAATAGAAATTCACTTTCACCAAACTAAAGTAAAATAATATATGGTATTGATAGGGTATTGTTTAATTTGGTAAAGTTATTCCAATCTGGAAAGTGTCCAGTGCTTTATGTTTTTCTTGATGATAGCAAGTGAACTTGTTTCTTAGTTTCATGATTTCTGAACATATTTGTCCTGACATCTCTCAGAGTTTTCCTATTTTATGTGAAATGATCAGAAAAGATTTTAGTGAGTTTATTGAAGCTCATTTACTACATGTGCTTTATCGCATGTTTGTAGATATGTTGAATCATTCATTCAAGCCGAATTGTTTCTTCCACTGGCGTTTCAAAGATAGAATGCTTGAGGTGATGATAAATGCTGGTCAAGGGATCAAAAAGGGAGACGAGGTAAATTCTACATGCTATTTGATTAATAGAGTGTACTTGTTGGAGACCTCACATCATCATTGATCATTAAACTGAATAGTGAAGTTCCTATGGGAACAGACGTTTATGTTCCATATCTTTCCAGAACTTGCAACTACATTTGATATATTATGACCAATTAGTTAAGCTGCAGGATGTTATGAGGAGTAATGTCTGAAGGATCTGTAGCATTTCAATTGCATAATTTTATATTGGGGAAACATGTGGTGCCAGACTTAAAGAAAAATGTGATTCTAGTACTTACAAAGAAAGAGTTGGACTGTTGTAAACTGATAAAAATATGACATGATGGGTCAATGACCATTTAATAGTCTCAGAATGAGAAGGTTTGTAAATAATGATGTTTTTTCATCTCTAAGATGCTATTGGCAAGCTGATCAGTTTATTTGTTTTACATTGTTTAGTTTCATTGTGAGCCCTATCCATCATTTCTCCATGCAGATGACTGTCAATTACATGGATGGACAGATGAATAACTTTTTCATGCAAAGATATGGATTTTCATCTCCAGTGGTAAAGTTCTGTTCACCAACTCTGTAATATTTGTTCTTAGCCTTCTCTTAGCAGCAGAAATATTTTTTTCATGCTTAATATTTGCTCTTAGCCTTCTTCCTAGTACCAGACACCAGTAAGATTTTACATGTCCCTAATAAAAGAAGCTTAAAGAAAACTAGGACTCAATAATTAAATATCACAACTAGAAAACTTAGTCTTTATGTTCCAGACAAAGCATCAGGTAACTTGGTGTTATTTCAGCCTCTTGGCCCACAATCCTCCACAATATAAATAAAAGAAAAAAAGAAAAAAAGAAGCTTTCATGGATTGCGGTGGTGTGGGTACATTAGCTTCACCAAAGAACTCGTAATTGATGGAAAACTTCACAAAGGTTGGAAGGTTACAACTTACAACATCCTTGAGTTGTATCTTCCACATTTCTAGTTCTGGCTCTATTTATAAATTTAATCAACATATAAATTACAAAGGAAATATGTAGTTCAAGTTTTTAACAAAAGCCATTGCTTGGCACTTCTGGATTCTCTTAAGGATGTCATAATTGTTGTGCTGTATATGATATTGCCTTAACCACTAAAGTTCCCCGTGATTGATACCTTATCTATTTGAATATTGCAGAATCCTTGGGATGTTATCCAGTTCTCTGGCAATGCACGGATTCATTTGGATTCATTCTTATCTGTCTTCAACATATCTGGTCTTCCAGAAGAATATTATCATAATAGTAAATTTCACATCCTCCTCGAAGCAAATTTCATTTTACACCTATAGCAACTCCAAATTCAGCTTTCTTATGATTTATGGAATGGAGATTATGTCCTATATAGGTAAGCTATCTTATGATGAGGATAGCTTTGTTGATGGAGCAATCATTGCTGCTGCAAGAACACTGCCCACTTGGTCAGATCAGGACATCCCTCCCATACCAAGTATGGAAAGAAAAGCTGTGAAGGAGTTGCAAGAAGAATGCCAACAAATGCTTGCAGAATTTTCTACAACCGCAGATCAAGATCAGCAAATTATAGGCATGTTCAAATGATGGATTTGAGTTTTCGTTACACTATTATGCAGATATCATGAACAATGAACTGGTTGTGCTTTCCTTGACTTTCCTATTATTGGGTAGAGCCAGCAACAAAATAATATTTTTCAAAACTTGGTAAATCTATCACCCAATAAATGTTGGGTTGAATTCAATAACTTCTTAAATGAAGTATGAACAAAAATAACATAGTTACTAATGTATATTGGTTTGCAGTAGTAGTAGGTTTTCTCAATCCTCATCATTGAACTATCTTTCAACTTTCAAGGCGTGAAAAGTATATTCATAGACTAAGTGATGTTGCATGGTGATAAGTCCAAAGTGATCTACTCTGGTTCTGATTAAGTTACTTTGACGTGTTTATTGTCTCTGTTTCTTGATGTAGAATCGATGCCTGAAGCTAGGAGGACACATGAAGCTGCAATCAAGTATGTCATCTTCATGAAATAAGTCACTGCAAGTGGTTTTTTTATGTATTTAGATGAAGGACATCCATCTTACCCTTTAGTCCTTACATGCAGGTATAGGTTGCATCGAAAAGTGTTCATAGAGAAGGTTATGCAGGCACTGGACATTTACCAAGACCGGATATTATTTTGATCATGGATTGTGAAGCATGGTTGTCGGAAGAAATTTTGGCAAACCACATACCTAAAAGAAGACGAGACTTTTGCTAGTTTTTGATGCCCTATCATGTTGTTGCTTGTATTGGTGCTCGTACGCAATATGAAGTTTCGACTAAGGGGGAGGCAGGAAGAGTATTAGACTTGGGAGTTTTTACCCTCCATTTTCGAGATTTTCTACTCCATGTGTACAATGAAGTTGGAAGGATGAGGTTTTGTTTAGTGCACACAAGGTTTTGTTCGGAAGCATTCTCGTGTAGTAAGAATCAACGTTGTTGTGGTAAATGTTAGAGAGAAAAAATAGTATAAATTAACATTTGATTCTCTGGTTTAAGTGACACATAATTGGATACCAAAACTTGGATAATCCATGAAAAGAGAAAGAGTTATATCTGAGCACAACAATTTTTTCAGCAAAGACTCAATTTGATTAACATGAGTGATTGGGAATTTCTGGATATAGCAATGTGTAACAAAAAAAACTCAATTAACCAACTTGATATAAGTGATTTGTATGTTGTGTTAAACTTGATATTACAAGTTTGAATCATAAAATAACTAATTAACCAACTTCTATCAAAATCAAAAATATTGAACAGAACGATAACTAATAAGAATACTAATTGACCAACTAAACGTTTATTAAAATGTTTTTAAAGAAGGATTTAACGGTATTAAAAAATAATTACATTAGATATGTAATACATCCACAATAAATATATTAATACGAGTCATATTAACTCTTAATATGAAAGCTTATATTATTGACCTTGACTTGATGATAATATTAATAATTTCAATATCGATTTCATACCAAGTTCATCATCAATTTTGAGATTCAATACGACTCCGCCATCATTTAATAACGACGATTGTGTTATAATTAGATACTAAAATGAAATTGATTTCATAATTAACATTAGTATTTGTGTAGCAAAATATCATTACATGTTATTATTGGTATTTGACCCTATATTAAATCATTTCAGGTTTGAGAATTTTGGAATTGGGGTTTCAATGTTAAATTAGGGATTTTAGGAATAGTTTACTGAAATTGGGGGTAAAAAAGGGAAACACAAAAACTTGTGTGATAGGTCTCACGAAGAGTTTCAGTAAAATGGATCTGTTTAGTGTTTATCCACCGACCAAACTCATTTTCATAAATTTATACGAATAATAGGTTGTGGGTTGACCCGTCTCATATAAAATACGAATGATAGGTTGTGGGTTGACCCGTCTCATATGAAATAATACGTGAGACGATGCTAGATAACTTACTATGCAGAAATAGGAAGAATTGGATTGGGATCTCGGGGATAGACTCTCATCTCTCTCTAGTGTCTCACCTGCAGTCTCTCTCTACCACTCTCTCTCTCTGTCCTCCCACTCTTATTTTCTAGTACTTTTTTGTTTTTTCCACACCTACCAACACTCTACAAGGAGCAGCTTGCCGGAAGAGAGAATCCCGACGGCCGACGGCGACAAAGAGGCGGCTACGGAAGAAGATGACCTTGCTTTAATGTGTGAGTTTTATGATGTATATATGGGACACGAATATAGGATCATATTGAAACTTTCCTTCTAAATTGAAATCTAATTTTGGGATTTAGGGTTCTTGGTTCGTTGGCCTAGATTGGAAAAATGGCCTCTTTCATTTCTTATGTCAATAATTTAAAAAAAAAAAAAATCTGGGTTCTACAATGTGTCTGGCACATAGCGCTCCTCCTTCATTCTTGCAGTAAATCATTCAGAAACTGGCATAGTTGCTCATTTTAGGTTGCGATGTGTCTCCAGCCAATAACTTGGCAAATGTATGAGGAGCCTGGGCCTCATCTTCCTCTCCATGATAAGCCATGATCACAGAATTCCATGTTCTTAGATTTCTAAGAGGCATATTTGTTAATTACACTGAGCATACATATGGATCGATGCACATCAAACTGCAATATCTGATTCTAGAGCACCATACAACCAGGGATGATGGTCATGAGTATTACTGAATCAGGCTTAAAGGAGGGCATGATAATCTTGTCAAAGGCATCATTTTCTTCGCTTTACCTTTTCAGCCTTTTGGATTTCTTGTATCAAAATTAAAGCATCTTCAGTATTCATTGTACCCATAAAGCACATGATGATATATTCCAGGACACAAGATCTTTACATTGTATCCATTTTTAAGTTATCTGCATAAGTTTTAGTATTCGTTATTTTCTATTTCAAACATAATCATATAGTGTTTATCATATTGCCATATTGCTTAACTTGATTCTGTGAATAGTTATGAATTTGGTCACCTTAGATCAACTCAAATGTGTTTTCTTTTTCTTACTAAGCATGATTTTTGAAGGTCAATCATAATCACATAGTGTTTATCAGAGTTGCTACACATTGTTTAACTTGATTTTGTTAATAGTTGTGAATAGATATGAATTTAAATTGAATCATAAGTATTAAATATTTTCTTAATGTGTGTGAAACAACTTTAAATGATAGATGAATTGAAATGGAGGAGTATTTATATTGCTGGGATTTTAAAATCGACTACCTCACAATTTGAAATTTTGGTTTTACCTTTAAAAAAAAGAAGAGTGATTATGCTGGAGCGTTCTGTCAATTGGTTTGTATTCAATAGCCAAAGGACCGGCAAACATGGATTCCAAGGGCCCAATCTATGATACGATGGCCTAGCACAATTCCTTCCTAGGTTCTCATCACTCAATGTGGTTACAATATAATTTTATATCTCTGTGGATTTTCAGGCTAGGGTTTGGATCTCTGCAACAGCTTCCAACCAGGATAAGTGTACATTATTCTCATCGTCTCGAGTTTTGCATACCGCTAGATGTTTTAAAAGAGGTAATTACATAAATATTTGACAACTATTAAGGCATTTATTAGGTGCTTGACCTTATAAATGATTAATGTGTTTTGGATTGTCTAGGTCTTGATTTCTGCAACTTTTTGGCATTTCATCTTTATTAATGATCAAGACAGAAACCCAAATTCCATCACTGCCGATTTGCATAATTTGTAGACTGACGCATAATTTTTTGATATAGGATTAGAAGGGATATGGGAGGAAATTCAGTGCTTTTTGTTTCAACAAGCCCCCCACTATTGTGTATCAAATCTTCTACACAGAATGGTGCGTTGAGTTTCTTGCCATGTCTGACTACTTTTAGACATAGGAACAGGCAACGGTTGATTGTCAAAGCCACTTCATCAGATGATATGGGTCATACCCAGCAGAATGTGTCGTCTTCTGAATCAAAGAGTCCACTGTCTTTGGTTCTGGGCATTCCTGGGATGATATGGAAACAAACTTTGAGACCTTTGAGTGATTTTGGCTTTGGTAGGAAAAGCGTGTTGGAGGGTGGAGTGGGCTTGTTCCTTGTTTCTGGGGCATTTTTATTGGCATTTAGCTTGGCTTGGTTGAGGGGTTTTCAATTGAGGTCAAAGTTTAGCAAGTATTTGGCCGTTATTGAGTTTGATCAAGCTTGTGGCATTTCCACCGGAACGCCTGTTAGGATTAGAGGGGTGAATGTTGGTAACGTGGTTCGTGTCAATCCTTCGTTGAGGAATATTGAGGCTGTAGTTGAGGTGAGGCTGTGAAATATGACTTCCCACTTGTTTTATATCTGTCTCTTCTATGCATGTTGATTATATCATTATTTCTCCTGATATTGGTGTTCCAGATTGAAGATGACAAAATTATAATACCACAGAATTCGTTGATTGAAGTAAATCAGTCTGGTCTTCTTATGGAAACTCTCATTGATATCACACCACGAGACCCCATTCCAACTCCTTCAGTTGGGCCTCTTCATGCAGGTTGTACTAAAGAAGGTTTAATAGTATGCGACAAACAGAAGATAAAGGGTCATAGAGGAGTGAGTTTGGATGCATTAGTTGGAATATGCACTCGCATCGGCCGTGAAGTTGAAGAAATTGGTGTTGCAAATACCTTTTCATTGGCTGAACGAATTGCCAATGTTATTGAAGATGCACGACCGCTTCTTACAAAGGTGTGGTCTCTTAGTCTTTTAGTTACTTGACTCCATTTTTCTTGTGATGACCTGGTTCAACTGCAGTGATGAGATCTTTATGGTTATTGAACTGTAGTTACATTATCATCCATCATACTTTGTGGTTGATCTTCTGCACATTTAGATCGTATTCAGTCATTAAACATTGGAAATGTTATCATTTTTGACTATGAAAAAGGATGCTACGAAGAGTATATATCTTTCAGATACCCAATACAATTGTGTACTTGTGGTCTATGTTTGTAATACCTACAACTGTACTTATGGTGTAGAGACATAAATATCATTATGGTGTTGATCTACAATTGTACTTTATGGTGTAAATATCATTCAGGGTGGAGAAGTACTTTTTATGGGTTCACCTCTGGCTCTTGGCACTTTTGTCTACCGGTGATCTTTCTTGTGCTCATTGCAGAACTCTCCTGCCTTGGTTTATGCAACTTTGCTTGGTGTCACAAATAATTTTTTGTTTTAACTGGGAGTTTTTAGTTAAAAAGTTTCAGCAATATCTTGATCCTAAAGTTTGTTGCTGTTAATTAATATCTTTGCTCCATCTAAATTTTTTTAGTGTTTATTTATTTTATAAAATAAAATGAGTTTATGATTAATCACTGTTAGAAAGTTTAAGATTTTGTAAAGTTACTTTTGTTAATGAGTTGTCTCTGTGTATTTAACTTTAACCACATCTTATGAAGTTACACTATACTGATACTTGTTTATTCAATTGAATCCTTAGGCCTTGCATTTACCTTTTATCCATCACATCTTTTACTCTTCGATCCGCAGATTAGGTTTTCTCGAAATGGTAAAATATACTCTTATCATATCAAAGGAGTGGTATAGGTAGCCTTAGCTCTTAGCATGTCTTTTAGGGCTGGTTTTTGATGTTTGTACGTTGCATGAGGTTACATGTTATCTCTTGCACATCAAAACATGATCCTAATGCTTGCTTTGCGGGTTGGTTTATGCTGGTAGAGCACCATGCATCTTTACATAGTGCAGCCAGCAAAAACAAATTAGAGCATAAAATCACAAGGGGCTTGTAAAATCATGATATCCATGACTGTTATTCATCAGTGATCTTTTATTGAATAAAAAAATTTCATTCAGTGTGTGTCATAACATGGAATTATTCTCATGCAAAATTCTGCATCTAATGTAGTGATTTCTCAGATTCAAGCCATAGCTGAAGATGTTGAGCCTTTGCTGGCAGAAGTTCATGATAGTGGTTTACTGAAAGAAGTTCAGTATTTAACCAAAAGCCTTTCACGAGCCACTGATGATCTGAGGTAAACTTTGATGTTCACTTTTGTTTTGACTAGAAACAGATGGGTTATTGTGATTTAGAATGAATTAAGCTTATATGTGAAATAAAACCATTCTAATGCAGATTCTATTTTTATTTTAAAGATAACCTCAAGCCTAAACGAATTAACCCTTGATTCTATTACGTGGGATTGACTGTATGTAGACATTGTTTTTGGTCTAAAGACTAAACATACTCTCTTACTCATATAAAGACTCTAGACACATGCTCTCACCTACATTCAAATATAACATGTCATCACAAGCCTCCTAATGATAGTAATATTTTATTCAGCATTTTCTTTGTCACGTTTCTTTTTACATTGTGTGCAACATTTACAACCCCCCCCCCCCCCCCACACCTACGGTCCACAATATGTTGCGATGGATTTGAGGATTGGGGTTTCTCTTAATTAATAAGAGTCCACCTCTCTTTGGACCAAATCTTAAATCCAATTCTGCTCTTATGGCTTTTTTAAATAGAGTATTTAACATGCACATATTATAATCTGCAATTTGGCACAATTTTCTGTTAAAGTTTTAGGACGAAATGGTTTTGTTTATCCAGGATATTTGTGCCATTGAAATTTCTGATGATCAGTTCTATGTAATTGGCTCATGATTTGTATTAAATATGCAGAAAGGTTCAATCATCAATTTTGACTCCAGAAAACACAGAATTGATTCAGAAGTCTATATATACTCTCATTTTCACATTGAAGAACATTGAGGTAGGTGTTCAGCCCAAACATGTACCTTGATTCTGTTTGTCTGAGTAGTTATTATGTCATCGCTATAGTTATTTCTTAATTTGTACCCTCTTCACTGCCAACCAATATCTGCAGAATATAAGCTCTGATGTATTGGGATTTACTGGGGATGAAGCCACAAGAAAGAACTTGAAGTTGCTCATAAAGTCTCTCAGTCGGCTACTATGAATAGTAGAACGTAAAATTTGACCGATTTACTCAGTTGCTATATGCTGAAAGCAGAGAAGAACAGATTCAGGGCAGTATTTTTTTGGATGCTATGATGGAGCTACTCTCTTTTGTGCGTTTATAACGCAAGTTTCTCTCGATTGTCGACCCGAATAATGTGATCAGTTCTGAAGTTTTCCCTTTTGGAGGCTAGTTGAGTTATTTTCCCTACCCCATGTTTGTCTTGGATGTGAGTTTAAGCAGTCACTCTGTTGGGCTCTATGATGGTGAAAGATTCTCTCATCTTTGAACTTGATTTTTTTTTTTTTCTTCCCTATTTCTAGGCTTAGTTTCTGCATACTCTGTTTCTAGATTACAAGGCATTTCAATAATGTCTACAAACAATAGAAAGTTTTTTTCTTGTGTTTGCTTCATGGCCAGAATTTCCACCTTACTAGCATATTAATTGCATAAAGATCGAAATAAATTGGTTTATTATTTGCTCCAAAGTTAAACCCTATCCGATTTTGGTGCGATATTATGTCTTCTTCAAAATTTGATCCTTTAATTATTAATTTTTTCCACTTCTAATCTAATTTTGATCAAAAAATTTGTCCGTACTAATATCACTATTTAAATTGCTTTTGTGACATCAAAATCGAAAATCCCCAATTGTGGAGGGAGCATTAAGTTCATATGGCAAATTTTTATCTTAAAAAAGGTAAAATCCTTGAGATCCCTTATGTTTTCAAAATTCGCACAGGATCCCTGTGATAGAAAAATTGAACGAAAAATACTTGAGATTTCATAAATTTAGGCGTGAGATATCCAAATCCGTCATACTTGACGGATGTGTAGTGGACACGCTTTCAGGTGCGATTTTGGGTCCTTTTTTTTAACCCTATTTTGGATGTGAAAAGACAAAATTATCTCTAACTTTCCATTATATTTATTTGCATATCTTACATTATTTTAAATACATCAAATCCTCTATTTAAATACATCATATCATCTACCTCTCTTAAATTTTCTTCCTCTACCATGATTGTTATTAGATCTGCAACATGAATTCAAGAAAATAAAACTTACACTAATAAATAAAGAGTTATTCACCCAAAATACCCAATTTCATATAACCTTAAACTAAAATACCCATCAATATAATTGATTATCCCAATCTACCCAAAAATATAAACTATTGTCCCCAAATACCCAAATTTTTGATCAAATACTAAAATATCCTTATGACACTTTTTGCAATTAATACTAATAATTAAGAAGTGTTATGTCCAAACCCATTTTACTACTTCCAAACTAGACATATTTTCCAAGAATTTCAATTAATTCAATCCATATGATTTTTAGATCCATGACATAAAATCCAAAAAACGATATATAGGCTGGAAACCTTGCTAGTCGTAAGCTTGATCTGTTTACAGACACAAGACAGACTTGATAGGTGTAACAACGCCACGTATCGTTTGGAATTTTGAGTGGACCGTAAGATGGTATCAGAGCCTAGGTTTATTAAGAACTAAATTTATATTTATTATATTATTTATCTGTAATTCACAATTGGTGAGGAGAATTACACGAGAAAAGAATGGATCTGGACGAATGTCCAAGATGTATATCTTACAGGAAATATCGTTAAATTTTGACGATGCATGCTCAAGAGCATCGAGACATTGTGACATATTGGCATTGCTAATATGTCCAAAGACAAATTGCAGGTGTCGACGCGGAAGCTTTAAGACAGTGCGACAAATAAGCAGCCTATCATGTGGAACTCCTTAGGGTAAACCGGATGATACAGGCTGATTTGACAAACCACCAGGAGGACAACCATCAGTATCATAATGTCTGATGGAAAGCCCGAGTGGAAAAAAATACTTCCAGATACCTCTAAGATATCCGATGATCTTAGAGAAATCCAGAAGACGATGCAGAATTATGGCAACCGCTATAATCACCTACCAACACAAGTTTATCAGATCCAAAGTCAAATGGGGACGATGATTAAAAATCAAAAGGAGACTCCTGAAATCATTCATGATATTCAAGAAAGAGTCAAGAATCTGGAGAACTGACCAAGTTCATCTGGAGGAAGAAGACGTATAAATTTTGGAACAGTTCCCTATTTACGCCTAGATGGGAAACTAATCGAAGTTATAAAACCCATGACCGATGATGAGAATCTTATTGCCATCATCAAAGGAAAATCTGTTACAAACAAGTAATGGATTTCGAGAAGATAAATCTGCAGGATCTACATGACCTTGCTGAATCCTTCGCAGGATTAGGTATTGTGGATCTAAAGATGAACGCAGGAGATGGATCTGCCTTGGTTACTCGTGATCAATAGTAGAGACCACTAGTCAGTCCCAACATAGCAGAAAGTTCCGGATCACATCATGTGGACGAACAAATGCCACATGTAGGGGATTTCACCACAAGAAGAGATTCTATTACTGTTATAGGAACTCGACCACGTTCCAAAAGGCCAAATCTTTTGAACACGCCTTATGGAAAGTCACAGCTTGACCCGATACATCCGTATGGGTTGATGCTAAATCTGGACATCCTAAATTTGAAGAACCGTGAAATTCTTATCGATGATTGGGCATCGGCTATGAGGATTGCAACAGGAACCCTCGATCTTACAAAAGAAGGATTCATCTTACTACTAAAGATGAGTCTTGAAGGATCTGTAAAGATCGCGTGGGACATGACGGCACTAGAAAACAACGTAACAGCTGGTGAGTCATTGAAAGGTATTGTCGATAATATGACCAAACTATTCAAAATCCATTTTATCGGCATAGGCTATTTTGAGGGAATTGAAGAAGAAAAAAGAAAGAGATATAAACAAGCCCTCTACAGCCTCGAGTTGCATAATATTTGTTATATTGATGAATATATCAAGTTGTTCACTGAGTACCGATGGAAGTCCAAGGTGGAAGACAGAGAGGCTTCACAATTATTTTTTGCGAAGATACCAAGTCCCTGGAAAGAAATGCTGATCAGGGAATACAAGAGTGCAGATGACCTAGATACAGTGGCTAGAAGAATGTCTTTCCTAAAGGCTAAGTTATCCGAATGGTGTCATTAAGCGACACTCTACAAGAACTACAAGAGACTAAGAGGAATCAATAAAATAGTTCTCTTATGTTGCGAAGAAAATGACATCTCAACAGTTGTTGGAGGTCAGCCACGGAGACATAAAAGGCAGAAACAGAGGAACCATCCATACCATCGTGGAAGCAGCACCAAGAGAGACAAGCGTTGGTCTTTATGGAGACCAAAAAAGGTGTGGTTAAAACAAAAAGCCCAGAATTATAAATCAGGGCAAAGACCAATACCAAATAGGAATAGAGCTCGAAGTTTTTTTATCAAGCTCTGATTAGGGAAGTTCCAGCAGAACCACAGGAAGGAGGACTTTCAGACGAGCTCACATCAGAGCCAACGAAAGTTTTAAAGATTGTAATTGCTGGACATGCGGAGCAAGAAGACATATCTCAACAGACTGCCCAGAGAATCAGAAACGAGGAATTAGACATTTCGAGGCAACACCCGAACTCGAATAAGCTGTCTACTATCAAGATCTTATACATATGTATCAATTTGAGGATCTACCCTCAGATGAAAGCATCTATGACGAAGAGTTCTATTCTGAGGATGGAAGTGAATCCAGCTTCGAATCAGAGTGAAGAAGAAATTCTTCAATCAACGATGAGAGAGGCTATGTCAGGATACCTCTCCCACACTACGGTATCTCATAAGACTCTAATGAGGATTATGAAAGAAGATCCGAAGCTCCAAATGTATGATGGATTTATCATTGGAGCTATGGAAAAGGCGTTGGATAAGATTGGTTTTCGCAGCAGAAAACACCAGATTATCCACAGAGTAACTATCGGAGAATTTGCCATCCCGATGGAATTCACTGGTAACTTGATCGAGATGTAATTGGTTTCTTACAAAGAAATACAGGAGATCAAAAGCAGAGTCAAAAGAGAAGTTGCAAATACACTCTCATGAATTCATATCGGAGCCATAAGAGTTATTATTAAAGCAACATTCAAAGAAGGAGTAGATTCGCCGCTCAATCTTGCCATTCTGGACAAGCGAATCTCAAATCTCAAGGATTTATGCCTTGGGGCAATTACAGGAAATTTGTGTGCAGGAAAATTGGCATTCAATGTCTATTCAAGAATTGCATACAACTTGGGAGATTGAGATTTCAACCGAGTCTTAACCCTTCATCAAGATTTAAAAAGAAATGATTTGATGAAAGAAGGAATAGACCTTACTCGATTACCTACAAGATTTCCTACACTATCTCGAATACACATCACTCAGATGTATTCTTGAGAAAGGAATTTATCGAAGTTCCAAGAATCTTTGAGGACTTCGCTAAGGGTAGTTCTACCAGAACTCATAGAATCTCCAACCATAAAGGAGATCGATATGAGGATCCAAGATCAACCCGTCTTCAACAAGAGCCAAAGTCTCAGAATTGAGCCTAGGCGGATGTCTTTCCAACAAGACAGACTAATGAGCAGCAGTCGTTGGGAAGAAAAGTAACTGAGTACAATTCAGTAAATCCCAGATGTTTTCAAAACAAAAGGAGAGCTGAAGTGACCAGAAGGATGGAGAGGAGTTGAAGTGATATTCGAGATTACTCAATGGAACAACATATTCCCTTGTAATGTCCTATATTATCTCCAACAACCGATAGTCGGAAAATTTCAAGGAAACCTAAAAATGGGTGAAATTGATTTGACTATCAAAGGAGTTGCAGAAAGTATCCCAGATCAGTTGACACTTGGGATTGAGTTTCTCGAGGAACACAAACCTTGAGAAAGATTACAATTAAGATGGAATGGAGTTCACAGTGGTCAATAAGAGATACAGAATCAGATGACCACTAGTCCACTCTCCATATACATTTCTATCGGAATGATATATGATGAATACAAGGCCGAATATTTCACCGCCTATATTGACTCAGGCGCTGGAATATGTACTGCAAAGCAGGAGGTTTTCCCTAAAGAAATTGGAGAAGATCTACCAGCTATCGCAGGAAGAGATTTCTCTAAAAGGATTCTTATCCTTAACCGAGGAATCAAGCAAGCGGAAATCATGATCGGAGGTGCAGACGGTGCCCCATTGTACAAAGTCAAAACGCCACCAATCTATTTCCATGATACAAGCGCAGATGTGTTGTTAGGTAACAATTTCCTACAAACATTCAAGCACTTTACACAGGAAAATGAGACAAGAAGACTTATTTTCACAACCCTATGTGATCATAAGATTATTGTCCAAAGACTACGAGAGACATTCTACAGAAAAATGACTATCACTTTTCGCAGCAAGCGTGGTGATGAAGCCAAACTTCGAAATCCAAAAAAGGCGGACAGGAGGAGATTTGGCGACGCACTTTTATCCTACCGACAGTTTGGACATACCAAGCTAGGGATCAAAGCGTGGGATAATCACTTGTACTCATTTAGGGTATAAAATGAAGAAGAAGTTCTTCCAATAGTTATTGCAGAAGTAATAAGACTATTGGAGAACTCATCGAGTGAGATGTCCATTGATGAACAAATTTCACTCGAAGACATCAAGAAGAAGATCTAAAGAAATTACAATGAAAATCCTTTGACATGGTGGAACAAGAACGAGCTCAAAGCATTCCTTAAGGTTAAAACAGGAAAGGAACACGAGTTCGTAAGACTCAAGCTAATCCTTATGAACCAAGCGGATCGTGAGGATATGCATAAGATACTTAAGGAACATCTGAACCTTAAGTTAATCTCACCAGGAGTTTCTCCATACAGCAGTCCGGGATTCCTTGTAAGGAATCATGGAGAAATCAAGCGAGGAAAGCCAAGACTTGTTATTAATTACAAAGAATTAATGACATCTTGGAGTTCGATGGATACTACATCCCGAGTAGAGAACACTTGGTCAACAACATCAAAGGTGCCAAGGTATTCTCTAAATTTGATTGTAAGTCTAAATTTTACCAGATTATGATGGAGGAAAAAAACAAGAAGTTCACAGCTTTCTCCACACCACAAGAACATTATATCTGGAACGTAATGCCCATGAGATTAGCAAACACTTCCCAGATATATCAGAGAAAAATGGATAATCTTTTCAAAGATTATTTTAGCTTCATGTTCGTGTATATTGATGATATACTCATCGTATCCAAGAACGTGAAAGAGCATCTCAAGCATTTGAAAATATTTTCAGATGTTTGTCACAAAAAAGGATTAGTGCTTTCTGAAAAGAAGGTAAGTGATTGCTACGAGACAGATCGAATTCCTTGGAATTGAGATAGACGAATCTGGAATCATCTTGCAGAGCCACATCGTGGAAAAGATACAAGGATTTCCAGATACACTCAAAGACAAGAAACAACTTCAGAGTTTTCTCGGAGTTGTTAACTTCGCCGGAATGTTCATAAACAATCTGGCACACTACATGAAGGTGTTTAGCCCATTATTGAAAAAAGATGCAATATTCAAATGAGAAGATGAACACCAAGAGAGGATTAATCAACTTAAAGAGGTTTGTCAACAACATCCAAAACTTGCTATACCACAAGACGAGGATAAACTGGTTCTCTATACAGACGCCAGTGATCATTGGTGGGCAGCAATCCTTATCAAGGCTACACCAACTGGAGAAATGCCATGCAGATACTACAGCAGTTTATTCACAGAAAGTGAAGTAGATCGATGACATATCAATAACAAGGAGTTCTTTGCAGTCAGAAAGGCTTTCAAAAAATGGCCTTTATTCTTACTAACTAAGATGTTCATCTTGAAGATTGATAATTCAAGCGTCAAAACTTTTCTGAAAAATAAAATTGAATCTAAACCAAACAATGCTAGACGATTAAGATGGCAGGCTGAATGTCAATATTATGATTATGATATTGTCATTGTGAAATCTCACAAAAATGTTCTTGCAGATTTCTTGACACGAGATGGAAGGACACGTCGCTGACGAGGTCCTCAAATGAGTCAGGCATCTCAGGAAAAACCTGTAGAGCCTACAACGAGGCTTTGAAACTTTATGCATCAATGCAGAAGTCGCCCAGCGACTTCAACAGGCTGATCAGAGATCTGCCTCTGGTCTAATACGGGCATGCTAGTACGCACATGGACAATTGTTCACGGTGCTACAGGGGCCTATCCTTTACGCTGCATCTCCAACGATGCAAAAGAAGGAAACAAGAGAACGGGCCTCTAACCCGATAGTTATGGATTCAAATACCATAACCAAGAGTTCTGCAGATGATGCATTCCTTGAGGATGCACCAACTGGGACAAATGTTGAAGCTCCAGTGTCAAAACCAGAGTCTTCAAGTCAACCCAGTACCTCTGGGGTAAAAGAGGGAGAATTGAACCTTAGGCCACAGACTGACAAAACTAAGGTTCAAACTGACGAGAATTTAGTTTCCCCTATGCAGGTTGATCAAAGGCAATGAGAGAAGTTGATCACCAGGATGAGTATCAATCCAGAGAGGACAATTGTAGATGCCTCTGGAAAATACCCAAGAGTTTGGATGAAACCAGAAAGTCATCCAAACGAAGTACAAGAATGGTATCACTTTGGATCTATGACTTTAATCTATACCGTCTCACCGGGATTCCTCGAAATTTCAAAACTACCGAAATGGATCGGGACAGCGGTGCACGAGACTTGGGCCAATAATCCACATTTGGCCAGAGAAGATATTTTGAAATTGTATTTCTTTAGTGCAGCTCCAGAACCAGCAAAAAAGGATTGCTATGAAGCCTTTCATTTTATCAAGCTAAGGAGACCTGACGGAAACACCTTGAAAACCATCAAGACGGCTGCTCCGGAGGATACTCCAATTCTGGTAGGAACCTTTTCAGAAGACGAGGCTTCTACCCGACGAACATGGGGACTATGGGTTTGTCTAACCGAAATAGACAAAGTCAAGTACCTTTTCAAGTTCTTTCATAATTCGGTAAATGGATCTTTCCTACTGAATTCCATGACAGGAACAACCACGAGCTTTGCAGAGGACCTTTTTGAAACAAAGAGAATGATCCTTTGGGAAAACAAGTTTCTGGCAAGGAAAGAGACTTACCAGAAATTCTGCAATATGGCGCATATTGGCCGATGGATAGATCACATCTGCCAAGCATGACCAGATCAGAAAGAGCCCGAGTTTGGGAAAGGGTTCCGACTCAAACCCGACCGACGAGAGCGAGGGGCAGAAAAGGACAAAGGGCCTGCCCAAAAGAAAAGTTATCCGCAGGGACCACGAAGACCAAATTTCTAAGATTTCCTGACAGAGGTAACATGGGCTGAGTCACGCCCCACAAGCATCGCATGAGAAAAGTCACGGGAAGAAAAAGAAAGATTACCTGACAACTTCACATGGGATGAGTCCCGAGAAGAAAAAGCTGGCAAGCGCTCATTCGATGGTTGATCCACTCAGAAAGGAGGACAACTGGCTAAAACGAGTTTGGAATCCGCATTTCAAGTCCGGATTCTCACCTATAAATAAACGAGGCAGAAGGAAGCTAAGGACATCAACAATTCTTCATAGTTTTCTTCAAATAAAAACATCTTTGTAATAGTTTGAGTATTCTGAGTTTTAGTTTTAGTATATGTGCATACGAGTTACAACCATCTCCATGAGAGACTGATCTAGTATTCTCCTCCCAAAAAGACATTACAGATTTGTAATAAATATTTTTTAGTTCTTAATTAAAAAGAGGCCTTTTGCTTCAACGTGTTTCCGTTTGATTTGTTTATCCTTTGGAAGGATCACCTAGTACACCTGGTGTAGGAAACGAACCAAGGTTATGCTAGGCAGTTGCTGAAGGAGCTGGATAACGTGCAAACTATTTTCCCTGAGGGTTGAAGTTGAATAGTGAGAAGCTGTTCGTAAAACGGTTTGGGGGCAGTAATTTTTCAGCTGGTGGTGTTGCAAACCATCTCACCCGGTGCTGTTCTGATCAAAGAAAGGTATGAATTCCAAGGATTTATGAATTTTATGGAAGCATGTTGGGCCCTTTTATCGATCCATGAAATGATTATGCATGATCTAAAATTAATATGGAGGGGAAAAGGAAATTAGAGTGGAAAAAGAAAAATTGAATTATTTATTGATTTTGAAAGTTAGTAAAAATTTGGATGTTTGTGAAAAAGTCAAAAGGTATATTTGGAAATTGTTGGTCTTATGTGAGACAGTCTCACGGATCTTCTTGTGTGAGACGGGTCAACCCATAACCCACCCTTAACAATTCATATTGAAATTTGTGAAAATGGATTCAACACATGGGTAATAAGGATCTGTCTCACAAAAACTATCCATGAGACCGTCTCACATGAGTTTTTGTGATTTGGAAATGGGTATATGGGGATAATAAGTTATAATTATGGATATATGGAAGTAATAAATTATAATGATGAGTATAAAAGTTTTGTGCTATAGGAAAATGGGTAGACGGGGATACCAACTCATAAGTAAAACCCCTAAAAAACAACCGGCAACATGGTCACCCCACACCCATTTCAAAGTTTAAATCCCACGTTTAATATAAACACAAAGAACAAATACAATCAAATCACTAAAATAAATACAAAGTCAAAGTATCAAAAGTTCAAAAAGAAAAAAAAAGGGGGAAAAACAACAACTTTAATTACGCTTTACTTCTTGGAAGTGTTGGGTCTCTCTTCTTTCCAAAGCCAACAACGGTGGTGACAAATCATACATGAATATATATGAATCAAAACCTCAAATCCCAACAAATATATATGCATATATATGAGAGATTGCTTCAAAATCCCCAATGATTTCCCGCCTTTTATATTCTTTTATATTGAAAAAATAGAGAGAAAACAAAGCAGAGCCGCAGCGTTTTCTTCTTCTCCGATTCCAGCAGCGGCGGTGGCGCTTTCTTTTCCTCCCATTGTGTTCACAATTAAACTAGAATTAAACAATGACCATGTTTTTGACATAAACTGTAAATTCCATTCTCATTCTTTTGAGCATGACAACTGATGATGGAGTCAAATATGGAGCATGTATACTTTTTCATTGTTGATTTGTTCTTCTTATTTTTTGTTATTTTGTAGTTAGAGTACATCATACTTGTTTCATTAAGTTTATATAAAACTGATTTCTTTTAATAAATGCTAGTAAACTCGTCAGACAAGTTTGAAGTCACATTGTATTTGTCATTGAGACATTTCATCAAACACCTAATGTTTATATTGAAATGAAGAACCCACCATTGAAATGAAAAGCTATGAAGAACCCACAATTGAATAGAACTCAATTCCGCCTGTTAGTGTTGGATTTTCCAACATTAATTTATTTTTCCTTTTTCAATCTTTTCCTAAATCATTGAATTGGTTGATTTGATTTCTTGATGATATTAGATTTATCTATTAAGATTTGATTCTAATCTCATATATCTTTCTTTTCAAGAAACAAATAATTCTTAACAAAATTGTTTTATATTTAAGGAAAGAAGATCATATCTTTGTGTGCTTGTTTTGTTAGGTTTTGATATGATTGGATTTGAGAGATCTCTGCTGGAGTGTGGTGCAAGTTTGAAGAATCATATAGAGTCTATAGATAGGATGAGAAGACTGAAGATCTAGATGGACAATGAGAGCTTCAATATTTCGAATCTGTCAGTGTCATGCCGGTGTTGTTCACACCATAGACGACACCACCCTGTCTTCTTTTCTTTATGTCATAGAGTTTGCATGCTTGTGACTTTTTAGTTAAGATAGGGATTTTTGTGAACCATTGTCAGTCTTTGCATACGTCTATAGGTTTCCTAGCTATTCACAAAAGACGTATTGAATGCTTGTAAAGAGAATCTTATCTTGAGATTACTCTATCTCCTTGTACTGAAATGATCATACAATAAAGAAGTTTTTGCCCTGAAGGCAGTCCACGAGTATTTGTATACTCGTGGATAAATCTTTGTCGCTTGTTTTTTGTGTTATTATTCCGCTGCATGTTACGCTGGTGTTGTCGACACCGTAGACAACATTGCGTACTCTGATTTTGTTATTATTGTATTTTCTTGCAGATTACAGACCACGTAAAACTTTCAATTGGCATCAAGAGCCTCCACTTGACACGCTAAGTGGCTGATCCAGATCTGTAACCATGCAAGATATGGATTGGTGCAACCCCAACTTTGGAAGGATTCTAATTCTTGATGGATCTAACTATGCGTACTGGAAGATCCGTGTGCGTACCAAGATCAAATCCATTGATGCAAGAGCTTGGAATGTAGTGCTGGAAGGTTATGCTCCTCCAATAAGAGAGATTGATGGTGATTTTGTGCCAAAAGCTCAAAGTGAATGGACAGTTGAAGAGATCAACAATGCAAACTTTAATGAGAAGACAATCAATGTTATCTTTGAAGCCGTGGATATCAAGGTGTTCAAACTGATCCAAAATTGTGTCACTGCCAAAGAAGCTTGGGAGACTCTTCAGAAACACTATGAAGGAGCAAGTTGTGTATGTGAAGCAAAAATGCGTCTCATAATGTCCAAGTTTGAGAACATGCGTATGGAGGAGAATGAAGATATTGGCACCTACTTTGAGAGACTTCGTGACATCTCAAATCGAAGCCAAATGCTTGGAGAACCAATTGGACGCAAGCAATTAGTTTCCAAAGCCATGCGTACTCTTCCACCGCGATTCAATATCAAGGTGTCTGCCATTGAAGAAGCTCATAATCTTGCTATGATGGACATCGATACGTTGCAAAGTATTTTGCAAACTTTTGAGCTCAACCTTCAAAGTCAACAAGTTGCAACACAAAAGAGTAAGACCATTGCCTTGCAAGCTCAAAATTATGAAGACTCGGAGGAAGATGATGAACCACTTGAAGAAATAACTGAGGGGCAGAACATGGCCATGATAGCTAAGAAGTTTAATTCCATGATTAGGAAGTTCTACAAGGAGAAGCCCCGTTCCAAAGGAAAGGAGCATCACGATACCTCTATCGAACAGCCCCAATGGAAACCACTTGGATCATCATCTCGGCATCAACATCATCCTAAGAAGCTAGCCTCAGAATATAGAAGAAATGATCCCAAACATCTTGATACCATTCAATGTCATGCATGTTCCGGATGGGGACATTACGCTAATGAATGTGCGAATACACTGAGGAGATATGGACTGAAGAACCATTGGGTTGCTTTAAGTGATGATGAGGATGATGATGAAGCAGAAATTCAGAGTCAATCTGTATTATTTGCTGGAATTCTTGAGCAGTGCGACGATGTTGTCGACGATGTTGCCGATGATGTTGCCTACGATGTCATCACACCACAGACAACATCAGAGAGTATGATTTGTTTAATTTTTCAAATATAACCTGCCTAAATGTTGTGAGTTGTGATGACACAGATTCTCTAGATGGAGATGATTTGGACAATGCTGCTATTGTTGAAGAACTTCAAAAACTTTATAATTCCTTACTCAAGGAATGGAAAAAGCAGTGCAAACAAATAGAAATGCTCTCCAAAGAGAATGATGTGCTAAAGGATTCACTTGCTAAGATGGAAAAAGCTCTCAACAAGAAAGATGTTGAAATTGACAAGATTCAATCAAAACATGACGAGACTGAGTCTATTCTTGCCAAGTGGAATTCGAGCTCAACCAGGGTAAATGAGATCATTGGATCATGCAATGTTACCAAGTCAGGTATTGGATTTAATAAGTCTATTGAGTCTGTTTTTCCAAACCTTTTTGATGACTCTCATGCTAAGATCAATTTTGTAAAAGAAGAGTCAAAAGAGTCAAAAGAGTCTGAAAATTCTCACAAATCAGGTCCTAGGAAGAGAAAATATGTATGTCATTACTGTTTTCGACCTGGACACATAAGACCATTCTGTCGAGCATTGAAAAATGATCGAGCCAGTGGTCTGGTGTTGCCTCTGGTGTCATTTAACACCACCCGCAACATTGCTGTCAGAAAAGAACAAATGAAAATCTGGATTCCCAAAAATTCTCAAGTCTGCAATGTTGTTATTACTGCCTTGAAAACTAACCTTGCAGGTTCTTGGTACTTCGACAGTGGCTGTTCTCGCCACATGACGGGGACCAAAGAATATTTGAGTGATTTTGTATCCCTTGCCGAAGGATCTGTGACATATGGAGGAGGTGCTAAAGGCAAGATAATTGGAAGAGGAACACTGAATATACCAGGTTTTCCAAGGTTGAAAAATGTTTTACTAGTTGATGGACTTGTTGCTAATCTAATTAGTATAAGTCAATTATGTGATGACAACCTTGAGGTAAAATTCACTAAAGACTCTTGTGAGGTTTTTGATGAGACTAACATGTGTATTATGGCAGGTACAAGATCTCATGATAATTGCTACCTTGTGGGAGAAAAAGTCATATGCAACAAAGCTGACTTTGATGACACAATTTTGTGGCATAAAAAATTAGGACATGTGAACTTTCGCACTCTTGAGAAATTGATGAAGTTTGATGCTGTACAGGGGTTACCAAGTTTGAACCACAAAGGTAAGATAGTTTGTGGGGAATGCCATAAAGGCAAACAAACCCGTGTTCCCCATGGTGTTACATCACACCCCGGACAACACCAAGGTACGGTTCATTGTTTTCAACTTTTACACATGGATTTAATGGGACCAGTTGAAGTTGAAAGTCTTGGAGGAAAGAGGTATTCCTATGTTATTGTTGATGATTTTTCCCGGTATACTTGGATTTTCTTTTTACGTGAAAAATCGGATACATTTTCTCAATTTAAAATTTTGTACACTAGGATTAAAACCTCGTTTTCTTCTAAAATTTTAAGTATCAGGTCTGACCATGGTAAGGAATTTGAAAACAAATTGTTTGCTGATTTTTGTGAAAAGAAAGGAATTGAACATCAATTTTCGGCTCCAAAAACTCCTCAACAAAACGGAGTTGCGGAACGAAAGAATCGAACTTTGCAAGAGATGACACGTGTTATGCTCAGCTCTAAAAACCTCTCACGACGTTTTTGGGCTGAAGCATTGAATACGGCTTGCTATATAGGTAATCGAGTCTTTTTAAGACCGGGTAGCAAAATGACTCCTTACGAAATTTTGAAAGGGAAAAAGCCAAATCTTAAACATTTTCATGTTTTTGGATGTCTTTGCTACATTTTGAATGATCGTGATAAACTTGCTAAGTTTGATGCAAAAAGTGACAAAGCCGTGTTTCTTGGATATTCCTTGAATAGTCATGCTTATCGTGTGTTTAATTTGAGATCAAGGAATATTCAAGAATCTGTCAATGTAGTGTTTGATGATTTTTCTGATGTCACAGGGAAAATAAATCAAGATGTTGTGGTAGATCTGATCGAAACCCCAATCATCCCTAAAACTGGAAACACTGATGTTGCCCCCAGTGTTGTGACTCTAGAGCCAACACTAGAGACAACACCAGAAGCAACACTGGTAGCAGATTCAGAATCTGATGAAAGTAATGATGATATCCATGATCCAGTTCAAAGAGACCCACCTGCTCGTATCAGAAAGAATCACCCAACCACACAGGTGATAGGGGGAGTAAATGAAGGTATTCGAATTCGTAGAAAAGACCCCGTAAATTACAAGGAAATGGTAAGACATGTGTGTATGTCAACCACATATTCTGAGGTAAAATTCTACTGTTTTGTCTCTCCAATTGAACCCAAAAATGTTTCTGAAGCTCTAAAGGATAATTTTTGGATACTAGCAATGCAAGAAGAATTAGAACAATTCACTAGAAATGATGTTTGGTTTCTTGTTCCTAGACCCACCGATACTAATGTGATTGGTACTAAATGGATTTTTAAGAATAAAACGGATGAGTCAGGAAACATAGTAAGAAACAAAGCACGTTTAGTAGCACAAGGATACACTCAAGTCGAAGGTATCGATTACGATGAAACCTTCGCACCCGTTGCTAGAATTGAATCGATTAGGTTAATTCTTGCTATTGCTTGTTATTTAAAAATTACTCTTTATCAAATAGATGTTAAAGGAGCATTTTTGAATGGTTTCTTGGATAAGGAAGTTTATGTTGAGCAACCAAAAGGTTTTGAAGATCCTTTTCAACCTCATTATGTTTACAAACTCAAGAAAACATTGTATGGGTTGAAACAAGCTCCTCGAGCTTGGTATGGTCGATTGACCACCTTTCTACTTGAGTTTGGATTCATAAGAGGTATGGCCGATCGAACTCTTTTTGTTAAGAGAAACGATCAAAGTTTTATAATTGCTCAAATTTATGTAGATGATATTGTTTTTGGTTCTACTTCTCAAAGTGAACTTGATGAATTTGTGCAAGCTATGTCATCCACTTTTGAAATGAGTATGATTGGGGAGCTAACATTTTTTCTAGGCTTGCAGGTGAAGCAATCGGATGATGGAATTTTTATTTCACAAACCAAATATGCTAAGAATTTGGTATCTCGATTTGGGTTAGAAAATTCCAAGCCAATGCGAACCCCCATGGGTTCTTCACAAAAGCTGTCCAAGGACAGTGTTGCCGACGGTGTCGACAACACCTTGTATAGGTCAATGATTGGAAGCTTGTTATACTTAACCGCTAGCCGTCCAGATATCATGTACAGCGTTGGTGTCTGTGCTAGATACCAATCTGATCCCAAAACATCTCATCTTCAAGCTGTCAAACGAATCATAAGGTATGTTTCGGGTTCAATTGAATTGGGTATTTGGTACACCAAAGACACTAATCTTAATTTGGTAGGTTTTAGTGACTCCGATTGGGCTGGTGATATTGATGATAGAAAGAGCACTAGTGGAGGATGTTTTTACTTAGGAAACAATCTAGTGTCATGGCATAGTAGAAAACAAAATTGTGTTTCTTTATCCACCGCCGAATCCGAGTATGTAGCTGCGGGTAGTGGGTGTACTCAACTCTTGTGGTTGAGGCAAATGCTTGATGATTATGAATTTATAACTAAGTCTTTGAGCCTGTTTTGTGATAATACTAGTGCAATTGATATTTCTAAAAATCCGGTTCAACATTCATGCACTAAGCACATAGACATAAGACATCATTTTATTCGAGATTTAGTAGAAAAAGGGATTATTAGACTTGAATATGTATCCACCGAAAATCAAATTGCAGATATTTTTACTAAGGCCCTAGATTTTGTGAGATTTTCTTCTCTAAAGAAATCTCTTGGTGTGTGTGTTGCTTGAATTCATTTTTTTTACGGGTGTTACGACAATGTTGTTCACACCACTCATAACACCCATTGTTCTGCGTTTAGGTTTGTTAGGCATATGTGTGCATGATTGTACTTAACCAGTGTGTTCCTTATGTTCAAAAAGTTGCTTGGACACGTTAATTCTCAAATGGCTTGTGTTTAATAGTACACTTTGTTCTTAAAATTGTAAAAATCACGAAGCACTTGGAGCACGGCGTTCGCTGCGACGATGCTTTTCAGGCAGCCTAGTGATACTCTAAAAATGTGTTGTGTGACCTACACTGAGTAACTCGGGGCACGACACTCGCTATAACGATGCTTCCTTGTCAAAAAGTGTAGGAGATACCACAACCGAATAAAAAAAAATGATCTCACAACTGAGTAACTAGAAGCATGGCGCTCGCTACGACAGTGCTCTCTTTTCAAAAGGTTGGTTGAGATCAGGTCTATTCGTATTCTTGTTAAGTGCACCATATTTTTGTTTGAGCCCAAAAATTTTTGAACGGTGTCCTCGCAGTGTTATGTAACATCAGGGACAACACCAGTCTAGTACAAAGTGTGCGATTTTTCAGCTTTTTATTTCCTAGGCATCCCTAGATTTTTGCATTTTTTCTTTTTCTGGATTTTAGTGGATACATTGGATTTTCAGATAATCCTATCTACACTTCAATTTCGAATTTAATGACTCCTTATTCTTAGGTTTCTTTTTGCTCACATAATGTTTCATATATTTTTTGTTGGCTCAAAGTTTGGATATAAATCTGCACTCTATCAGCAGTCCATACCACTCTCATGCTACTCTCTCTTTTTCCATGAATTTCTTCTTCCTTTTCCTTCATCCATCTTCTTTGATCTCTCTCCAAAAATTTGTGTTTGCTCATCTCTACAAGTTCTTCCCGCTAGCTTGATATTTCTTTTGTGAGGGGGAAAATTCATTTGGATATGATATTGTTGAGGGGGAGATCTTATTAATTGTTGGTGGCTGAGATATCTGTGAAAACCCTCCGTTCTTTTATGTTTTTGCCCTACACGTCCAGTGTTGTCACTGTGACTGGCAACACTGCCCCAACACTGTGCTTTTGATGTGTTCATTTCAGCTCAGAAAGGGGGAGAAGGGTACCAGTGGTAGTGAATTGGAGGTGAAGAAGCTGAAGTTTGATTTTAATTGGAAGATTGACAATGATTTTAATTGTTCATGATTTTGATGGATATTTTTTTCATGATTGTTTTTGAATGATTAATCTCTAATTCTTTTTGTGATTGGTTGTGATTGCAGAATTGAGGGGGAGAAATTCCACATGAAAGATGATTTAGGTTTTGAGCTGAAAAAGCAAAAAAGGGGGAGATTGTTAGTGTTGGATTTTCCAACATTAATTTATTTTTCCTTTTTCAATCTTTTCCTAAATCATTGAATTGGTTGATTTGATTTCTTGATGATATTAGATTTATCTATTAAGATTTGATTCTAATCTCATATATCTTTCTTTTCAAGAAACAAATAATTCTTAACAAAATTGTTTTATATTTAAGGAAAGAAGATCATATATTTGTGTGCTTGTTTTGTTAGGTTTTGATATGATTGGATTTGAGAGATCTCTGCTGGAGTGTGGTGCAAGTTTGAAGAATCATATGGAGTCTATAAATAGGATGAGAAGACTGAAGATCCAGATGGACAAGGAGAGCTTCAATATTTCGAATCTGTCAGTGTCATGCCGGTATTGTTCACACCATAGACGACACCGCTCTGTCTTCTTTTCTTTATGTCATAGAGTTTGCATGCTCGTGACTTTTTAGTTAAGATAGGGATTTTTGTGAACCATTGTCAGTCTTTACATACGTCTATAGGTTTCCTAGCTATTCACAAAAGATGTATTGAATGCTTGTAAAGAGAATCTTATCTTGAGATTACTCTATCTCCTTGTACTGAAATGATCATATAATAAAGGAGTTTTTGCCCTGAAGGCAGTCCACGAGTATTTGTATACTCGTGGATAAATCTTTGTCGCTTGTTTTTTGTGTTATTATTCCGTTGCATGTTACGCTGGTGTTGTCGACACCGTAGACAACACTGTGTACTCTGATTTTGTTATTATTGTGTTTTCTTGCAGATTACAGACCACGCAAAACTTTCACCGCCTATAAGAATCAAAATTGAAACTAGGAAAACAGATAAGAATGGTAGCAAACTTATAAATTTTCGATTCAATTTTGAGGGCAACATGAGGCGGATTGATTTATGTTGATTCTTCTTCTTGTTCTTAGTTGAAACTCTTGCATTTTGGCTTGGGATCTTCATAGAAATTCTTGAAATCATGAGATACGTTTGATCTTACGTGAGATTTGGTGGAAAAAAAAATCTGCCCAGCAAATCCTGTTTGAGCGCATTGGAGTTTTAATATGTGATCTAGTACAAAATATGACTATGCACCAATGACACGTGGCGATAATCCAACGATGGAATACAAGAAGAAATATGTAATGGGAATAGAGGATCCTGTTCGCATTTAGAGAGAGGGAGGGAGAGAAAATAGGGTTCCATCGTTTAGAGAGAGAGGAGAGAGAAAATAGTGGGATTTTGTTTGAATGTATAATAAGGGTATAACTGGAAGTGGGGTGTCCAAAATTTATGCCGTTATTTTCTGTTATCACACGTGTTCGTCATGCAATTTCCTCATTGCAGGGGGACAGGTGCAAAATTGTATTAGATCCATGCACCCGGTTCGGATTCAGGTCAGGAGGCCCACTTCTCTCTCTCTCTCTCTCTCTCTCTCTCTCTCTCTCTCTCTCTTCACGCATAGTATTTTAATTTTTGCACCTACCAATAGGTTATGTTAGACCTACCTTTACGTCATGTTAAACCTACCTATCTGTTCAGATTTCATACATTTTCTTTTTGTGGAAATACCTCCATTTACCCATTTTTGTATGTCAAGGAACTTATTTACCAATTTTTTTAAAGATGTAAATTTTTACTCATTTTTTGGCCGAAATATTAATAATGCCCTCAACTTAAGTTTATATTTACATAAAGTGGAGATACCTCTGATATCATATCAGTATATTGTGAACACGATATCAGCATATCAGCATTTCATGAACACAATATCGGCATATCGTGAACACAATATTATATTTCGTGTTCATGATACGTTGAACCTTTCTGCATATCTTGAACACGATATTATTTTCCGTGTTCACGATATATGAACAGTTCTGCATATCGTGAACACGATATTATTTTCCGTGTTCACGATATGTGAACAATTCTGCCTATCGTGAACACGATATTATTTTATGTGTTCACAACATGTTGAACCTTTCTGCATATTGTGAACACGATATTATATTTCGTGTTCACGACATGTTCACCTTATCTAAAAGGTAGACGCGGGTAGAGTTTCTGGACACGAGTAGAGTCTCCTGGATTCTTTTCTTATGTAAATATAACTAAAATTAAGGGTATTATGAATATTTCACTTTAAAAATTGGGTAAAAAAGTTATTTTAAAAAAAAAAAGGTAGATAAGTTCATTGGCTTATGAAAATGGGTATTTTGGAAATCCTCCCTTTCTTTTTTGAGTTTGGTTTTTGAATTTTGACACCTACCACTATGTTATATTAAATGTATCTTTACATTATGTTAGACATACCTTTACGTTATGTAAACCTACCATTCTACCCAAATTTCATACCTTAAACTTAAAAAAAAAAACATAGGTTTGACACATGTACTATTACGTTGTATTAGACATACCTTTATGTGTAGTTAGACATACCTTTGTGTTAAGGTAGACCTACCTAGGTCTAATATAACACAAATGTAGGTCTAACTATACATAAAAACAGGTCTATTGGCGTGGAGGCGCGTGAAACAAGCGTGAGAGCACTTTTTTGGGCATTTTGACCAGGTCAACCCTAATGTATGGATCTAGATTTGTATGTCCAACTCATATAAATTTTTGCCAAAATAGAAATTGGAAATCCAAATCATAAAGGACTAATATATTTAAGACAAAACTTAAATATGAAAATAAAAATGTTCAACAAATTATAAAATTCAAAACAGAAAAAGAGATTGAAGAACCCTAAAACCCCCAAAATAAAGATCCTTAAAATCATAGTTGATGATCAGTATTCATCATGCCCCGCGTGTATGATTTTTAGCTATTTTGTAAAATCTATTTAGATTCATTGTTTGCCTTCCATCATTCTTTACAAAGGCCGTTGCAATTGTCAACGGGGATCTTTAAATAAGTTAATTACATGAAAAAGAGTACAAACTTAAGATTTAATTTCAATTGTAACATGAATTTTTAACTGTAATACAATTATCATTTTAACATTTCCATGTACAGTTTTTGTTTGCCATAACTAATTTTTGGAAGATGATTTTAGTCATCTCCTAAACTATATTTAAATGTAACTTAATCATATATTATTCTAATTTTTGTTAGCATAACTAGGTTGCGGTAGGACATTTTCAGTTTCATTAAATGCTTGAATAAATTTAGGATCAAATATATATAACATTAATGGGGAGTTAGAACTTAGATACATCTTTATTTTTCTTTAATGAAGATCACCTAATTAATTTTGTAATACAAACCTAAATCTCATAAATAGAGTTTATTATATTAAATTGAGTTGCAACAGTATATACATGACTTAAAGCCTTATCAATGTAACTTGGTCAAAACTCCTATAAATATACATGACTTCAAGTTTGTAGATCAACATAAAAAATTCTAAATGATTTCTAAAACGTGGGGCCAGATGAAGATCATAATCTTCATAATGATTAGTAGTGTGACAATACTCCATGAAATCGAAGCATTCAAAAAGTCAACTCAGGAACACCTATTTACGGATAAAGAGTACAGAGAAAAAAAGTGTTCACTGAATTTGACAACGGATTGTAGAAACGAGCTTGTCAATGAGATATGCCTGGACCTTAGTGCCACAGTGTCTCTAAGTGATTATTGTTGGGGTGAAGCTTGGTTTTATGGCGAGGATTGCTTCCTCAATGTATTCGTTAAGAACCTACAAAATCATAATGATTGTGGAAGAAATGCATCTGAGATTAGTGCAAGGGCCGGTCCAGTTTGGACATATATTTCGCTTTTTGTATAAATTTAATTGAGCGTTTACGAGTCTCTAGAAATACACTATTTAACGAGATTGTAAAAACTTGAGTAAACTAATAAAAAAACATACTACCCAATGTATTCCAATACATCTAACTTGTTACATATTAATCACGATGCTTCCTTCTCGATTTGTAACATTATTGAGGTGCTATTGTGATCTTACAAACATGAATTCCATGATCTTGTAAACATTAGAATTAAAGAAATAAACACTTAAAAAAACAAAGCATATACATGAGGGAAAAGAAATACCTAAATAAGAATCCAAGGATTGATCATATGATTTCAAGAAATTCCGGTATGCAAAAACATAATAATAAAAAAATGATATTAAATCCATAATAGAACCAGTAAATTTAGAAATTGTATTTAATCTACACACAACCAGTCATAGATTTTCATTTAATGAGCTTGAGGAGGAGATAAGACAATAAATACTAAAAACTTTACATGATCTAAATTCGAACCCTAAATCGTCAATGATGAGATATCGATTATGTTATAAGACCCGTGTAAGCAGTGATAGAATGATTTGGTAGGGAAAGAGCATATATATGACGGTTAAAAGAGTTCATGTCACTTGCTTTTTCTGTATAATTCATATGTTCATTTAAAATCTTGATTTGGATAAACAAAATGAATATTCAAAAGTCAAATCTGAATATTTTATTGCTAATTTATTATAAGTTAAATGATGATATATATTTGAATTACAATTTTAATCGAATTATTGATATCACAAAACTAAACATTTCTTTCGATTTTTGTACAATTCGAAGCACTTAGATTTCAATAATACATATTTTGATTGTTGTCTAGTTTGTCATAGAACATGTAGTACAAAATATGTAAGTTGGTTAATTTCATATACATATATTTATGTGTGTATATATTTATATATATGAGAAGAGACTCGAGTTTGTCCAACTATTAATTTTGTGCAAGTGGTTTCCAATCATATATGAATGGTTGCAATTTTTGATATCTTGACATAGAATTGTTGCATTATTATTGATTAGACATTGAAATCTATATATTTATTTTAATATAAATATTAAATTGATAATCCTCTATTCTGTGGAATAAATATGATTTGATACAAAATACATTTCAAAATTAATTAACTCCTATTACATTTATAGAACTAGTGGTGCACCCGCGCGATGTGCGGCTAAACAATATTTTTAAGGTAAGAAATCAATGTATATATACAATATTTGATTATTAAGAAGATATGAATTTAAATAATTATATTTTACATATTTTTTTATGTATATTGTAATATTAAAAGATATCGAACACTTATATTCATTTACTTTTATAAAAAATTACTTCTTGCATTACACATTACGTAGTATATACTTCTAATATAAAATACATTTTAATTAACTTCTAACTTTATAAAACTTTAAATTATTATATAATAGTGTATATATATTCATATATATGTGTATGTATGTATGTATGTATGTATATATATGTCATCTATAGTACACCGGGTGTATTAATACACCAGAATCTCCACTTATTTTCTGCCATCAGATCTGAGATTATTAAGGTCAAAGTCAACAATGTTCTCGGATCTAATGGCTGGAAATGGTGGAGAGTCTGGTGTATTAATACACGTGGTGTACTACAAAATCACCCTGTATATATGTGTGTGAGGTTTATTCTATAAAGATGCTTAATTTTTTTAATACTTTTTTTTCCTTTTTTTTCTATGAGTGACACTTGTGTGCCCCGGGGGCACGGTGTCCCCAAATTAATCATCATATTGGTGTTAAATACATACTCTACAGGTATAATGTGTATACTCTTCAGGTATCACATATATACTCTTATATAAATATGATACCTGAAGAGTATATGTATAACTCCACAAAACATAAAAGCTATAGAGTATATATATAACACCTGAAGAACATGTATATAACACCTTGATCTGTGTCCCTATGTACCCCAGAGGTATATAAGTTTTGAGTAAGTCTCTTGTGCATCAGGTGCATGGATCTAAGATCCATGCAATCGGGTCGGATCCGGGTAATCCGACCCACTTTTTTTTTTCGCGCTAACTTTTTTTCAATTTTAGTCATGACTTTTAGTTATGTTAAGAATACCTTTATGTAATGTGTAAGAATACCTTTAGGTTACGTTAATGATACCTTTATGCCCAGATTTCATACATTTACGTTAAGTTAGACATACCTTTAGGTTATGTTAAGAATACTTTTAGGTAATGTTTAGGGATACCTTTAGGTTATGTTAAGGATACCTTTATGCCCAAATTTCATACATTTACTTTACGTCAGACATACCTTTAGGTTATGTTGAGAATACTTTTATGTTATGTTAAAGATGCCTTATCCATAAGGTAGTTGTGTTACACATTTTGTACACAATAACATAACATAAAAATATCCTTAACATAACCTAAATGTATCCTTAATATAACGTAAATGTATGTGACCTGGAGCGAATTCTAAGGGTATCAAATCAGGATTTCAAAGGAACCTAGAATCACGATTTCAAAGGTATCTTTAACATCACCTAAAGGTATTCTTAACATATCCTAAAAGTATATATGTTTAATATAATCAAAATGTATTCTTAACATAACTAAAGGTATCCTTAACATAACCTAAAGGTATACTTAACATAACTAAAATGTATTCTTAACATAACGTGGTATGTAACCTAGATCAGGATTTCAAAGGTATCCTTAACATCACCTAAAGGTATTCTTAACATAACCTAAAGGTATGCTTAATATAATCAAAATGTATTCTTAACATAGCTAAAGACCTGGAATCAGGATTTCAAAGGTATCCTTAACATAACTAAAATGTATCCTTAACATAACTGAAATGTATCCTTAACATAACTAAAATGTATCCTTAACGAGCGAATTTGAGCGCATCTGCCCAGGCGCGTGGGAGCTCGTGAGGGCGCGTGGTACGCGCGGGTCGGGTCAGGTGCATGGATCTAGGATCCATGCACCTGATGCATAAAAGTTTTTGTGATAAGTTTTTACCTTTTTCTATTAGTTAATAGTGTTGGAGGGAAAATGATAAATCAATAATTTTGACTAACTTTCCTATTTATATATATATATATATATATATTATAAACTTTTTCTAAAATCTTTTTACACATTTAATGTAGGCCTTTTTTCTTTTGATGGAGTACATGGCTTTTTTTATTAACTTATTATGAATGTTTTATAAAATAAATTTTTGGTCTTTTAATTTTATTTATATTTCTAATATAAATGTAATGTCTTTTTTTTAAAAAAATATTCATTTATGTACATTTATTAAAATAATTTCTGAATTGTTGATTTAAGTTTTTAACATCTTCTTTGTATTCATTTACTAATGTTTCTATTTTTAATTTTTTTTTCATAAAATAGTTTCATGTTTGTCAATTTAAATTTCTACATTAATTTACATTTATTTATAGTATCATTATAAAATGTCGTCAAATTATGATTTCAGATATTTGAAAAGAAAAACAAAGTCAAGGATATTGAAATTAGTTCGAATTCAAACATTATTTCAGCAAGTGTTTTAAACTTAATAGCTCATTAGTTTATTTATAATAACATTAATATTTTGAATATTATAAATGTTTGAATTTTTTTAGTTTTCATTGACTTTGTATATTACTGACATAAGGGAGCCTATTTTAAAATTCGACCCAGGTTCAAATATTGTCAGATCCGGCCCTGATTCTATTTTAAGTTATTTAAATACAATCAACACACGTTATGTTTATTTGATGATGTCATTATTTAACATATGAATGTGTGTTAAATGTGAAGAAACAATAGATGCAATGATCAATTGAAAAAGAGAGAGAAATGATTTAATAATATTCTTGATTTGGAAATTTCCATATTCATGCATGTAAATAATACTAGGAGAAAGAGAACTTTGCATGTGAATGAACACCTCTACTTTTGCAAAATGTGTGTTCCCAAGAAGAGTGATGTTATTCCACGCTCACATGAGATGTTCTATTTCAAACTATTTAAAAAACAATTACCACACGTCACAAAATTATTTTAGTAAATGTACATAAATGAAATGTTGATCCATTAATGGTTCTATTGATTCGGTACAAGTGACATTAGCGTCTGGATATTTGGAAGATTTAGAAATAGTTGGGAAGGCTCAACTAGAAACGTACCTTCCAATAATGTGACTTGTGTTGATGCCTACTGTAAACTGATATCTAGCTAGCTTCATCATCATCATATATATATTGTTGTAATGTTAATGTCTTAGAATCCCTAGAGTAGCAATTTAAGGGATTAGACATGACTCTACTCTATGTTGTGTATACATATATTATTTATCAAAAAAAAGAAAAGAAAACTTGAACCTCAATTAATCATTCTCAAATACTAGATCGATTATGGTTCTGGAGATAATCATTTAAACGTCTTATTTTTGATAATCGAAAAGAACATGATATTGATATTTTCAAGTTCAAATTCAGATTCACTGACAAAGAAGTTGTTGAGTCCAACAAACATGGCTACACCATATTCCATCGATGATGGAGCTATTCTCTTTAATTTGCGCGTTTATAAAGCAAATATCTTTCCATTTTTTCCCCAAATATGTGACCGATTTCGAAATATGAAATCCAAATCCATAAAGAAATCTAACTGGATTCAAAACAAAATTAAACTTCGAAATGAAAATATGATTTAAAGAAATTATAAAATTCAAAACAGAAAAATCAAATGAAAAAGAAATTGAATAACCCCATATGGAAGATCCCCGATCCATTAATGTTGAGTAAGTCTCTTGTGTATCGATCCATGCACCCGGGTCGGATTCGGGTAATCCGACCCGTTTTTTTTTTTCGCGCTAACTTTTGTTTCAATTTTAGTCATGACTTTTAGTTATGTTAAGAATACCTTTATGTAATGTGTAAGAATACCCTTAGGTTACGTTAAGGATACCTTTATGCCCAGATTTCATACATTTACGTTAAGTTAGACATACCTTTAGGTTATGTTAAGAAACCTTTAGGTAATGTATAGAGATACCTTTAGGTTATGTTAATGATACCTTTATGCCCAAATTTCATACATTTAATTTACGTCAGACATACCTTTAGTTTGTTAAGGATACTTTTATGTTATGTTAGAGATACCTTATCGATAAGGTAGTTGTGTTACACATTTTCTACACAAATGTATCTCTAACATAACATAAAAGTATTCTTAACATAACCTAAATGTATCCTTAATATAACGTAAATGTATGTGACCTGGCGCGAATTCTAAGGGTGTCAAATCAGGATTTCAAAGGAACCTAAAATCACGATTTCAAAGGTATCTTTAACATCACCTAAAGATATTCTTAACATAACCTAAAAGTATGCTTAATATAATCAAAAAGTATTCTTAACATAACTAAAGATATCCTTAACATAACCTAAAGATATGCTTAACATAACTAAAAGGTATGCTTAACATAACATGGTATGTAACCTGGAATCAGGATTTCAAAGGTATCATTAACATCACCTAAAAGTATTCTTAACATAACCTAAAGGTATGCTTAATATAATCAAAATGTATTCTTAACATAGCTAAATGTATCTTTAACATAACCTAAAAGTATGCTTAACATAACTAAAAGGTATTCTTAACATAACATGGTATGTAACATGGAATTAGGATTTCAAAGGTATCCTTAATTAACATAGTAAAATGTATCCTTAACATAACTGAAAGATATTCTTAACATAACTAAAAGGTATCCTTAACGAGCGAATTTGAGCGCATCCGCCCAGACGCGTGGGAGCGCGTGAGGGCGCGTCAGACGCGCATGAAAGCGCGTACACGCACGGGTCGGGTGCATGGATCTAGGATCCATGCAACTGATGCATAAAAGTTTTTGTCATTAATGTTTGCCTTCGATCATTGCTTACATGGGCGTTTTAGTAGCTACCGTGCATATTTAATTGGGTTAATTACATAAAATTAAAGGTACAAATATAAGGTTTAATTTCAATTATGATATAAAACTATAATACAATTATCATTTTACATTTTCACGAACGGTGTTTGTTTCCGATAACTAATTTTCGGATCAAGATGCTTTTAGTCAACTCTAAAAATATATATAAATGTTGCTAGTCATAAATTACACAAAGTTTCCATTATGTTTTTTTTTTTTTTTTTTCATTTGTAATAAGGGTAGTGCTTCAGTTCATCAAGTTGGGGGTGGTGGTGGTTTGGTTTGGGGTGTCTGAAGTTAGCATAACTATGTTTCTTTAAGACATTTTTAATTTCGTTAAATGCTTGAATAAATTAAGGATTCAAATATAACAAGAATGGGGAGTCATAACTGAAATACATCTTAATATGTAACAATGGGGAGTCGCAACTTAGATACATCTTAATAAAGATCACTTGAATCCCATATAGAGTTTATTATTTAATTGAGTCGTAACATATGTAGACATGCCTTAAAGTTTTTATCAATATAACCTGGTAAAAAACTCCTAGAAAAGTTTATGAAAATACAAGATTTAAAGTTTGTAGATCATCAAAAAAAGAAAAAGAAAAGTTAACATGATTTCTATATGCAGAACCCAAATGAAGATCATAACGATCATGATGATTAGTAGTGTGGCAATACTCAATGAAATCCAAGCATTCAAAATAAAGTCGAGTCAGGATCACCCATTTACGGATGATAACTATCGTAAAGTGTGTTAAACGAATTTGACGTCGAAATGTAGAAACGACCTTGTCCATGAGATATGCCTGGAACTTAATGCCAATGTATCTCTAACTGTTGGTTGTTGGGATCAAGTTTCGAACAATGGTGAGGATTGCTTCTTCAATGTATTCGTTAAGAACCTCCAAAACCATAATGATTGTGGAAGAAATTCATCAGAGATCAATGCAAGGGCCGGCCAAGTTTGGAATTATGTTGCGAGTTTTATATAAACAAATTAATTGAGTGTTTACGAGAATTCTCTAGAAGTTCTACATAAAATGTCGGTACTAGCTCCTAAAAGTACATTAATTAACGAAATTGTGTAAAAAATTCAATAAAGTAATAAAAAGTATTACCGAATATATTCTTATAAAAAATCTAATTCGTTATGTATTAACCAAGATGCACCTTCCTTCTTTGCTTTGTAACATTAGTGATCTATAAACATTAGAAGTATGGGAAATAACTCTAAAAAAAAAACATATGTGTGTGTGAGAGGGGGAAAAACCAGAATTAAGAATCCAAAGGATAATCAAATCATTTCAAGAAAACTACACTATAGATGAAAATAATTAGAATTATATCTTTAAAACAACCACTAAAAATATGTGTCACTCTTTCATTGATTTGATCTTCCTCCTAACTAAAGTTCAATTAAGTTTATTTTTTTATATCAATTAATACTCAATTAAATAAATTATTAAATTTTGATCAATCTATAATCAATATTAATTAACTTAAGTTTTTTTATGTTAAATAGAAAAAAGGAATATTATTTATTATTTTCTTCAACTCATTTTTATTATACAAACAATAGAATTAAATGTTGAAACAAATAAAATTAATGAAAATCAAATTTTGAGCGCATCACATTAATTTTATCTTAAGTGTAAAAACGCAGTATAATGCCCCGTTTCTTTAAAGAATAAAATCTCACTTGGGTATTACTTTATATAAGAAATTGACCCTTTCATAAAATAAAGATACATAAATTCAAGAAAAATAATTACGAAATACAGTTTTTGGAAAATGCAACGGAAGCGATTTACTTAAAATTCCTTTTTCTCCAATCCATCTTCAAACACTTTAAAAGACGGAATACATGAATGTTTTCTTGGATATACTGTTGTAAAATTAAATAAATAAAATCATAGAAGGGAAAATCTTTTTGAACCTTAATATCACCGGCTCCCAGCATTCACCGCTCACATACCATGCTCTGAATACTTTTTAGCTGAAAACATTTTTACACATAGGGGTAAGTGCCAGAAAACACTCAGTGGGGTTCATTTGTACTGTCGAGGGAATACATAAAGTACACGTAGCCATATTATAACAACAAATCACATTATGGACTCCCGAGTAGTCCTTTGAAACCTGTGGATAGGTTTCCAGAGAAAGCCTAATAGGGCCCCAAGCCGACCCTATGAATTTTTTACACCCGCATATCGGGTTTCCGAATAATACCCTATGTCTTAGGTTTCTGAAGAATACCCTACTTGGCATGAAAGCGCATGCGCAATTACATTTCAAATAATGGTTCTCACATAACACATAGTACACGTTAATCACGTTCACGTAAGTTCATATAAATCACAACAAATACAAATAGATAAATAAATCCTTTGTCATGTATCGGTTTCTAAATAAACCCCTCTTGTACGGGTATTATCCCGACTTTTCTTCATTTAAAACCAGTCACATTTGTATCCCTCGAAAACATTAATCTTTGAAAACATATAATTTACTCGAAAATCAATCATAAAATAATAACGATCAACTTGAAATCAACTTCACTTGATTACTGAATTTAAAGTCACATAATGCAATAAGTTTCACTTAACAAATTGTACAACTAGAAACACATTTATTTGATAGGATTTTACCCCTACCTTAGATATCACTGTACTGACAATAGTTCGTTGCCTTACTTCTCCTTATTCTTGCATTTCTCTCGTATTTCCTACAAAGTATAGAAGCGCGACTTATCATCTCACTTAATCGTCTATAATTGACATAATCTATTAAATGAATCCTCGAAAAGGTTCTAGGTTTAGGGTTTACTTGAAATTAGGGGTTGTAGATCATAACCCCAAAATTATAGTTTTATATTTGAATAATTTCATGTAAGGGTCACTTTGTCATTTTATCATAATTGGAGTTTAAATGGAAAGGCTCAAATGGTTACCGTTACAATATACAATTTCTGAAAATTCCTTGGAAGTCCTAAGGGCAAAACTGTTACATTATATATCATTTTGGTGTCCTTTTGCTATTCTGTCTAAATAAGGAACTGAAATTGAAATCCTCAAAACTATAAGGGTCTGATAGCAATTTACCTAAAGTTCTGGGTCAAATATTAATTATCCGATAGTTGAGTTTTGCAGATAAGTCCCTAACCTTAATTAAATTTACAATATAAAACCCTCACCTTCAAATGCCTTCCTGCCACCATTGTACCTCCTCATCACCGCCGATACTTCACCATGCCGTCGCCGGCAACCCAACAACACCCAACACGACCCAACCCAAACAATCACAGCACAACTCACGCACAGCCATTGAATCCACTCCCGGCGTTACAAGCGGTCGCCAACAGCAGGACCCATCGGTGCAACCACTGCGCCGGCCACGATATGACAAGCCCACAACTTCACCTAGAGCCGTCAATCTCGGTGGTGCCCCACAACAAGAACGACGGCGGCGGCAGGGAGATCGAAAGGAGATGAAGAGAAAAGGCAGGGGAGGAGCTGTAGTGGCGGATCCAGGATTTGAACAATGGGGGTTCGAACAAATAAATAAATATATAACAAAGAAACATTATACATAAAAGTTGTTCGACTAAAATATGCAAATACATGTTACAAACCATTCAACTAAAAATTATAATTACAAACTACAATTTTATCCTTCGAGTCTTCATTTTTTTGAAGCGATCCACCACATTATCATCAGAAATTTGTAAGAACACATCATTCTCAATGAAAGTGACCAAAAAATCATTCAATAATTGATCACCCATACTATTTCGCAATTTATTTTTGACATATGTCATCCCTGAAAACACCCTTTCCACACCTGCAGTAGCGACTGGGAGAATCAACACCAATTTGATAAGCAAATACACTAACTGATAAGTGACATGCTTGTTTGTCTCTACTAGCTTCTTTGAAAGAGCACCAGGATCAAGTAAATCTCGAAACCTATCATCCTTTTGCATATCTTCAATGAATATGTCGAGATTGCTTTCAAGAGTCATCAAATCAATACTTGAAAACTCAGATGGATAAAATGTAGCAAGTTTGAGTATTTTTTCTTTGTCAAAAGAATAGAAACAATCTTTGGGATTTAAACAAGACATGCATGTAAGCAACTCCATATTCACCTCATCAAACCGATCATTGAGTTCATTAAGTTGCAAATCAAGCACTCCTAGGAAAATTTGAACCCGAAAATGTTGAAGGTTTGTCTCTTGTTGAACAAAACGTCTCGATCTTCCTCGTGGCATATAAGGAGCATCCATATTAGGAACAACAATATCATGCTTAGTGCAAAATAAAGTGGTCTTACTCAAGAGAGTTTCCCGTCCACAATCCCTTGTTTTTTGCAATAAGCGTTTGGTTAGAGAGACAAGAGACATGACATTAATAATATCTTGATCTCTTCTTTGCAAAGCAAGACATAAGTCATTAGTATAGCCAAAAATAGTTAACATCAAGTGGGCCATAAAACCAAAATCGAATGACTCCAATGAGTATAAAATGGTTTGAGCTTTTACCTTATCTTCCGAACATGGAGCATTCTCCCCAATCATCACAAGTACCTCAACAATTGTAGGAAATAAATGGATCACATTCAAAAGAGTTTTATAATGAGACCCCCAACGAGTATCCCCCGGCCTTTTCAAACTAACCTCTTGATTCAAACCCGATCCACTCTCAAGTTCACCAATTTCCAATGCTTCAATGATTTTTTGAGCTCGAACCATTCGAATCATTTCTCTTCGCTTACAAGAAACTCCAATCACATTCAACAAGTTTGCAAGTGTTTCAAAAAGTCAACCACAATCGTTGTTTTTTTTAGCAACCGCAACAAGTGTTAATTGAAGTTGATGAGCAAAACAATGAACATAATAGGCACATGGAGTATCCTTCATAATCAAAGTTTTAAGACCATTTATCTCCCCCTTCATGTTGCTAGCTCCATCATATCCTTGACCACGAATGTTAGAAGGACTTAATGAATGCTCTACAAGCAAAGATGTTATTGCATTTTTAAGTGACAAGGCAGTAGTATCACCAACATGTACAAGTCCAAGAAAATGCTCCACAACCATTCCTGTTTTACCATCAATGTAACGCAACAAAAGAGCTAATTGTTCCTTTTGAGACACATCACTTGACTCATCAGCCAATATACCAAAGTAGTCATCTCCAAGCTCTTCTATAATACGCTTAGTTGTTTCTTTTGCACAACAATTAATGAGATCCTTGTGAATTGTGGGAGATGTCATTTGATTATTGTGTGGAGCATTTTCCCTACTGACATTTTTAACATCTTCATTATGTTCTGCAAGCCATGTCAAAAGCTCAAGAAAATTTCCCCTATTACTTGATTCTCCACTTTCATCATGCCCACGACATGCCAACCCTTACCGCAAAAGAAACCTCAAACAACTAAGTGAAGCTTTCAACCGAATTTCATACTCAATTTGAATCATATCACTTGCATTATCAAAAGCATACACAATAGAACTCTTCTTTGAATCTCTTAAATTCACATACTTTTGATAAGCAAGATTATGAGCACTTTTAATTCCACCAACATGCTTCTCAAGTCTATTTGATTTATTCCATGATCTAAATCCTCCATAAACAAATGCATCTCCCCCAAAATTAAAATCAATCTCATTCTTGAACAAGTAACAAATGAAACAAAATGCAACATCTTTCTCAATACTATATTCAAGCCAATCATATTTTTTAAACCAAGAGACACTAAATCGATGCATACCTCCAAGTTCTCTTTGAGGAAAGACATGAACATTCGGTTGGCAAGGTCCTTTAAGAATATATGCCCTTCTTACCGCATTTCGTTGTTTTGGAGGATAATCCATTATACTTATTCTTTTGCCCGGATCATTAGGAAGAAGTTCAACATCATATAAAAACTCCTCCTCGGATGATGCTACACTATAAGTAGTTGAACCACCCGATTCCATTTTGGTATCTTGAGTTTTTGGTGAATTAAATGATTGAGATAATAAAGACTCACTAGGAGGTGATTCATTTTCTATTGGTGAAGAACAAGAAGTTGCTTGAAATTTCGCTTTCTTGAACATAAATTGTCGAAGATCGAGTTTTTTCTCCATTCCCTTTGTTTTGTTCTTCATTCCTAATTAAATTAATAGTAAATCATAAGAATACAATGCATGAAATATATAACTTCAATTTTATTAGAAATTAACAACTATAATATCAACACACATCATGAACTCATTGAAATCACAACACAAATATCATAAAATGAATACATTTCATACACATTTATGAAAATACATAAACCCTAATTTATAAACAAATAAAATTACATTAACCAACTAATAGTAGTCATCAAATGAATATGAATATGATATTGAAACCTTAATAAGTATAATTATATATAATATAAAAGAGAAGGAAAAAAAAAGAAATTACCTCAAGATTGGCAGCAGCAGCGTTCGCACATTTGCAGGAAAGGAAGGGAAAAGAGAGAAAGGAGCTTCTTTGGGAAACTAGATATATTTATAGTGACATTTTTGTAATTAGATAATTTAGTAAAGGGTAAAATAGCAAATATATAATAAAATTTTTTTTTCATGGGGGTGCACTTGCACCCCCTTGATCCTGTGTACATCCGCCCCTGAGGATCACCGCCCAGGACGCAGCGCGACGTCCCTCCGAGGGCGACGAGCCGCAATGGAAGAGAAAAGAAATTGGAAGAGAAGGGAGAAAAGAGCAAAAGAAAAATGGAAGACCGTGTCTTTGCCGCCCTGCGCGGCGGAGGTGACGACGGTTCAAAAACTCGGGCCCATACCCGTGATAGGCTCACCGAGCTCTACAAAGTGGGCCAAAGATTTCACCGGAAACGGTGGTCGGCGGTGGTTCTGTGGTGGTGGCAATGGTGCGAATCGAGAGGAGAGGAAAGAGAGTATAATTTTTCTTTCCTTATTTGGTCACTTGTCTTCATTCCGCAAAGGCAAAAACTTGTGTGCACCAAGGCACGGACCCGACCCGGCGCGTGGTCCGCCTCCACACGCACCCCTAACATAGCTGGTGTGCGTCCACACACACCTGATTACCTAGTTGATGATTCAGTGATGAGTATTACATGTATGATCTATAGGTATTACACTTATATTTTTTGAGATTTAATGATAGGTATTATGTGTTTACTCTATAGGTATTACATGTATACTCTATAGGTATTACAAACTTACTCAATTAAGGTATTGATTTTTTGTTATATTTTTTGTTCTATAGGTATTACATGTATACTTTTAAGGTATTACATGTATACTCTTAAGGTATCATGTGTTCATTCAATTAAGGTATGAGTTATTTGTTTTTACTTTTGTGTAGGCATCACAAGTTTACTCTATAGGTATCACGTGTATACTCTATAGATATTACAAACTAACTCAATTAAGTACTCTATAGGTATTACATATTTACTCTATAGGTATTACATTACTGTATGGTGAGTTTAATATTTCTAAACAATAAAAAGACGATTTATATCATATTCTTCCTTTTTTTTTTTTTCTGCAAATTGCAGAATTCATATGAATTATCATCACATAAACATTGTACAAAGAAACCCTAGAGCAAATCCATACAATTAATTATCCTTTGCAAAATTAGAGGAGGAGGAGGAGCAGAGGAAGAGGAGGAGGAGAAGAAGAAGAAGAAGAAGAAGAAGAAGAAGATGATGATGATGATGATCGAATGAGGAGGAGGAGGAGGAGAAAAAGAAGAAGAAGAAGAGGAGGAGGAGGAGAAGGAGGAAGAAGAAGAAAAAGAAGATTGGATGAGAAGAAGAAGAAGAAGAAGAAGATCGATAAAATAGAGAAAAAAAAAAGAAAAAAAAAATATATAATCCGGGTCGGGTTGGGGGTACGGATCCTGGATCCGTCCCCGGGGACACCCAAGTCCTACTCTTCGCAAAAGCTTGGTCAAAATAAGAGTAAATGGTTGTTGGATTATCTTCTTTTGTAGGGTGAGATGTCACAATCTGTGAGGAGAGAGAGTGTGACAATGATTCTCAAACTATCATCCAAAGCCTTTCCCAAACATATACATTTATTAGAAATGGGTTGGAGGAACCACATTTACGGGAATATACATTTATTTCTTTGGGCCAGGTTTGTTTTGGGCCCAATTTCACTAATTAAAATTGAACTAAACCAAATTACACTACATAATTCACTTATCGCACCACTAATTGAAACCTTAAATTATTTTTAAATTTAATATTAAAAATAATAATATTTCTAAGATTATTTTACTCTTTATTCAACCTTACCTACATTGAATTACATGTAACATGTGAAAAAAATAAACATAAAAAGTAGAACTTTCTTCAACATTCTTTCATTTCTTAAGATAAGTGACCAAATTTAATAAATTGAACATCATCATTAGCATTAATTCTTAATTCTTATCAATATTGTAAATATTTTGTATGTGTGTTCAAAAAACTACAAAATTTTTTTAAAAAATTCTTTTTAAAAAGGCGGGCCTGCCCACTTGGCCCATGGGCTAGCTCGCCAAAAGCCCACCCCTGCCAAGATCTGCCCCGCTTAGGCCCGCCTTTTAGCGGGCTCCAACATGCTAAGGTCCACCCTCCATTATTTTTTGGTAACTACGACATAAAAAATAAGAATTTGAATTTATTTAAGAAGTTGAAATTTTAAATCTTAATTTCCATTTTCAACGTTTATGTTTATTAAAAAAAATTAGAAAAATCTAAATTGTATTTATACTTTTCAATATTAATATGCTAACTTCAAATGTTAATGATGATTTTATCAGATATATGTCCAAAGTTGTAGAGATAGAAAGTTAATAGAAATTATAATTTGAAATGAAAGGATTAAAGATAAAAAGATATAGAATATTTCATGTGTAAGGGTACGTATAATTGAAAATTTAGTACACAAGTTAAAGTTTATTTTAGTCAATATTTTTGTTTTATCGATTATCAAATACATTTAGTTACTTATTTAAATCTTTTTCTATTTTTTTTTCGCCATATCATTTTATGACTAATTATGTATATATAAAATGAACTATTGTTAACAATTGGTTACATTTACTAGTGTTCATAATTATTAAACATAATAAGTAGTCGTTTAATCTTAATTTCTTCGATCAGTTTTATTTCTTAATGCATACTATTTTAGTGACCAAATATATAGTTTTCCTATAAGGTTTTAAGACATTTATAAACTTATTATATAAGTTAAATTTCTAGTTTTATATTCTATTTTCATTGTTATTATATAATAAATATTAATGCCCTTATGTGATATCAAATATTTTATAATTTTTTTCAAACTCTTTTACCTGTATCTTAAATTTTAATTAATAGGAACCTCTAAAGGCTTTTTAAGAACATTTTAAATGATTTTAAACATGTCATTCAATATTTCCATGTATTCAATTATTTTATGAGTAGGTCTTGCGTGCCCCCGAGGGCACCGTGCCCCCAAACACTTATTGTAATACCTTTAAAAAATATGAGTAATACCTTAACATGTAACAAGTAATACCTTGAATAATATCTTCACTAAAACATATATTTCAATTATAGATGTAATACCTTATGAATATGCAACTAATACCTTATGAGTATACCACTAATACCTTCAAGAATATACCACTAATAACTTATGAATACACCAATAATATTTCATGAATATATTTCTAATACCAAACTAATAATATCTTTGGGGGTACGGTGCACCGGGGGTACGCAAGTTTTTGCCTTATTTTATTCTGCACAATTAATGTACTCATGAACTCACGGCCATCTTAGAACATTTATTTCTATGATTCTCACTTTTGTGTACATATTCATATTTATTATCAATTACTCTATTTTATACTATAAACCATGTTTTATCCATTTTTATAATATCAATTTCAACCCTCTAACATGATTAAATTAAATTGAAGCAAGTAAAGAAAACTCTTTATAATGGATAATAACGTGATTCAATATTTATTTTATTTTTTCTATTTAGTTATAAAAGGCAAGAGTTTCGTTACATTCTAAACTCCTCTTAAAAAAAGTTTACATGTTTTTATTATTTTTCTTTTATAATCTTGAACATTTTAAATTTTAGACTAAAATTAGTCTCATGTTAAAGTATAATACTATTAGAAGTTAGGGTTAATTTCACTGTTGGTCGTGTGTGTGAGACACATTCCATTTTTTGGTCCTTTATGTTTTAATTTTTTTCAATTTCAATCAATTTATGTCAAAATTTTCAAAGTTGCTGGCGTGACTTTGTCTTTTGATTAATTAATTAATTTTTCAATTATTTTTGTCGGAGTTTTCTCCTCCAACCATCTGCTTGTTAATGGTTGCCACATCACCTGCTATCGAAAAACCCTCAAAACTCTAATTGTCATCTCAATCCCTATATTTTTGGTCAAATTCAACTCGACATCATGTTTCCATTAAATTTTCATAAAAATATGACAAAAAAATACACTATTATCATCTAATAACTGCCACCATAGTCGCCGAAACTCTATTACCGTCTCTCAAGTTGAAAACCAACTTTTCTTCTAATTTTAACAAAAATGCACAAAAATTCACATCAAAATTAATTCTCTCTACAATCCCAACAAAATTCATATCAATATTTGTAACGTCCCGTTTCTTTATAAGGACAAATTTCGTTTAGGTGTTACTAACGTTAAAAATTCACCATTTAAAGATTAACAAAGAAAGATAAATTCAAATTTCGAAAAATGCAACAGAGGCGATAAAAATAGACATTTGTTTAAATACATATGTTTGAAATTTATAAATGAAAGTCTTTATTAAAAACTTCTGCGACCTTGATTATATCAGCTACTAGCATTCACTGCTAGCACACTACGCCCTGAATACTTTAAGCTAAAAATATTTTTACATATAAGGGTTGGTGCCAGAAAACACTCAGTGGAGGGGGAATCATATATACATTTTCACATTCTACATTTAACATCAAAGAAAACACATAACCTCTTCTAAGCATATACCTCTTCTGGAGTTTTTAAGTCTCGTGTGTGTGTATATATATATATATATATACATGTCTGTCAGTATAAGTCCGTCAATATATATATGTCCATCAATATAAGTCTGTCAATATATCTAACCGTCATCTGGAATTTCAAATCCAGCATATATATATATATATATATATATAACCATCAATAAATACCCGTCATCTGGAGTTTTAAGTCCAGTATATATAACCGTCTATAAATACCCGTCATCTGGTGTTTTAAGTCCAGTATATATAACCGTCAAGAAATACCCGTTATCTGGAGTTTTAAGTCCAATATATATATAACCGTCAATAAATACCCATCGTCTGGAGTTTTAAATCCAGTAAATATATAATCGTCATTGGGATCCCACCTTTACATGCGCATGCACATTCACAATCATTTCACACTTAATAAACATTTAGCGATCAACATATACATTCACCATTCAAAACACAACATTTATCGTTCCGCATTCACCATTCAAGGTTCACTTATTAAGGTTCACCATCGTTCAATTAATGTTTCCATAAACTTATGGGTAACAAATGCAAATTTCAGAGAGTCTTGGATTAAAATCTAATTATTGAAAAATATGAGGTTTGCAAAGAGCCCCTAAGCTTATTAAATTCACAACCCAAGTACCTTCCCCTCAATTATATCTAATTTACCAACAAAGGACCAGCCCCTTTTTTCCCCGCACCAGTTGACTTCTGCCACCACTGCCGACGACAAGCGCCGGCAACGACCACCATAACACAGCCCAAGCCAGACACACGTAGACACCCGCAGTGGCGCCGTCGATTCCACCTTCACACGTCATTGGCCCCAAGCACACCCAAAGATACACCAACCCCCATGAGTTCACAACTACAAATAAAACGCACCCTCACAAACTCAGCACAACCACACGCCACGCAACAACTGTTGCATATAAGCGAAAGCAATAAAAGTCGATTGTCTAACCCACATTAGATGAAAATTTACAATCGAGATAATAAAAGAAGTGAGACACGAGATTTACGTGATTCGGAGAAATAACTCCTACGTCCACGGTGGTGTAGCCAAGTATTTATTTAAAATACTCAAGAGGATTACAAATTATTAGCCTCACAGAATGTTTATCCTCACAAATGTCTCTATTTTCTAGTTTTTCTGCTCACTTAACAAAACATAAAATACAAGCCTATTTATAGGCGCAAGTAGATGAATCTAGATACATTTGAAGAATGTATCATACTTATGAGGATTAACTCTCTTCTTGACTAGAAGTTGGAGAGACATGCATAGGTTCATGGATCACCATCAATTTGAGTCAATGTATTTTTCCAACAATCTCCACCTTGACGAAAAAATCCCGTATCCTCAAACTGATATACTGACTATCCAATGTTGATCAGGTCCAAGCAATGGACAAACTTATCTCGAGTAACCACTTTTGTTAACATGTCGGCTGGATTTTCGGTAGTTGCTATCTTCAACAATCGAATATCATCTTCATTGATAATGTCTTGAATGAAGTGAAAACGAACATCAATATGCTTGGTTCGGGCATGATGAACTTGATTTTTTGACAAACAAATAGCACTTTGACTATCACAAAAGATCTCAACATGTTTTTGGGCAACACCAAAATCATTCACCAAGCCATGCATCCAAATAGCTTCTTTAAAAGCTTCAGTGACCACCATATATTCAGCTTCAGTAGTGGATAAGGCAACCGTGGATTGGAGTGTCGAACGCCAACAAACGGGTCCACCAGCCATAGTGAACACATATCCGGTAGTAGATCTCATTTTGTCAAGATCACCGGCATAGTCTGAATCCACATAACCAACCCCAAATTTATCAAACACGAGATTATCCCTTTTTTGAAATTTCAAACCAAGATCAACAGTGCCACGAAGATATCGAAGTATCCACTTCACAGCTTGCCAATGTTCCTTTCCTGGATTGTGCATGTATCGGCTAACCATACTAACAACATACGAAAGATCAGACCGAGTGCACACCATATCATACATCAATGATCCAACAATATTTGTATAGGGAACATTTTCCATGTATCTTCGTTCTTCATCAGAAGTCGGACATAAAGAAGAACTTAACTTGAAATGAGAGACAAGCGGAGTACTTACAGGTTTGGTCCAACCATGCATGTCAAATCTCTCCAAAATCTTCTTTAAATATTGTGATTGTGACAACCAAATGATACCTTTAGGACGATCCCTCTTTATCTCCATTCCAAGTATCCGTCGAGCCTCGCCTAAGTCCTTCATTTCGAATTCTTCTCTGAGTTGAGCCTTCAATTTAACTATCTCCACCTTGCTCTTGGATGCAATCAACATATCATCCACATACAAGAACAAATAAATATAGGAGCCATCAAGATTTTGAAAGTACACACAATGATCAAATTGGCTACGAGTGTACTTGTGCTCCACCATGAACTGATCAAATCGAGTATACCATTGTCGAGAAGACTGCTTCAAACTGTACAGGGATTTCCGAAGTTTACAAACCCAATTTACTTTTCCAGGAACATGAAATCCATCAGGTTGAGAAATATAGATTTCATCTTCAAGTCTCCATGCAAGAAAGCTGTCTTAACATCAAGTTGGAAAAGCTCGAAATCAAATTGAACTACCAACGCCAACAACACTCGAATGGACGAATGTTTCACAACAGGAGAAAAAATCTCGTTGTAGTCAATACCCTCCTTTTGAGCATATCCTTTGGCCACCAATCGAGCTTTGCATCGAATACCTTGAGTGTCATCTTTCTTTGCATACACCCATTTGCATCCAATAGCTCTTTTTCCCTTAGGAAGTTGCACCAATTCCCAAGTCTGATTCTTTTTCAAAGACTTCATTTCTTCCTCAATGGACTCCTTCCATTTCGAGCATTCAGAACCTTGAATAACATCTTTGTAGCTATTCGGAATTCCCTCAATCACAAGGAGTGCAAATGCAACTAAATTCTCAAATCGAGCTGGCCGTCTGATTTCTCTCCGAGGTCTATTCTTTACAATAGATTCAACTGCCTCAGGCTCTCGATTCTCTTCTTCGAGACATTCTTCCATCTGCTCGAAGTCCTCCACCTGATTAGAGTTTTCCTCATCATCGATTGGTTTATATCGACAAGATTCCCTTACGGGAATAACCTACTCAGGAGCAACAGTGACTTTCTTAGCTTGCTCAGGAGGTACATCGGTCTTTTTCAAAAGCATCACAGATTCATCAAATGTCACGACTCTTGATGATTTTCTTTGACTCAGGACACCATAACCTGTATGCTTTAACTCCTGAACTAAAGCCCATGAAGTTAGCTTTCTTTGCTCGAGGATCAAGTTTTGATTCAGAAACATGATAATAAGCAGGGCAACCAAAAATATGCAATTTATCATAATCATTAACAGGTTCACCTGACCATTTTTCAAATGGTGCTATATCCCCGTTTGCAACAGTAGGTAACCGATTCACAAGGTGAACTGCATAGTTGATTGCTTCTGCCCAAAATGCTTTGCTCAAGCTCTCCTGGGACAACATGCACCGAGCCTTCTCTACCAAAGTCTGGTTCATCCTTTCGACGACCTCATTCTGTTATGGATTTCCTGGAACAGTGAAGTGGCGAACAATTCCTTCTTTTCGACAAACTTCAAGAAAATGATCAAATTTGTATTCACTATTAGAATATTATTGAAATCATGCATAATATTAGGGTTTGTTGATAGACAACAGTTTTCTATGTGTTGTTGTATTTCTGTTGTGTATCATGTTTTGGATATTTTAGTTAGTTATTCCACGTAAGCAGGTTGTTAGGTAGTTGCTTTCTCTCTCTTGTATTTTCATCTATAAATACTCATTGTATCTCTATTTTCAAACTAATCCAAAAATATCTTTTTCTTTCTCTTTGATTTTGATTTCAATATGGTATCTTAAGCCTGGTTTCTTCTTCTTCTTCTCCTTCTCCCATGGCGCAAGTTCTTCTGCCTTCTTTCACCACTCTCACGCTCAGGCTTGATCGCTCCAATTACTCGTACTGGAGGTCTCAAGTTTTAGCTACTGTGACTGCGCATGGCTTTGATTCCTTCCTTCATGGTGATGAAGACATGGTTCCAGAAGAATTCGAAGTCGGTGTTAATGGTTCTAGCAGTCGTCGTGCTGAGTTTGTCGAGTGGATTCGTAAGGATCAATTTCTCAAGAGTTGGATTTTGAGCTCGATTTCTGAGTACATGCTTGGTTTTGTGAGTAGGTTTCCGCATGCTTTTGAAATTTGGCGTGCCTTGGAGCAGTTATTTCGTTCACAATCGAAAGCTCGAGCAATGAATCTTTGATTTCAGTTGCAGACTATGAAGAAAGGAGATATGCAGGTTGCTGACTTTTTCATGCACATGCAAAATTTGGCTGATCAACTGCGTGCAGCTGGTCATTCCATTCCTGATGAAGATCTTGTTCTCTATATTCTCGGAGGATTAGGATCGGAGTATGAAAGCGTGGTTGTGAATTTAACCACGCGCAGTGATGAAGTGTCGTTGTCTGAGGCTCAGTTTGTTTTTCAGACTCACGAGATGCGCTTGACTCAGTCTTCTTCGGCTGTTGCTCATGTTACTCACACTTCTTCCTCTTCATCGTCTCCTGTTGGTAGTGGATCTAATGTTTCTCCGACTGCTCACATCAGTGTTGCTAGGGGTGGCTATTCTGATCGATCTCGTGGTTCTTATCGTGGCAGAGGTCGAGGCCGCTTCTTTCGTGGTGGTCGTGGTGTTATTTGTCAGTTGTGTGGCAAATCCAATCACGTTGCTGTGAAATGTTTCAGGTGTTTTGATGTTTCATTTCATGGCCTGGAAAATTCGGCTCAGCCTCCTCAAGCTAATTTCCTTCATACTTCGAATGCTCAACATCAGACTTCTTCCTCTGAACACTCACTTGCTCCATCTCCATCTCCATCTCATGGTGTCTTTCCCTCCACTCCGGATTGGGTTATTGATAGTGGCGCAACTCACCATGTGACTTCGGCATTGGACTCTCTTCAACTGCAATTTTCCTATAATGGTAAGCAAAAGCTTGTTGTTGGTAATGGTTCTTCCTTGCACATATCTCACACTGGTTCCACCTCTTATCCTTCTCTTACTTCTTCTCATGTTCACTTGAATAATGTTCTTTTTGTTCCAGACATTACCAAAAATCTTTTAAGCATCTCTAAGTTTTTACAAGATAATGCAGCCTATATTGAATTTCATGCACATTTCTGCCTTGTTAAGGATCTAACCACTCATCAAGTGCTATTGAGAGGATTGCTTAAAGATGGCTTCTACCAGCTAGATCTCTCCCATCTCCACTTATCACCTGCTTCGTCTTCGATTGTGGTTCCATCTAATTCTTCTTCTCCTGTTTTGCAGTCTCTTGTTTGTAATGCTTCTAGTTCAAATTCCTTATGGCATAATAGATTAGGGCATCCTTGTAAGAACACTCTTACAAGAGTATTGAATGAAATAAAGGTTCCATGTTCTACGCTTTCCAATTCTTGTGCCGCATGTAAACTTAGCAAGTTGTATCAAGTGTCTTTTCCTTCAATCTTACACACTACTACACAGCCTCTTGACATCATTCATAGTGATGTTTGGGGTCCTGCAGCTACTCCTTCTAGGGAAGGGTACAAGTATTATGTGTTGTTTGTTGATGATTTTACTAGATATTCTTGGATTTACCCTTTTGTTGCAAAATCCGAAGTGTCAAATGTGTTTCAAAAATTTTTACCCCTTGTTGAAAGGTTGTTTAACACTAAACTAAAAGCCATTCATTGTGATATGGGTGGAGAGTTCAAAGCTTTAACTCCTTATCTTCAATCTTTGGGTGTTGTTATTCGAAATTCTTGTCCTTATACTCACCAACAAAATGGTCTAGTAGAAAGGAAACATCAATCGGTTGTGAACATTGGTTTATCTCTTTTGAGTCATGCTTCTTTGCCTTTAAAATTTTGGTGGGATGCTTTTAACACTGCCACCTTTCTTCTCAACCGTTTGCCTAGTGCTCCTCTTCAAGGTGTTACACCCTATTTTAAACTTTTTCATAAGTCACCTGATTATTCATTTCTCAAAGTGTTTGGGTGTGCTTGCTTTCCATATCTAAGACCATATAACAAGCATAAGCTTCAATTTCGTAGTCAAAAGTGTCTATTTGTTGGTTATAGTTCATTACACAAGGGATATAAATGCTTGCATCCTAGTGGTAGACTTTATGTGGCTAGAACCGTTGCATTTCATGAGGAAGAATTTCCATATGATTCACTTTTCAATGCTACTTTACATGAGTCTCATCCATCACCTTCACATGCTATTTCTAGCCTACCTATTCTACCTTCTTCTTCTCCATGTTTGCCTATTTCTAGCACTTCTTCTTCCAATTCTGATCCTCTTGATCTAGCTGCCAATGCCTCTACCAGCCTTCCCTCATCAGGTAATACTTCTTCTCCATTATCTTCTTCCCATGCAAATCATTCTTTAATTCTTTCTACTTCCATTCACCCTATGACCACTAGGTCCAAAAGTGGTATTCACAAGCCCAAATTTTATGCTGCTTCTATATTTTCCATTGATCTTTTGACCCAAGAACCTATTACTGTGGCACAAGCTCTTACTTGTCCTCATTGGAAGCATGCTATGGAGGATGAGTTCAAGGCTCTACAACAAAATAATACATGGAGGTTGGTTCCTATTGATCCCAATATCCATCCCATCACAAATAAATGGGTGTTTAGGGTTAAGAAACATCCTGATGGTAGCATTCAAAAGTATAAGGCTAGATTAGTTGCAAGGGGTTTTCAACAAAATGCAGGGGTGGATTTCTTTGAAACGTTTAGCCCTGTTGTCAAACCACTCATAATTCGGATTGTATTCACATTAGCAGTTACAAAGGGGTGGCAAATTCAGCAGGTGGATGTAAATAATGCCTTCTTGAAGGGTGATCTTAAGGAGACCGTTTATATGTTCCAACCTGAGGGCTTCGTTGACACTACTTATCCCTCTCATGTGTGCAAGCTTGAAAGGTCTTTATATGGATTGAGGCAAGCACCCAAGGCTTGGTATGACAAGCTTACTTCCTTCTTGTTGGCTCACGGTCTTCATCGGTCCAAGGCAGATAGTTCACTCTTTCATGCTTCTTTTGGAGATAAATTGCTTGTTGTTCTTGTGTATGTGGATGACATTCTCATCACTGGAGATGATTCCCGTATGATTCAAGATCTCATTCACAAGCTGGATACTAAATTCTCACTGAAACACCTAGGTGAGGTGAGTTACTTCTTGGGTACAGAAGCTCATAGGACACCTCAAGGCATTCATCTTTCTCAATCCAAGTACATTCGGGATATTATTCATCTTGCTGGCCTTTCGAACTCTAAGCCGAGTCCCACGCCATATCTTTCAGGATTGAAACTTGCTTTACATGATAGTGATTCTTTTGATCAGCCTTCCTTGTACAGGAGCATCATTGGGAGCTTGCAATACTTGACTTTAACATGACCCGATATTGCTTATATTGTAAATCGATTGAGTCAATACTTGCATGCTCCTTCTCTCAATCATTGGAAGGCCTGCAAACGTGTTCTTCGCTATTTGCAAGGGACTCCTTCTCATGGTGTTCTATTTCAGCCTGTCTTGAGGTTTCTCTTAGAGGGTTTTGCCGATGTGGACTTCGCAAGTAATGTTGACGATCGTCGGAGCACGAGTGGGTACTGTATTTTTCTGGGGCCGAATCTCCTTACATGCAGCAGTAAGAAGCAGCATGTCGTAGCAAGAAGCAGCACTGAAGCTGAGTATAGATCGTTGGCTCTTGCTACCACAGATTTGCTTTGGCTGAAGAGTTTGTTTGCTGAGCTTGGTGTGTCTTTGATACATCCTACGCTGCTTTGGTGTGATAATGAAGGTGCAATAAAGTTGGCCTTCAATCCAGCCTACCATGCTCGTACTAAGCACATTGAGGTTGACATCCATTTTCTTCGGGAGAAGGTTCGAAATCGTGAATTGGATGTTCGTTATGTACCATCGGAGTTACAAGTTGCCGACCTTCTAACCAAGCCATTATCTTCATCTCGTTTTGCTACATTGTGTTCCAAGTTGTCTCTTGTTGATCAGCCGGGGTAGATTAGCTTTGGAGCGTATTAGAATATTATTGAAATCATGCATAATATTAGGGTTTGTTGATAGACAACAGTTTTCTATGTGTTGTTGTATTTCTGTTGTGTATCATGTTTTGGATATTTTAGTTAGTTATTCCACGTAAGCAGGTTGTTAAGTAGTTGCTTTCTCTCTCTTGTATTTTCATCTATAAATACTCATTGTATCTCTATTTTCAAACTAATCCAAAAATATCTTTTTCTTTCTCTTTGATTTTGATTTCAATATTCTCCACCATTATCAGATCGTAACTTCTTGATTTTCCATCCAGTTTGATTTCCACCATCTTCTTCCACTCAAGGAAGATTTCCATGACTTCATTTTTATAGCTCATTGGGTACATCCAAACTCGTCTCGAGTAATCATCAATAAAGGTGACAAACCACCTTTTTCCACCAAGAGAAGCATTTTTCGTTGGTCCCCAAACATCCGTGTGAATATAATCAAGTATGCCATTTGTTCGGTGTGTAGATGTGTCGAACTTCACTCTTTTTTTCTTGCCAAATATACAATGTTCACAAAAACTGATTTTACCGGTTTTAGCCCCTTTAAGCACACCATATTTTATCAGATTTTGGAGAGGCTTCTCACCGGTATGCCAAAGTCGTATATGCCAAAGTTTCGAAGTATCAGATTCCTTGGAACATGTCGTAGCAACATGTCCAATACTTGTACTACCCTTAAGGAAGTATAAATTTCCTTTCCGGGTTCCTTTGATCACCACCAATGCACCTTTAGTGACTTTGAGGGTTCCATCATCCATGGTGATCCGATAGCCTTTTGATTCCAAGGCTCCAAGCGAGATGAGGTTCCTTTTCAATCCAAGAACATATCGAACATCTTCAAGTTTACGGATTGCTCCATCAAACATATTCAGCTGAACCGAGCCAATGCTCTCGGTTTTGCAAGTGTTGTCGTTGCCCATGTAGACAACCCCACCATCAATCTCCTTGAAATCCGGGAACATTTCCTTATTGGGACACATGTGAATGTACACCCCGAATCAAGGATCCACTCGTCAAGGTTACTAAACGAAAGTGCCACAGTCAAAGCCTCATCAGTGTCACTTTCATCTTTCTGGGCCACATTTGCTTCGGACTCATTCTTCTTCATGTTTGGACAATCCTTTTTCCAATGACCCTTTTGGTGGCAATAGGCACATTCATCTTTATCAATATTCTTGCGATCAAACTTTCCCCTCGACTTTGATCGAGACTTCCCTCTACCATTATTTCTTCGAGAGGAAGTCCTGCCTCTAACCGTGAGAGCATCAGAATTAGAATCTCGTTGCACTTGTTTGTCCTTCTTCCGTACCTCATTATTCATCAAAGAATTACAAACATTATTAAACTTTATCTCAGATTTACCATGCAACAAGATAGTTGTCAAATGTTCGTAAGACTCGAGTAAAGAATTTAACAACAACAAGGCCTTATCTTCATCAGAAATTTCAACATCGAGATTCAACAAATCAGTGATAATTTTATTGAAACTATCAAGATGCTCAACCATGGTCGTACCTTTTCAATACTCAAAGCGGAAGAGTTTTTTCTTCAAGTGGAGTTGATTTTCCACACTCTTTTGCATGTATTTGGCTTCAAGTTTATCCCAAAGAACTTTTGCCGAAGTCTCTTTCATGAACGGATATTTTTGGTCCGTTCCAAGACACGATCGAATGATCCCACAAGCTTGTCGATTAAGCTTCTTCCACGTCGAGTCAGATACATCATCGGGCTTCTCCTCGAGAGTTAGATCCAAGTCTTGTAATACTAAAAGATCGAGAACTTCACCTTGCCAAATACCAAAGTTGTTTGTCCAGTCAAATTTCGAGATATCAAAACTTGAAGTCGACACATTAGGTCGATGCAAATTACTCGAAGATTCTCCAGAAGTCCTTTTATCTTCAGCCATTTTCAACAAATTATTTCACCCAAGTGTGTTAGACAATAGCAACTACAAAACTTGGAATGAAATCCAAGCACAAATCAATGCCCCAAGATATTCACACCTTGGAGCTCTGATACCAATTGTTGCATATAAGCGGAAGCAATAAAAGTCGATTGTCTAACCCACATTAGATGAAAAATTACAATCGAGACAAGAAAAGAAGTGAGACACGAGATTTACGTGGTTCGGAGAAATAACTCCTACGTCCACGGTGGTGCAGCCAAGTATTTATTTAAAATACTCAAGAGGATTACAAATTATTAGCCTCACATAATGGTTATCCTCACAAATGTCTCTATTTTCTAATTTTTGTGCTCACTTAACAAAACATAAAATACAAGCCTATTTATAGGCACAAGTAGATGAATCTAGATATAGTTGAAGAATGTATCATACTTATGATGATTAACTCTCTTCTTGACTAGAAGTTGGAGAGACATGCATAGGTTCATGAATCACCATCAATTTGAGTCAATGTATTTTTCCAACAACAACATCAACACTTAAAGCCCAATATAATCACACCTACTCCACCGATGGCTGACATAGATATTACCAGCGCGACCATCGTGCCGGCTTAATTTGGTGGGACTCGGAGCTTTATGATCCCGACAACAGACGAGAGAGAAAGAGAAAGAGGGAGACCGCGCCTCCTTTGCCGTTTCACGACGGAGGTGACGACAGCGGCTCGATGAGAAGAAAGGGAGAGGGAAAATACACTACTTTCCTAATTTTTTTCCAGTATATATAATCAAAACCCTAATTTTCCATTTCATCTTCTTTTTCTGCGTCTCTTTTGGCACATTTAATTTCTTATTCTTCTTCCACAACACCTCTTCTTCTTCTTCTTCTTCTTCTTCTTCTTCTTCTTCTTCTTCTTCTCTGAGCATATTCCTTCTTCTCCATTATTATTCCCCATTTTTCTTCTTCTTCTCTGATGCGTTTTTTTTTTTTACCTCTTTATGCTTCTTCTTCTTGTTTATTTCTCATCTCTGCTCCGACTCTGCTTTGCATCTCCACTTCGACTCCGATGAGGAAGCCTTCAATTCACTCTTTGTATTGACTAAGTTATGGAAGAATTTGGTTTGTAGAGTATGGTTTTTTAATCAAATAGATGAGATTTGTTTGATTGATCGAATTGAATAAATTTGCTCTAGGGTTTCTTTGCACAATGCTTTTTGTGATATAAATTCATATGAATTCTGCAATTCTGTAAATTTTACAGAAAAAAAAAAGAGGAAGAATATGATATAAATCGTTATTTTAGAATTTATAAATTTTAAACTCACTATACAGTAATGTAATACCTGTAGAGTACATATGTAATATCTATAGAATATACATGTGATACCTATAAAACAAAAGTTCGAACAAATAATTCAGACATTTATTAAATGAACACACGATACCTTAAGAATATACATGTAATACCTTAAGAGTATATCTGTCACACTTATTGAACAAAAAATCAATACCTTTATTGAGTAAGTTTGTAATACCTATAGAGTATACATGTAATAACTATAGAGTAAACACATTGAATCACAAGAAGTATAAGAGTAATACCTATAAGAATCTCAAGAAATATAAGTGTAATACCTATAGGGTATACATGTAATGCATATAGAGTAAACACATGATACCTATTAGAAAAATAAGTGTAATACCTAGAAAAATAAGTGTAATACCTATAGGATATACACGTAATACCTATAGAGTATACATGTAATACCCATCACTAAATTATTAACTACGGAATGCACACTAAATTTGTTATGGGCGCACGTGGAGGCTGCCGACTCACCAGGTCGGATCAGGGCATGGATTTAAGATCAGTGCCCCGAATACACAAGTTTTTGCCTTTTTTCCATCCTTCTCAAAAGTATTTCTCTCTCTTAAAAGAATATGGTATGCTTGTGGCTGTGGATATCCGTTTTCTTTTTGGATGGAATGAGATGTCAAACACGTGGGGAAAGAGAAAAAGTTGGGTGATGACTCAACTTTAACAGGGTATGATTTATTCTACAACTTGAGCTTGCCACAAACATTAGGGCCACCTATGTTGCATTAACTTGAAAATTGTAGCATATAAATTAATAACTAACTTTAGATAATATACTTTAGAAATGTTTTAGACATAATCCTATAGTTAAATTGATTTTTCAACTTAAATTTAAATCATAATAAGATAATCCGAGGCTGAATTTGTTGAATCAATTTATTAAAATTCTCGTGAATTCTAATTTGAACTTAATTTTATTTGGAATGTTACAATATTTTTTAGCTCTTACATAATTCAAACTCGAGTGGAACAAAAAAAGAATGAAAATTCAAATTTAACTCTTTTAAACAATTTTTCGTACATGTAACTTCAAAAATTGTTTTAGGGATAAATCACGCCAAACTATAACCCTTTTTGCACAAATGTATATAAACTTTAGAACTTTAGAACTATCAACCTTTGCGAATGATACTCAGACCGATACAATAGAATATTGTTCCAAAGATGCTTATTTTTTAGGGTATTTCTGTCTTTTGATCAATTAATTAAATTTTCATTTATTTTTGTTGCATCTTCCTCCCCCAATTATGCAACTTGCTGATGGCTACCACATGGCCGCTGTCAATAAACCCTAAAACTTCAATTTTCGCCTCAATCCCAATGTTCTATGACAAATTCAACTGAGCATCACCTTTTCATTAAATTTTCAAAAAAATATGACGAAAAAAACACCAATACGATTAGATAACCGCTATCATAGTCTCCGAAAAACTCCATTACCGTACCTCAAGTTGAAAATCAAATTTCCTCCAAATTTTAACCAAAATGCATAAAATTCACATCAAATTAATTCTCTCTGCAAGCCCAATAAAAGCCCCAACTCGATATTTTAATTCTTACTGAATTTAAACTCAAATCGAGCAAAAAAGGAATGAAAATTCAAATCTAATCATTTTTCTTGAACTTTTTTTTCATACATGTAAACTCATAAATTGTTTTAGGGTTTTTAATTCACGGGTTTTGAGCATTATTTTTTTGTGAATTTGTGTTATTTTTATTATCTTGTGATGACTCAATTCATCTCATTTAGTTTCGAATTGAGGGCATGATTTTGAGAAATCAAAATAAAATAAGGACCTATTTGTAATTTCTATAAACTTTGCAAAATCACAACCTCCACCCAAACACTTTTAAAAGATAAAAGTACCCACGACAATAAACATCTCCAGGAGAGTTTTCCACCGCCGACAGGATTTGGCAGCCTATTAGTATAATTCACAAAGTTTGATGGTGATATTATAAAGTTCCATAGTTCAAATACCTTAGTGCAAAAAAGATCATAATTTTGCTTGGTTTTTGTAATTCATCCTTACAAATATTTGTTTCTATAAATTTATCAGTATTTTATTATTTCAACATAATTAAGACATTTTCACTCTTATTATATATTTCATTTGTGTTAATTCTCTAATTATATTTTTATCATTGATATTCTATAAATATAACTCTACCAGTTTCTAATGTTGAACATTTTATGAAGTTTGTAAATTACGATGATGTATGTCTTATTTATTATGCACCTTTTCCATTTGAGTTTCAATAGTTTTATATTTTTAAAATTTTCATCAATTAATTATACGAATTTTCCTTCTTTTTTTTTCACGCTTGCTTTGTAAAATTTGGTCATGACCTTTAAGTTATGGTAGACATACCTTTATATTATATTATAGATACCTTTAATTTATTTTAGATATACATTTATACCTAGATTTTATACCTTTTAATTAACTTAAAAAAAAAAACACTAACTTCAGCACATTTTGTACACATACCTTTTCGTAGTATTAGTCATACTTTTATCTTATGTTAGACATACTTTTATATTATGTTGGACATACCTTATACAATATATAAAAGTATAACTAACATAGTTGAAAGGTATGTTTACATATAACTAAAGGTATGTCTAACATTGCTAAAAGATATGAAGGTATAGTTGAAAACCCTAACTTTGGCACGTTGTACAAATACTTTTATGTTATGTTAGACATACCTTATACAATATATAAAGATATAACTAACATAACTTAAAGGTATGTTTAAGGGTAAAATTCATTATTGACCCTGTAGGATTGGGCCCAGGCCAATAGTGGCCCCCAAATTAGAAATGTTGACCCACTATTTTTTTCTGTCTAAAATTAACGGGCAACATCATGTGCATGCACGTGGCTATTAGTGTGACTTTGCATCCCTAATTCGTCGATGTTTATCCCCAATTACCCAACTGCAATCCCTAACCACTAATTCCCAAATCAAACCTTAAATCACACTTAATCCAACCTTCAGCCCTAAAACCGTTGTTGAATTCCCCTATTAATCCAACCTTCAACCCTTTAGCTGTGAAAATTCCGGTTCGTTACAAGTGAAGACACATCCCATTGATTGAAATCGCTCGAACGAAGGTAGAATGGGGAAATCTTGATCCGGGAAAGCCCGACCCGTTCAATCCACTAGTTATATATAATGTCTTCAAGAGACGGTGGCATGTGTAATGTGATTTCTGATTTAGGGTTTTTGCATTTGATTTAGGTATTTAAGGTATTGCAATGTATTTAGGGTGGGATTTAAGGTATTGCAATGTATTTGAGTTTTAATACTAATTGTGGGCAAAGAAGGATGCATGCGTAATGTGATTTCTGTTTACTATAAAACTTCTATGTATTTTGAGAATATGAAACTATTGTGGATATATATTTTTGTTTATTCATAAATGTTGGTGTTTAGGGGACATAATGCATGTGTTATTTGATGTGGGCCAGTACTTGGGGGCTTGATGTAATGTGGGCCTGATGAATGTTTGGGAGCTAGTGTATACTTGTTTGTTTGTTTTTTTTCCAATTGTTAGTGCTTTGTGGTCCTGTTTATGGTCCATTTTTTAGTATGCTTTGTGGTCATGTTTAGGGGCTAGTATAGTTTATTGTTTTTGTGTTTTTTTGTCTGGTAGTGTACTTTAGGGTTTCTTATGTTATTTGTGTGGATAACTTGCAGATGCTGCCATTAAAGATGGGAAATCTGAAAAGGGTGGGGTTGGGGGTGTTTCAGGGAAAAAAAATTAAAATCCATTATAGATGATACCCCTTTTGATGTTATAGATGAATGTATAGAGCACTATTGTGATTGGAGATTAGATGGTCTTGACCCTAAGAATGTGGGGGTGTTCTGGGGGGGGGGCCCAAGAGTTCTAGTAAGCAAAAAACTGTAGTGAATCTAGTGATGAATCATTTGAGACTGATTCTAATTCTGTTTCTGACTCTGACTTGGATGATCTCTACTACCAAGAGCATGCAGATAAGGATGCAGAGTGGATGGGCATAGAGAGGCCCAATGTTGAGTCTGGGGGTATGAATCAAAGTTAGAAGACTTTGGGGCAGAATTTGATTCTGATTTAGGGTCAGATGTAGATGAGGCTCAACTTAACAATGTTTTCATTCCTAAAACAATTTTCAATACTGACATTAGAATTGGGATGAAATTTAGTGATAAAATTTTGTTCAAAGAGGTTGTCTATTTTCATGGGATTAAGGAAAGAAGAAATCTGAAAATTACAAAAAATGATGTTAAAAGAATCTCTACTAGGTGTTTGGGGGAGAAGTGTGAGTGGCAGATAAACTGCGTAAAGATGGTAGGGGAAGAAACATGGCAGATTAGGACATACAATGATGTGCATACTTGTGGTCCTAGCTACAAGTTAACAAACATGAAATCATCTTGGTTAGCAAAATACTATCTTGAGGCCTGGAGGGATGATGCAAGTAGAAGTACTAGGGGGTTTAGGAGAGATGCAATGAAGGAATTCAACTGTAACATTTCAAAAAAGCAAGCCTATAGGGCAAAATTGATTGCATTAGAATGGGTTCAGGGTAGCAATGAGACACAATATGCTTAACTTTGAGATTATGAAAATGCACTTATGAAGAAGAATTCAGGATCAACTATCATCATGGGGGTAGAGGAGCAGGGTAGTTCCAGTGGCAATGTCTTGAGACTGTATATCTGTTTCCAGTCTCTCAAGATGGGGTTTTTAGCTGGGTATACACCTATAGTGGGTGTAGATGGGTGTCACATGAAAGGTACTCCACATGGGGGTATGTTACTGACTGCAGTAGGGTTGGATCCTAACAACCAGATATACCCCATAACATATGTTGTGGTAGGCGTAAGACCAAAGAGAATTGCATTTGATTTCTTCAATTGTTGAAGGAAGATCTTAAGATTGAGAGGGAAAATTTGTGGACCTTTATGTATGATAGACAGAAAGGGTTAATTCCTGCATTTGAAGATGTTATGCCTGGGGTAGATAATAGGTTTTGTGTCAAACATATGTATGGGAATATGAAAGTTTCTGGATTTAAAGATGTTGTATTAAAGTGCACTTATGGAGGGCTGTTTGTGCGTCTACTGTTGATCCGTTTGATAGGGAAATGAAGAGTACTGCAGAATTAGATCATAAATGCTTTAAATGGTTGCAAGAGAGACTACCATCACAGTGGAGTAGGTCTCACTTCTCCCCTTACTCCAAGTGTGATGTTCTCACCAATAACATGAGTGAGTCCTTCAATGCTGCAATTTTAGAAGCTAGGGGGAGGCCCATTTTAACAATGTTAGAGTGGATTTTAGAGTATTTAATGATAAGATTTTAAGAGAATAAAGATAGGGCAGAAAGGTGTTAGGAAGGTAGAAGGTTGTGCCCAAAGATCAGAAGCATCATGCAAGTGAGAAGAGAGCAGGCTTCAGACTGCATTCCACTTAAGTCTACTGACTAAAGTTATTAGGTATCAGAGGGTGATGGTGGCAGGTTTGATATGGACTTGAAGGCACACTCATGCTCATGCAAAATTTGGGAACTACTAGGCATTCCATGCAAGCATGCAATGAGTGTTATTCTTGCACAAGAATTGGACATGGAGGACTTTGTCCATTCTTACTACAATGTTAAAACATACAAAAAAAGTGTATGAAAGTGTTTTGCATCCAATGGATGGGCCAGATCTTTGGAGTTCAACAGGCTACATTCCACTACTTTCTCCAAACTTTGGAAAGAAAAGAGGCAGACCCTCAAAGACAAGAAGAAAGGGGCAAAGTAAGGGTCACAACAAAGTTTCATGTTCATGGAAGCAGTTTGCTGAAGAATTCCCAATTGATGAAGGAGTTTCAATTGGAGAAATGCAGAATGTAAGATTGTTTGCAAATTTATTAAGCATAATTTATCAACATTGTTTGCAAATTTAACCATTTTACATTGTTTGCACCATCTAGGAACAAACTGGGAATGCAGAAGGCAATACAAGTTCATGTATGCCAGATGAGTTAACCCAACCAAATGATTTTCCCACCACACAACAAACTCAAGAATCAGTTAGGATGAAACATCAAATGCAAGAGCTTATTGTGTTTATTTCTCACTTAATTGATAATTTCTGTTTAGCTGTTTGTTTCAACTTTAAATGTGAGGTTCCATTTTCAGGTTCCACCACCTGCTTTCCCTGGAAGAGTGAATATCATAGTTCCACCTCCTATGAGTTGCCCTCCTCCACAAAATGTAACAAGTATTCCACCAGGGAGTTTTCCTGTAATCAAGCAAGAAGGTAAAAAGTTAATCAACCTCTCAAGCATATGCAAGGATAAGACTTCTGGTAAAGGCAAATACTAGAAACTGGATTAACAAGTTGACTGCTTTAGATGTTTTTGGGGTTTGATTAGTGCAAAATGAAGTGATCTTTTTGGCTTCATGTAATTGGAATACATGTTGGTGTTTTGGGAATTGATTGGTACAAGTCAGTAATCGGTATATTTTGGAATTTTGCGATGCCTTTTTTATTCTGCAATTTTATTTTATGGAATTGGTTGTTATGCAACTGAAATTTGAGATTGGGAAAATTTGCACATTGGCTAGTACATATTTGTAGACTGATTACATAATCTAGCTAGGTAATTACACTAAAGCTCCACTGTTTAGGATGCATGCAACCATTTGTGAACTGCAGAGAAGCATGCAAACCATCATCAATGTCAATTTTATCTTCTTTTTGATAGCTGCAATTCTTTCATCCATTCTAGCAAGTTTAATTTGGCTCATTTGCATTTTAACTTGTAGTTGCATTGTTTCCCCCTTTAGCTGTGAAAATTTCCCTTTCAGTCTGACAAACTTGTTGTAGGTGTAGTGTGTTTATGTGGTGTTAGGATGTATACTATAAGCCTAGCTTTTGTATAAACATCTTTTATGCAATGAGAATTACTATGGTCACATGTTTGCAATTTTATATTTGTTATATATGATTGTGCAATGTCCAATTAATTTATATTATAGATAACTTGGTGTGTGGTGCCACACAGAAGATCTTGTTATCAGTTTCTTATAAATTATAAATAGTAGCTTACAACCAAGATGAATTTGGACAAATCATCGGAATGGTTGTAGTGTAGTTTGGTATTAGTCTGTCTTGACTATAAAACTACACTAGTATACTTTGTGTGTATTGAGCAGGACCATTTGAGGTTGTTCGTTTTATGCTGACTATTTAATAGAACAAGACCTCTGTTATTATGGATGTGCGTTCTCTTAATCCCTATATAATAACAGCCACATATACACAATATTTGTTTCTTTAATTTGCCAACGAGTGAGATTTATTTATTAAATTAATAAACTCGGTGAATTGGGAAACCGTATTGTCTATATGGTGTACTGTTGATTATAGAAGGAATCTGTGTCCTAATTATTTAGGATGATGATGTCCCCTTGAGGAGCTCATAAGGATTATCATGTAAACCCTGCAGGTGGATTTAATCCGACATGATAATAAAGTTGAGTCGTACTACTCTTGGAATTAGATGTTAATTAATTAAGTTGTCAGTAACTTATTTAATTAACGAACATTCGATATCTTAAACACAGGGAGATAAACGTGCACATAATAAGAAGGAGCCCATATTTAATATGGGATTGGGACGGTAGTTCAATAATAATTCTTTAGTGGACTGAATTATTATTGATGGGCTTAATTTATGTGTTCGGGCCGAACACAGGATACTTAAGCCCATCAGGAGGCCCAACCCAATTCCTCCTCTAGGTCCCTGATGTAGCCTATTTAAAGCCTTTTTTCTTTAGCGCCTCTCAACATTCACAGATTACAGAAAACACGTGATAGTGAGAGGAGAGCAGAATTGAGATTTCTCGAAGGATCGTTGGCCACGCAACGTTCGAGAAAGGCTGCAGGAATACATCAGAAGATCAAAGAGGTCTAGGGTTACGTAAGATCAGTCTTGGCTCGATTTCTTATAGACTGATCGAAAGGTATAATTCTTTTCCGCTGCTTCTTCTTTATACCTTTGCATGGAACCCGATTAATTAATTGCATAGAGCCGGCGATCCGTCGGTTCCAACATGTGGTTCGTCAATCCATTCAAAAAATTACACCGTTTCTCTATCAACGAGTCTGGGATGTTTTGAAATTTGCAGCCCTCACTTCTAGGTTGCCCGAAGACTCAAACTTTGACAAAATTCCCACAGTCGCATCATTTTGTGGCTGAAGTGTACGAATGAACGGATGAAGACATCTCTCTCAAATCTACTTTTGCCCTCTTTTTTGTTGTTGTTGCTGTTTTTCAATTCCAGGTGCACTAAAGTTGAAATTTATGAGTTCTTGAGCCGTTGTGTGGTGTCTTAAATAGTTAAGGTGACTGGAAATAAAAACCGGGAAAAAGGCATGTCAAATTGATTTTCCCACCAAAATTTCATTTGCTGATTCCGTCAATGTAATCTAACGGAGAAGGTCGTTTTCAGTTTTTTTTGGGTCATATTGATTTTGTGGGTCCAAAGTCGTCCCGGGTCCAATCCTACATGGCCACTATTGAAATTTACTAGTATGTTTAAATACAACTAAAGGTATGTCTAACATTGCTAAAAGATATGAATGTATAGTTAAAAATTCTAAGGGTATGAAATTAAGATACAAAGGTATGTTTAACAAACATAAAAATATCTCTAACAAAACGTAAATGTATGTCATCTAGAGCAAATTTGGGTGGATTTGAGCGCATCCACTCAAACACGTGGGAGCGCATGAGTGCGCATGGGACACGTGTGGAAGCGCGTCTTTTGGTCCCGTTTAGCAGGTGAACATTCGATCGAAGTGGCCATAATAGTTGGATTTTTTTATTCCATATTTATTGCCTATCTATATGTTTGTTGTTTTATCGAGCATGCTTTTATATGTTACATGTTATTGCATGCTAAAATCCCTCATTTAAATAACTAAGTGGGAGAGGGATTTATTTTGAATAAATCTCATGGTCTCCATTACTGGTTTGTAAGTGATGCATTTAAACTTGCGCGTTGGCTTTTAGTGCCTTCCTCCATATCGGATGAGTTTGATTGTGGATCACTAGATCAAACTTTCTTTATGGATAATTATAGGAAATTATTTAGGAGCGTGTAATCTTCTCCATCTGAAGATACACAAACCTAGATGATTGACTTGGTATTAAGTAATGGTATACACTTAGGTGCATATGATAAGTATCCTCCCCATCGGAGTAAGTGCTCTTATTTGCATGACTAAAGATAAACCAACTATTAATTTTATTTTGTTTGTCAAGATAATGAAATTAATGGGTAAAACCTCCTCTAACGAATGTTTGAATTAGTATACGACCACATTATCGTGGCATACGAAATTCACGGTGTATTGAGGTGTTGGTGAATTTAATTATATCGTTTGAGGGAACGATATAGGCTTTAAATTCTATATGATATGACCTGTGTATTTATTTGTTTATTTATATGATTCTCAGGATTTCATAATGTCTTTCAACCCACTTGCTGTTATACTCAAAGAAAACAAACTTACTGGACCTAATTATATTGACTGGAAAAGAAACCTGGATATTGTCCTAACTGCTGAAGAGTACAAGTTTGTACTCCATGAGCAATGTCCTGACAAGCCTGATGAAAACTCTAGTGAAGAGGAGAAAGTGCATTATAGGAAGTGGGTTAAGGCAGGTGAGATGGCGCGGTGTTACATTTTGGCTGCCATGTCAAATGTACTGCAACATCAGCATCAGGCCATGCCCACTGCCTATGATATGATGCTCAATCTCAAAGAACTCTTCGGACACCAGAGTCGGGCTGCCAGACAGGAGGCAATGAGAAACTTGATGACGACCACCATGTCTGAGGGGACACCTGTGAGTGATCACGTCCTTAAGATGATGGCTCATTTGAATGAGATGGAAGTCCTTGGAGCTGAAATCGATGGGGAAACTCAGGTCGATATCGTGCTCTAGACACTGCCTAAGAGTTTTGAGCAGTTCCGCCTTAATTATAATATGAACAAAAGAATGTACTCCTTAGCGGAACTTCTGACAGAACTCAAATCGGCAGAAGGACTATTTCGTCAAAGTGCTCAAGCTTACGTTGCTGAAAAAGTTTCTACTTCTAAGCCGAAAGGTGGAAAGAAGAAGAAGAAACAGAATCCTTCGGCGAACAAAGCGAATGGACCTCAAAAGGCCGGACCACAAGATGGTGTGAAAAAGCCGAAGGGCAAGTGCTTCGCGTGCAAGCAGCCTGGACATTGGAAGGTGGATTGTCCTCGTAAAAAGGAGAACAAAGAAGGTATATCTTATTCACTAATTGTTGAAACATGTTTAGCGGTGTTATCTACCGGCACCTGGTGTGTAGATACAGGAGCCACTGATCATGTCTGCAATTCTTTGCAGGGGTTCCAGGAAACCAGGCGACTTAGTGAGGGCGAGATTACCATCTACATGGGCAACGCTGCGAAAGTGGCGGCTGTTGCAGTGGGAGATGTTTATTTATCTTTTGATAGGAACAAGACTTTGGTTTTGAGGAATTGTCTTTACGTACCTTGTTTTAGAAAGAATTTGATTTCAGTTTCTAAGTTGTTTTTGGATGGATATTCTGTTTCTTTTGATGGCAAAGTTGTTGTCAAGAAAAATAGGGTTATTATCTGTTCTGGTACGTTGGTTGGCAATTTATATACTCTTAATCCAAAAACTCCTACGATGCAACAAATGGAAATTAATAATGCATCTTCTAACTCAAATAAGAGAAAAGAACCTTCAAAAATGAACCAAACATATCTTTGGCATCTAAGATTAGGTCACATTAACTTGAGTAGGATTCAACGGTTGATAGCCGATGGACCTTTGAGTTCATTGGAAGTGGAAAACTATCCGACCTGTGAGTCCTGCTTGGAAGGAAAAATGACCAAGAGGCCTTTTAAAGCCAAGGGGTATAGAGCTAAAGAAGTGTTGGAATTGGTTCATTCTGATTTGTGTGGTCCTATGTCTATCCAAGCAAGATGTGGTTTCGAATATTTTGTCTCTTTTATAGATGATTTTTCGAGATATGGATACATTTATTTGATGCGCCACAAGTCTGAGTGCTTTGATAAGTTCAAAGAGTACAAGGCTGATGTGGAGAAGCGTCATGGTAATTGTATCAAAATACTACGATCTGATCGTGGTGGCGAGTACCTCTTAGGAGAGTTTAGGAATTACTTATCAGAGGCTGGGATACAATCCCAATTGTCAGCACCTGGTACACCCCAATAGAATGGTGTGGCGGAACGAAGGAATAGGACTCTCATGGAAATGGTTAGATCAATGATGAGTTATTCGGAATTACCGAATTCGTTTTGGGGGTATGCCCTGGAAACGGCGGCGTACATTCTGAACTTGGTACCTTCTAAAACAGTACCCTCTACTCCCACAGAATTGTGGAATGGGCGTAAGCCCAGTCTGAAACACATTCGGATTTGGGGTAGTCCAGCACATGTGCTGAAGGGAGATGCTGATAAGTTGGAATCTCGTACGGAAGTTCGGCTGTTTGTGGGCTATCCTAAAGGAACGAAAGGTGGTTTGTTTTATAGTCCTAAAGATCAGAGGGTAATTGTAAGCACAAATGCCCGATTTTTAGAAGAGGACTATGTAATGAATCACAAGCCCATGAGTAAAATTGTTCTAGAAGAAATAAGAGGGCAAACTCCTACCTTAGTGCCAACGGTACAAGATGAGATACCACAGGGGTCTGCACCATCTGTCACTAATGATACACTATTACCACAAGTGCCTCGTCGTAGTGGAAGGGTTGTTAGACAACCTGATAGATTCATGTTTTTGGGAGAGTCTTCGGACTTAGTGCCTGGTGAACATGAATCTAATCCTTGGACCTATGACGAAGCACTCCAAGATAAAGATGCAGAATCTTGGCAAAAAGCTATGAATTCTGAATTAGAATCTCTGGATTCTAACCAAGTCTGGGAGCTAGTAGAACCACCAAATGGTGTAAAAGCCATTGGATGTAAATGGGTCTATAAAAGAAAAAGAGGATCAGACGGGAAAGTAGAAACTTTCAAAGCAAGGCTTGTTGCGAAGGGGTATACTCAAAAGGAAGGCATAGATTATGAGGAAACCTTTTCGCCGGTAGCCATGCTTAAGTCTATCCGGATTCTTTTGTCTATTGCTGCTCATATGAATTATGAGGTTTGGCAAATGGATGTCAAGACAGCTTTCCTTAACGGTAGTCTTGAAGAAAACATCTATATGAAGCAACCAGAAGGATTCATTGCAAAGGGCAAAGAGCATCTTGTGTGTAAGCTTAATCGGTCCATTTATGGACTGAAACAAGCTTCGAGATCTTGGAACATCCGTTTTGATGAGGTAATCCAGTCTTATGGATTCATTCAATGTCCGGATGAGTCTTGTGTATACAAGAAGAGTGACGGAAACGTGGTGGTATTTCTTGTACTATACGTAGATGACATTTTGCTCATTGGCAACAATGTCAAGGTGTTGTCAGACGTAAAGGTATGGCTATCCAAGCAGTTTGATATGAAGGACTTGGGAGAAGTTGGACATATTCTTGGGATCAAAGTTATAAGGGATCGCAAGAAAAGGATGTTATGTCTATCTCAAGCTTCATACATTGATACTATCCTAGCTCGTTTTAGCATGCAAAACTCCAAGAAAGGTTTTCTACCTTTTCGACATGGAGTACCTTTATCTAAGGAGATGTGTCCTAAGACACCAAAGGAGATAGAGGATATGAAGGCAGTTCCTTATGCTTCGGCCGTAGGAAGCCTAATGTATGCAATGCTATGTACGAGGCCAGATATCTGCTTTGCTGTGGGCATGGTTAGCAGATATCAAAGTAACCCAGGACAAGGACATTGGACTGCGGTAAAGCATATTTTAAAGTACCTGAAAAGGACTAGAAATTATATGCTGGTTTACCAAGATAATGATTTGCTTCCTGTGGGTTACACGGATTCTGATTTCCAGTCGGATAGGGACAATAGTAAATCTACCTCGGGTTATGTGTTTACCTTGGGAGGTGGAGCCATAGTATGGAGGAGTGTTAAGCAGAAATGCGTTTCGGACTCAACCATGGAAGCTGAGTATGTGGCAGCCTCTGAGGCAGCCAAAGAAGCTGTATGGCTCAGAAACTTCATGATGGACTTAGAAGTGATTCCTAGTTTGCCTAAAGCTATCACAATTTATTGTGATAATAGTGGTGCAGTAGCAAACTCGAAGGAACCACGAGCCCATAAAGCAAGCAAGCACATTGAGCGCAAGTACCACCTGATACGAGACATCGTAAAACGAGGGGAAGTTGTTGTCGCCAAGATTGCATCAGCCGATAACCTAGCAGATCCTTTCACAAAGGCCCTTCCGGCGAAAGCCTTCGATGAGCATGTTGAAGGAATGGGAATCAGATGTATGGTAGTGTAGATGACAGCATAGTCTTTTAGTATAAGTGGGAGATTGTTAGGATGTATACTATAAGCCTAGCTTTTGTATGAACATCTTTTATGCAATGAGAATTACTATGGTCACATGTTTGCAATTTTATATTTGTTATATATGATTGTGCAATGTCCAATTAATTTATATTATAGATAACTTGGTGTGTAGTGCCACACAGAAGATCTTGTTATCAGTTTCTTATAAATTATAAATAGTAGCTCACAACCAAGATGAATTTGGACAAATCATCGGAATGGTTGTAGTGTAGTTTGGTATTAGTCTGTCTTGACTATAAAACTACACTAGTATACTTTGTGTGTATTGAGCAGGACCATTTGAGGTTGTTCGTTTTATGCTGACTATGTAATAGAACAAGACCTCTGTTATTATGAATGTGCGTTCTCTTAATCCCTATATAATAACAGCCACGTATACACAATATTTGTTTCTTTAATTTGCCAACGAGTGAGATTTATTTATTAAATCAATAAACTCGGTGAATTGGGAAACCGTATTGTCTATATGGTGTACTGTTGATTATAGAAGGAATCTGTGTCCTAATTATTTAGGATGATGATGTCCCCTTGAGGAGCTCATAAGGATTATCATGTAAACCCTGCAGGTGGATTTAATCCGACATGATAATAAAGTTGAGTCGTACTACTCTTGGAATTATATGTTAATTAATTAAGTTGTCAGTAACTTATTTAATTAACGGACATTCGATATCTTAAACACAGGGAGATAAACGTGCACATAATAAGAAGGAGCCCATATTTAATATGGGATTGGGATGGTAGTTCAATAATAATTCTTTAGTGGACTGAATTATTATTGATGGGCTTAATTTATGTGTTCGGGCCGAACACAGGATACTTAAGCCCATTAGGAGGCCCAACCCAATTCCTCCTCTAGGTCCCTGATGTAGCCTATTTAAAGCCTTTTTTCTTTAGCGCCTCTCAACATTCACAGATTACAGAAAACACGTGATAGTGAGAGGAGAGCAGAATTGAGATTTCTCGAAGGATCGTTGGCCACGCAACGTTCGAGAAAGGCTGCAGGAATACATCAGAAGATCAAAGAGGTCTAGGGTTACGTAAGATCAGTCTTGGCTCGATTTCTTATAGACTGATCGAAAGGTATAATTCTTTTCCGCTGCTTCTTCTTTATACCTTTGCATGGAACCCGATTAATTAATTGCATAGAGCCGGCGATCCGTCGGTTCCAACAAGTGGTTCGTCAATCCATTCAAAAAATTACACCGTTTCTCTATCAACGAGTCTGGGCAGTTTTGTAATTTGCAGCCCTCACTTCTAGGTTGCCCGAAGACTCAAACTTTGACAAAATTCCCACAGTCGCATCATTTTGTGGCTGAAGTGTACGAATGAACGGATGAAGACATCTCTCTCAAATCTACTTTTGCCCTCTTTTTTGTTGTTGTTGCTGTTTTTCAATTCCAGGTGCACTAAAGTTGAAATTTATGAGTTCTTGAGCCGTTGTGTGGTGTCTTAAATAGTTAAGGTGACTGGAAATAAAAACCGGGAAAAAGGCATGTCAAATTGATTTTCCCACCAAAATTTCATTTGCTGATTCCGTCAATGTAATCTAACGGAGAAGGTCGTTTTCAGTTTTCTTTGGGTCATATTGATTTTGTGGGTCCAAAGTCGTCCCGGGTCCAATCCTACATGGCCACTATTGAAATTTACTAGTATGTTTAAATACAACTAAAGGTATGTCTAACATTGCTAAAAGATATGAATGTATAGTTAAAAATTCTAAGGGTATGAAATTAAGATACAAAGGTATGTTTAACAAACATAAAAATATCTCTAACATAACGTAAATGTATGTCATCTAGAGCAAATTTGGGTGGATTTGAGCGCATCCACTCAAACACGTGGGAGCGCATGAGTGCGCATGGGACACGTGTGGAAGCGCGTCTTTTGGTCGCGTGGTCGGATCGATCTGGGTGCATCGATCGACTCACAAAAGTGTTTGTGTTCTCTTATATATACAATTATATTTTATAGTCAACTTCGTGTTTTGCTTTTCAAATAATGATCTTTTTTAAATCTATATTACTATATGTCAAGTTTTAGTTCTAAGTTTCAATATATTAAAGATTTCGAAGAAAAATAATCAAAACATCCAATATTTTAAGAAGAATTTTAAATGTAAATGAACTATTAATTACCTTATATAACCTACTAGAAAAAGTAAATGAATATTGAGTGTTTACGAAGTAATTAAATATCTCTAGAAGTACACTAATTAATGAGATCGTAAAAATTAAACTTGAGTAAACTAATAAAAAATACTATCTAGTGTATTCCGATAAATCTAACTTGTTACATATTAATTCATCACGATGCTTCCTTCTCGATTTTTAACATTAGTGAGGCGCTATTATGATCTTACTTACAAACTTGAGTTCCATGATCCTGTAAACATTAGAAGTAAAAAATAACACTAAAACAAAACATATATATGAGCGAAAAGAAAAAATTAGATAAACATCCAACGGATTGATCATATGATTTCAAGAAAACTCCAGTATACACAAAAAAATATAAAAATTTATATTTAATCTATACATAGAACCAGTAAATTTAGAAATTGCATTTAATCTATATATAAAACTAGTCATAGATTTTCATTTAATGAGCTTGGGACCGGAGGTGGCAATAAAAACTTGAAAATTTACGTGATCTAAATTCGTACTCTAATCGTCAATGATAAGATACTAGTTAGGTTATAAGATTCGTGTAAGCAGTCATAGATGATTTGGTTTTGTAATTGGTAGGGAAGGAGCATATATGACGGTTAAAAAAGCTAATGTGGCTTGATTTTTCTGTATAATTAATATGCCCATTTAAAATCTTGATTTGGATCAACAAAATGAATATTCAAAAGTCAAAATCTAAAATTTTTATTGCTAAGTAATTATAAATTAAATGATGATATCTATTTAAATTACAATTTTAATCGAATTTTGGATATTACGTACAAAACTAAACATATCTTTCGATTTTTGTCAATTCGAAGCACTTAGATTTCAATAATATATGTTGATCGTTGTCTACTTATTCATAGAACATGTAGTACAAAATATCATCCTTCCCATAGCTACCGACTGTTTTTAATCCTATAAAATGTATTTTTAATTTTGATCCAATAATTGATAATTTTGGTTATTTTTTTGCCAGATTTTCGATTTTGCGGCCAAATTCCGGCCAGTGGATTACACTCGCCTAAAGTTTTAGTCATAAAATAAAAAATCCTATGAAAAAAGTTTAAAATTGGATGAATTTTTCAATTACATCACCAAAATCGAAATATGGGACCAAAATTGGACAAATATTTCAATTACAGGACTAAATTGAAAAAGGGAATTCTTACATTACTAAAAACGGACACTAACTTTGGGAGGATGAAAAATAGTTTTCCCTTCTATATATATGTGTATGTGCAGTCGAATATGAATAGACTCGAGTTTGGCTTGTACTATTAATTTGTTGCTAATGGTTTCCAATCATGTATGAGTGGTCACAATTTTTGATATCTTGACAATGACTTGTTGCATTATTAATGATTTGACATTCAATTCTATATACTTATTCGAAGATGAGTGAGTCTCCTGTGCACCAGGTGCACTGATCCGAGATCCGTGGATTCGGGCTGCGCGCGGGCTGGTACGGGCCGGTATAACCCACGCCTCTTTACTTTTTCACGTATTTTGTTCATGACCTTCATGTTCTGTTAGCACTACAAGAAAAATAAGGAAAGACAACATAGTAAAGACAACACTTTCTGTTGTCTTTCCAAAATTTACAACAGTTTTTACAAAAAGCGTTGTCTTTCTGTGTTGGATTGCGCTAAAAGACAACGCAAGTTCGCAGAAAGACAACGCTTTTGATAAGGGGTTGTCTTTCAGCGCACTTTTGCGCTGATAGACAACGCTTTTTGCAACGCTTTTGAGGGGCGTTGTCTTTCAGCGCATTTTTTGCTCTGATAGACAACGCTTTTTGCAACGCTTTTGAGGGGCGTTGTCTTTCAGCGCATTGTTTGCTCTGATAGACAACGCTTTATATGTGTGTTGTAATGTGAGTGCATTTTTCGCTAATAGACAACGCCTTTGCAACGCTATTTGGGTGCGTTGTCTTTTCTCGTATTTCTTTTATTATTATAATATTATATTATTATTATTACATTTACATTCCATGTAAAACTAAGTGTAAATTAATGAAATCCCTAATTCAATCCCCTTGAAAACCCTAGAAATCCCCCCCTCATCCCCCACGCCTCCGCCGCCGCTGCCGCAGCACTGCCTCCGTCCGTCGACGCCGCTGCCCCCGCCTTCGTCACTAGACGCCGCTGCAGCCCCTGCCTCGACGCCGCGTTTGGAGCTCCTCCGTCCATCGCCGACGCTTGCCCAGCCTCTATCCGACATAGCTGCTGCCCCGCCTCCGTCACTCCGCTGTTGCCCGCGCCAGTGTCCCTCGCCGCCGCTGCCCAGACTGAAAGTTGAAGTTTCTCCCTCCTCCCCTCGCAGCCGCTGGCCCGCCGCCGCCCCCAAACCCACCCCCGTTGCCTCCGTCACACCCGCTGTCCCCACCCTCTCTGCGCTTGGATCCACTAGCGGTATTGGGGTTAATTATGGGCAGGGGTTTAAGAGGGGCTCTGCATGGACGACATTTTTCAAAGGCCCCTCTTTTAGACCATCCCATTCTTACATCATCACCATTGTCTGTATCCGAGCTTGCAATTTTTTGGTGTATGTCATAGAATTAAGGTGCATTTTCATCTCTGAGCCTCTCTCTCTCTCTGATTCTTGGAATTACTTAATTATAATAGGTAGATTGTAGAAATGGGTTCTGCTGGTCCTGATGAATCCTCGCAGAAAGCGGTTGAACCAGAGTTGTTCGATGTTGGGAGAAGGCTTCTTAGGTCTTCTTCATCAACTGGTGATCTGTTCATTCTCCTTGAGGTAAAAAATTGTGGGTTTATAAATACATTTTGGGGTTTGATGTTAGTGTCTTATGTTTTCGTTTGCATATCCATGTACAACTTCTATTCATATGGATAAAGAAGGGGTCTTTTGTGCTGAATCTGTAAGAAATCTTGAGAAGGGAAACTATTTGTGGAAATGCCTTTTTTTGTATGTGAAGTCTCAATTTTGTTTCACTTGGAAAAAACCCCCTTTCCTATGTGAATTCCTGCCACATGTAGGAGTTGTATATTTATGCCTGTGACGATTCAGTTTTATGCCTTGCACGATTAAATGTATGTTTGACATCGATTAAATGTTGAAATATGTTTAATGAATTTTTTTTGTTTATTTAATTATTGAATATTATAATTATACAGGATACAAAATATAAAAAATAATTGAAAATAAAATTATTCAGAAAGAATGCTTTTAAAGCGTTGCAAATCAGAAAGACAACGCTTTTTCCAGTGTTGCACAAAAAACACAAAAACATAAAAGACAACGCTTTAAAAGCGTTGCACGAAATACACTAACACATAAAAGACAACGCTTTAAAAGCGTTGCAAGTTATGTTGCAGAATTTATTAACAACAACGCAATCTGCAACACATGAAAAGCGTTGTCGTATCCCGGAAAGACAACGCACTTTGTGCGTTGTCTTTCAGCGCCTGTCTTTTACAACGCTGGATACGACAACGCTTTTTTTCTGGGAAAGAGTGCGTTGTCTTTCAGCGTTTTTTTTGTAGTGTAGTGTGACCTTCATTTCCAGATTTAATACCCTTAGTTCAAAACCATTGAACTAAAATAACACGAAGGTCAGACTAACATAACATGAAGGTAAAAAACAATGTAAATCATACATTCATGTTATGTTAGTGTGACCTTCATGTTATGTTAGTGTGACCTTCATGAAGGTCACACTAACATAACATGAAGACCAGTTTAACATAACATGAAGGTATCACTACCTGAAGCGAATTTTGGTGGGCTTAAGCGCACCCACCAGACGCATGAGAGCACGTTGATCGCGCATGGGAGTGCGTTGACCGAGTACATGGATTTTTGATCCGTGCAACAGGTGTATAAAATATTTTGCCTTTGAAGATAGGTCAAATAGGTAAAAAAATCCAAAGTTTTTCGAGGCCATTTTAGTCAATCCTTTTATTTTTGTCAATTTATCCATGATTCGGAAGTTTAATTGTTATTTTGGCCAATTAGGATTTGAGTCAAAATTGAATGACAAGGCAGACATGTGGTGGATACATATGCCATTTGACCCCACCTCACATGACTATTTGACCACATCACTTCATCTTCCTTCACTGCAACTCTCTACTTCTTTCACATCAATTTTCTTTTGAGTATGTCTTGTGTGAGACCGTCTCATGAATCTTTTTTCGTGAGACTGGCCATAACTCACACTTATCAATTCATATGAAAGTTTGTGGGTATGGATTCAATTAATGGGTAAATTTCATGGAAACTATCCATGAGACCGTCTTACATGAGTATTTGTGTTTTCTTTTTTATTTTAAAACAAAATTAGGAAGAGTAAGAGATTTGGAAAGAGAAGAACATGAATAATTTGTCATTCAAGACGGTGCCCAATTGTGAAACCTTATTTCCCAACCTGCAATAATGCCCTCATTTGCGATGGTTCTTTCTTTCCTTTTTATGTTTGGATCTACAAATCTGAAAACTTTTGGTCCTCACATTCCTTCTGGTTTCAAACAAAAATTCTGTCTCTTACTTATTGTGTTTGTGTGTGAGAGGTGATATGCATTTCTCTTATTCAATTTATTTTACTGTTTAAAAAAAAATGATGTCAAAGAAGAAGAGAAATGCAGTGTGGAATAAGGTGAAATGAAAGAGGATAAGTGAAGACGAAAGCATGATGGCCAATAGTCATGTGAAATGGGGTTAATTGTCATTCAATTTTGACTCAAATTTTAATTTGGCCAAAATAATAACTAGACTTTCAAATCAGGGATAAATTGACAGATAAAAAAACTGGCTAAAATGGCGAAAATATGAAAAGTTTTGGATTTTTTTGGCTATTTGGCCTTTAAGATAAATATTAAATTGATAATCCTCTATTCTGTATACAAAAAATATTTTAAAATTAATTAACTTCTTATTACATTTGTAGAACAAGCAAAAAATATTGGAATTTTTTTCCCCATGGTTTCTTATTTCGATTTGCTTACATGAAGTTGATCAATAAGTTTTTTTAAAACTGTCCAAGACGAATTAACCACTATTATATATCAAGTGATTATTGTGAGTGATAATGTTATTACAATTCACATCGCATTTTGATCAACTATTCTCATATTATGTTCGTTATGCAATTTAATTAAAAGAGTTTCATCTGCTAATTTTAGAAGATATTAATGATTCGCAGATGATTATCATACCTCAACTCTCTAAATAAATTCAAATGTAGTCATAAATATATATATTCTCATTCTTCATTAATTTCTTTTCATTTAACGACTTCTTCTTCTCTTTTATGAGTATATAAAAAATTAATTTTGGTTACTAGAGAGTGAAAATGTAACATTGATTTAGTAGTTAAATAGTTGTTTAAAAAATATAATGACGTAAGAATATAATTTCTCTCTGCTGATTATATTTCTATAAATACTCCAAAATAAATTTTTAATTGACCAGAGGACTATTGGAAAAGAGAAATGATTTAATAATTCTTGATTTGGAAATTTCCACATTCATGTAAAAAATTACTAGGAAAGAGAGAGAAGTTTGCATGTGCATGAAGACCTCTATTTTTGCAAAATGTGTGTTTCCAAGAAGAATGGGGTTATTTCACATCCACACGAGATGCACTATTTCATTCTATTTCCAAGAAGAATGGGGTAATGCTTTAATGCAATGTTTAAAATGTAATTTAATGCATGGTACATAGTTAGGATTGTGTTATGTCATGTAATGAATGCAACGTTAGGAATATAAATTTGGTTGGGTAAATTACAAAATTCAAGTTAAACTATGACCACTTTTGTACTTTGGTTGTCGAACTTTGAAAGTTTAACGTATAACCACTAACCTTTGCGAATTCATCACATGACTGCCAAAATGCCTTCGCCGGTGCAATATGCTCCGAATATACTCAGAGTATTCGCCGGTAGTGAAGGAATATTTAGAGCATATTTCGCCGACTATGACATTTTTGGGAGTTATGTGGTAAATTTGCAAAGACTGAGTAAACTTTAAAAGTTTGGCTACCAAAATGCAAAAGTATTCATTGTCTCGCTTGAATTTTGTAATTTACCCAATTAGGTTTGCCTATTTTAAAATGTTATCGATCTGGCTTCATCACACACATATATATATATATATATATATATTTATTAATATATGTACCAAGATCATCTATAAAAGGTTGTATATAATGTTAATGTCTTGAATGTTTAGAGTTGTAAACTTATTCGTATTGACGTTGGCATAACAAGGTTGCAGGTTGCGTTAGGACATTTTTTAACCTTGAATATTAATTTTTAGGATTCAAATATATAACATTAATAGGGAGTTATAAGTTAGATACATATTTTTTATTCTTTAATGAAGACCACTTAATTAATTTTGTAATACAACCTTAATCTCGTATTTAGAGTTTATTATTAGCAAATTGAGTCGTAACGTATACACACATGACTGAATTATAAGTACTATTAATTATTTGTCGCAAAGTGGTTTTCAATCATGTATGAATGGTTGTAATTCTTGAGATCGAATTGTTGCATTATTAATGATTAGACATTGAATTCTATATTTATGTATTTTTTAAATAATAATTGAGAATCCTCTATTCTTTGAATAAATGTCATTTGATAGATATATTTTTAACTCAATTAACTTATTATTACATTTAAAATAAGCAAAAAAGTATTGGAAAAAATTGTCCCATATTCTCTTGTATCGGGTAATTGGTACATAAAGCAAAAATTATTGGAAAATTTTGTCTCATATTCTCTTGTTTCGATCGGTTTGGTAATTGGTACATCAATTAGCTGAACAATTTTTTAAAACTGTCGAAGACGAAGCACCATTATCTATCTTTGCAGATCATCTTTTTATTAAGTACTTCAAATCAATTTTTTATTGGCAAATGCTGCTGTGCATAGGGGTGGGGAAAAATATCGAAATGTCGAAATATCGAGTTACCGTACCGAAAAAATACCGAAAATATTGAAAATTTCGGCGTACCGAAAATTTCGGTACGGTATGATACCATACCGATATTTTCGGTACGGTATCAGTATAATTTTCCAAAGTTTTCGGTATTTCGGTATATACCGAAATACCAAAAATAATACAATAAATTAAAATATATATTAATTTTATATTAATAAATTAATAAATATAATATTTTTCATTCGGTATACTGGTATACCAAAGTTTCGGTATGTAATTTTCATTTCGGTATAACGGTATTTTCGGTATATTGAAGTTTCGGTATATATTTTCATTTCGGTATGACGGTATTTTCGATATATCGTAAAATTTTGGTATACCGGTATGAAACGGTATGACTACCTATGATACCGAAATTTCGGTACACCGAAATTCGGTATACCGAATTTTTCGGTACGGTAACGGTATTGAATTTAAAAATACCGGATTTTTCGGTACGGTATCGGTATGGGATTTTCGGTACGGTATACCGTACCGACCCACCCCTAGTTGTGCACCAGGTGCACGGATTTGGATTGGTGCAACTTCGTGCACCTGGTGCGACCCGACCCGGATCCATGCACCTGGATTTTCTTTTTTTTTTTTTTCTTTTTTTTTCGCTTCAGGATGTTACCTTTATGTTGTAAGGATGTGACCTTTACGTTATATAAGTGTGACCTTTATATATAAATGTTATGACCTTTATGTTCAGTAACTTAGGAAAAAATGAAGATTTTCAGATTTTTTCGCTTCAAATTAAGACCTTTATGTTGTACTGTTGTAATCTTTATGTACAATTCTTGTGACCTTTATGTACAAATATTATGACCTTTATAATCCATAACTTTGAAAAAAAATTGAAATTTTCAAAATTCAGTGCATTTTAAGGATGAATATATGTGCAGCTAATATTACATAAACGTAAGTATGTAAAAATTTTGCTAAAATTCTTCATTTTTTTCTAAGTTAGAGTATATAAAGGTCATTACATTTATACATAAAGGTCACACTTATATAACACAAAGGTCACAAACATATAACATAAAGGTAACAACCTGAAGCGAAAAATAAAATTAAAAAAAATAAAATAAATAAAAGTGCGCGGATCCGGGTCGACCCAGACCCGACCCGACCCGAATTGTATGTGCACCAGTTGCACAGGAGACTAACTCTTTTTTATTGACTAAAGGAATATTGGAAAAGAGAGAGATGATTAAATAATTCTTGATTTTTAAATTTCCATATTCATGTAAAAAATAATGGGAGAGAGATAGAACTTCGCATGTGCATATATCTATTATCTATTACCTATATAAAAGTACGAATATTTCTTACAATATATGGATTGCTTAATATATCCTTATTAAAGATTTTATTTAAGGTTATAATAGTAATTTATAATTTTCATATTTAAATAATTTTACAAAAAGAATTCTAAACCAAAATCATATAGAGTTTTATTATAAGTAGGACTCTAATTTACTATATTTTTTTAATTTAATTTAATTTAATTTAATTTAATTTAATTTAATTTAATATAGATTGTATATCCTTATAAAAAATTATTATTTAAGGTTAATAGTATTATAATATTTTTAATTTAAATAATTTATCTTCCACATGCGACGCATGTGCTGATACTCGTATGAACAAATCTACTTATGCAAAAATTGTGTCTCCTAAAAGAATGGCCGGGTCATTCCACGTTCACACAAGGCGTCCTATCTCAAAATATTTCAAAACAATCATTACACGTCACACACCATGAATCTTATAGTTTAAGTGGTATCACAGCATGTGTTGTGATAATTCAGGTTCGAACTCGGGACATACAACTTTAATGTGTATTTGATAATATCATTATTTAGCATATAATGTGTATTAAATGTGATGAAATATAAGATGTAACAGAATATAAAATCCAATTCCAGACTAGTACCCATGATGAGGAATTATTGTGACCCATCAAATTTATCTATACATATATAGAGCATTGACCTTAAGTTCATAAAAAATGATATACATGACAATTAGGGTAGTACTTCGTGTGCTGTCGCCGACACCCAAAAATAAATGTTCACCTCGACTATCTACTTATGTAGTAGGATAAGCAAGGGGTCGAATCCACAGGGAATAGAGTAATTCAATTGACAATTTCGTGCATAGAAAGTGATAAAAATATGGGAGGTGATTGGTTTGGTGAACAGAAATTGAAATCATGCATCACAAGAATTTGCAAATAAAAACAAATGAGAGAGATATCAAATAATTAAACAATCTAGCCCTCGGATAACCTCACCTATAACGATTCTTCCAATTTTAAAAATAGCCCCGATTATCTATATCCTATCTCGAATCTTGCCCCTAAACCAGCGGTACGACCGAACTAGTTCGAATTATTTCTTAAGTTCATTGATTAGAAAGTACGACCCCTAATCAAACTATCTCAATGAATAACCTCAAAACATGTATTCAAGATTCAATCCACAAGACGCATTAACGATCCAAAATAATAGAGCAAACTAGACTATGAAAACGAAACGTTCGTATCATACGATCTAGACTTCGTTATTTCAATTGCTACTGTATTCACACAATTTAACAATTACGGATTAAATCATGCGAATTAGCTAGAGTTGATCAACAAACATATTAAGGTGGCCAATCTCAACAAATTCATCAATCAAACATGCAAAGCATAAAATCAAATAAGGAAGAAATCGAGATAAGAGTAAGAAATCGTTACTACTCAATTAAAAACGGGCGAATCATTCAAGGTTTGGTGTCTCCTCGGACTAGAAAAGGTGATCTAGCCTCTAAGCATCATTATCCAAAAAATACAAAAGATAAAATAAAGTATTTTTCTTCTTCTCTTCTCCAAATCTTCTCTGCCTTTCTCTGCAGCTTTTTTGTGGACCCAAAATTCAGAATCTCATCTTTTTAATTCCTTCAAATATTAAGAGCTTCAATCTCTCCAAGATGGACAATAAAAATGGAAATAATTAATTCCTTCCAAAATAGCATCTCCTTCCTTTCTTTATTCACAAGGCTGGATTGAGGGGGAACTGGGCTTAGTGGATTGGGCCTCCAACACGTCAACAAACACTGAAGGCCTCAGTGTTGGGCTTCTTCTTCCCATTCGGCCACGCGACTGCACCCCTTGTATTCTCACTCTCAATTTGTCTTTCAAACACCCTGGAATTCATATAAAATGCAAAATCAAAGCCACCGAGACGAGTATGATAAATATCGGGTTAATCCAACAAAGTAGTGAACAATTGAGTACAAAATTAGTCACATTATGCAAGTAAAACACACACAAAACCCGACTTATCAAACCCTCCCACACTAGACACTTGCTTGTCCTCAAGCAATAAAATTTTCAACAACATAACATTCTTTTATATTGCTTCGTTGCTAACTTCTTGAGCCAAATTCATAAATTGTATGCCTCAACAAAATAAATCCCAACTCTTATTCACGGCCAATCACAAAGTCTCAATAATCGCTAGTTACTCAAGCCATATCCATAACTCCCTAACGACTTGCCCCCAATTTACTTGATTCGGTCTTCTTTTATTGTACTAATCCGATTAGTGCCCCTTCTCCAACATTCATCAAATTTTTTTTTTTGAAATGAGGGCTCGCGGCTCCACTCTACTTATCGGGTTTTAGCTCTTTCGTGTTGATTTGTAGACGGTTGGCAATTCGAAAACACTTGAGCTCCCGAAAGTAGGCAGCCATAACTGTCCCTCACTATTTTTTCATCATATTTTTTTCAACTAAACTCCTTTTTTATTTTTCCTCCAATCCTCAATAATTCGTCATTTTTTTTTTCAACTTGGGCACCAAATCAGATTTTCCAACTCTAGAAGACCAAAGCAAATCACCAAAGACAAGTAATCAAGTTGCCACTTCAAGGCCAAGTAAACCAACAATCAACTAGACTCTACAACCAACACACGAATTCAAGTTTAAAAACACATCGATGCATACAATTCATATTTCAGCATTTTTAACAAGAGAATCCACAACTAGCAATATAGCTGAGTGTCCAAAATAAGCATAAGCACAACACAAAATCATAGAATATGCACACATCACCAGCAAGCTAAAGATATAAAAAAAAATGCATATAACAAGATCATAGATCAACACCACCCCCCCCCCCCCCCCACACTAAAATGAGTGCTAGTCCCTAGCACAAAGTAAAGATCAAACACCAAAAGGGAAAATACAAGTGAGTGGAGTGGGGTTACCCAATCAAGGAACAACATGTTTCGCTCCCAGCAGCCGTAGAGCCTCCACAAGTTGATTGCCTTGAAGTTTTTCGAGCTGCCTTTATGCTGTCCAAATGTCCTTTCTCAGACGAATCTTATGAATGATGGGCCCTGAGATGGGCTTAGTTAATCAATGGGCTTGCTGCATTTTTTATTGTCTTTTACCAAAGCCCAAGTGTGGTGCAAGAATCTCCATAAAGTCCAAGAGAACATCATCTTATGGAATCAACTTGTGAAATCTGAGAACCTGCAAGCATAGAAGAAAAAGAAAATCACATAGAATTTAAAGAAAACGAAAATAAAAGAAAGCATCGGGTTGTCTCCCAACAAGCGCCTCTGTTTATTGTCGTTGGCTCAACTTATTAACTCTCGACTCAAATAATTGGATCCTCCAAATCAGCAAACCATGGAACAGATTGCATTGACATTAAAGGGGTCAGTGTTGATGAATTCTGAATTTTTTTCGAAATTGCAAGCAACTGCTCGTCTGAGAGTTTTTCCAGCAATGGTTCTGCTTTGTTAGTCCTCTCCAGGTGACTAAGATGGTCAGCCACCAACATTGATTCATGGTGTTCCTTCAATTTCAGAGAAATTATGCCTGGTAGTGTGTTCTTGGACCTTATTTTCCATCCTAACAGATTTAACATTTTTTTCCTCTTCTTCCAAAGTTTGCATGAGTCTTTCCTCCAATTGTTCCTGCAATCAAGCTCAAAAATCTCCTGCACAAGTGGCTCAAAAACACTCAAAGCATAAAGGGAGTCAGTTTCAGTAGGAAATTTCATAGCATCAAATATGTTGAATCGTATGATCTCACCGTCGAATTCCATAGTGAGATTTCCTTCACGTACATCTATTTTTGTTTGGGAAGTGTTCAAGAATGGTCTTCCCAACAAAATAGGTGTGGAATTTTCAGAGTTCCCCTCCATATTTAATACATAAAAATCAGCCGGAAAAATCAAGTGATTTACCTGTACAAGGACATCCTCAACAACTCCGGCTGGATATGTATGGCTTCTATCAGCTTACTGAATAATAACTCCAGTCTCCTTCAATGGTCCTATACCAAGCTGCTTGTAGACGGACCATGGCATAACATTAATAGAAGCCCCAAGATCTAGCATAACTTGCTCGATTTTGTGATCTCCTATCTTGCAAGGAATTACAAACATGCCGGGGTCCTTCCTTTTCAAAGGCAATTTCTTCTGAAAAACCGCTGAGACAGTCTCTCCCATGAACACCTTTTCATTTCCGGCCAACTTACGCTTGTTAGTACACAATTCCTTCAAAACTTTAGCATATCTCGGAATTTTCTTGATTGCTTCCATCAGTGGTATGTTAAGCTCGACCTTCCGAAACACCTCTAGTGCTTGTTGATCCTTGATGTCTTTTTCAATTTTCTTCATCCTGGAAGGAAAAGGTAATGCATTAGTAAAGATAGGTACTGAGTTGCGAGCATTTACCTCATCTTTCTGTTCTGGAATGCTGACACTGAGGGGTTCAGTGTCTTCCTTAACGTTCAGATTTTTCTTCCCAGATTCAAGCACCTCGTTCTCAACCTCCAACTTATCTTTGGGTATCACAATCTGCTCTGCATCCTTCTTGGGTTGTGAAACCTCCTGCAATTGCTTCCCACTTCGTAAGGTTACTGCACTCATATTTCTAGGATTGGCCTCAGTTTGAGAAGGTAGCTTGCCACTATCACGTGCTTGTAATTAACTAATGACATTAGCCATTTGGCTCATTTGTGTTTCTAAGCTCTTCTGTCCTGCTTGCAATGTTTGCACTGCTATTTGGGTGTCTTGTTGAAACTTCATTGAACTAGATGCCAAAGTCTTCACCATATCCTCTAAAGATGATCCAGATTCATTTCTACCGTCGTTTTGTCGAGAGTTTCCAGAATTTCGATCATTCTCTCTAAACAACTGGAGCTTTTGATTTTGATATTGAGGCCTTTGATTCTCTCTATACTGAGCATTCTGCTGGTTCCCATATCGAAGATTAGGGTGATCTCTCCACCCCGGATTATAAGTGCTAGAGTATGGGTCATACTTTTCGATCTTGAGAATTCCCAAAACCAACTGCATTTGCATGCTGCTCTATCTCATCATTCAGTATTCGACAATCATCGGTAACATGCTCTGTGGTATTGCATATTCGGCATGGGCGGGCTTCTGGGTTCTTGCCCTTCATCATCTTCTCCATCATACTTGCAAGTTTTTCTAAGGTATCGCTTTTTGATTGATCAACGGGTCTACTCATAGCATCCCGTGCACCAAATTGTTGAGTATTCGCTGCCATATTAGAGATCAGTTCTCGTGCGGCTGTTGGTGTTTTTCCCATCAAAGCTCCTCCGCTAGCCGCATCAATCATACTACGATCTGTGAGAGTGAGTCCCTCATAGAAATATTGGATGAGCAACTGATCACTAATTTGATGTTGTGGGCACGAAGCTATAAGGCGTTTGAAACGCTCCCAATACTCGTATAATGTCTCTCCTGAACATTGCTTAGCACCTGAAATCTCCTTCCTCAAAACCGCCACTCGAGTGGCTGGAAAATAATGTTGGAGAAACAGCTTTTCCATCTCATTCCATGTGTTAACAGTCCTAGGCGGAAGAAAATATAACCAATCTTTTGCAGTGTTCTTTAGAGCAAAGGGAAATGCACTCAGCTTCACATGTTCCTCTGAGACCCCAGTTGGCTTCATGCTAGAACATACGACGTGGAATTCCTTCAAAAATGTATGTGGGTTTTCTCCTGCAAAACCATGGAAAGAAGGTAATAAGTGAATTAATCCGGATTTAAGCTCGAAATTCACATTAGGAGTGAGAGCAGGAATAGTAATGCAGAGTGGTTGATGGTTTATAGTTGGGTTTGCCAACTCAAGCATTGTTCTCTCTTCATATCCTCCTGCTGCATTCCCTTCAACTCCATGTTCTCTGTCCATGTTTTCAGATTCTGGTTCAAAGTTCAACCTTCCACTAGTATCAATCCCTTCTTCACTACTCGTTTCTCTTGTCGGTATAAAGTTGATATGCCGACGTGCTCGAGTCTCTTTCCTGAGTTGTCTAGCTGTTCCCTCTATCTCTGGGTTCAATTCGAGTTGTGCACTACGATTTGACCTTGTGATCATTCATTGAAACAAGAACTCAACAGACACTGAGGGTGTCAGTATTAGTGTAGACCAGAAATAAAATAATCAAGAGTAGAACAGACGCAACTTAGAACTTTTTTTTTAAATAATAATTATAAAACACGAAAAATTCAATCAAATCAGCGACTATTCCCCGGCAACGGCGCCAAAATTTGGTGTGCTGTCACCGGCACCCAAAAATAAATGTTCACCTCGACTATCTACTTATGTAGTAGGATAAGCAAGGGGTCGAATCCACAAGGAATAGAGTAATTCAATTGACAATTTCGTGCATAGAAAGCGATAAAAATATGGGGGGTGATTGGTTTATTGAACAGAAATTGAAATCATGCATCACAAGAATTTGCAAATAAAAACAAATGAGAGAGATATCAAATAATTAAACAATCTAGCCCTCGGATAACCTCACCTAGAACGATTCTTCCAATTTTAAAGATAGCCCCGATTATCTATATCCTATCTCGAATCTTGCCCCTAAACCAGCGGTACGACCGAACTAGTTCGAATTATTTCTTAAGTTCATTGATTAGAAAGTACGACCCCTAATCAAACTATCTCAATGAATAACCTCAAAACATGTATTCAAGATTCAATCCACAAGACGCATTAACGATCCAAAATAATAGAGCAAACTAGACTATGAAAACGAAACGTTCGTATCATACGATCTAGACTTCGTTATTTCAATTGCTACTGTATTCACACAATTTAACAATTACGGATTAAATCATGCGAATTAGCTAGAGTTGATCAACAAACATATTAAGGTGGCCAATCTCAACAAATTCATCAATCAAACATGCAAAGCATAAAATCAAATAAGGAAGAAATCGAGATAAGAGTAAGAAATCGTTACTACTCAATTAAAAACGGGCGAATCATTCAAGGTTTGGTGTCTCCTCGGACTAGAAAAGGTGATCTAGCCTCTAAGCATCATTATCCAAAAAATACAAAAGATAAAATAAAGTGTTTTTCTTCTTCTCTTCTCCAAATCTTCTCTGCCTTTCTCTGCAGCTTTTTTGTGGACCCAAAATTCAGAATCTCATCTTTTTAATTCCTTCAAATATTAAGAGCTTCAATCTCTCCAAGATGGACAATAAAAATGGAAATAATTAATTCCTTCCAAAATAGCATCTCCTTCCTTTCTTTATTCACAAGGCTGGATTGAGGGGGAACTGGGCTTAGTGGATTGGGCCTCCAACACGTCAACAAACACTGAAGGCCTCAGTGTTGGGCTTCTTCTTCCCATTCGGCCACGCGACTGCACCCCTTGTATTCTCACTCTCAATTTGTCTTTCAAACACCCTGGAATTCATATAAAATGCAAAATTAAAGCCACCGAGACGAGTATGATAAATATCGAGTTAATCCAACAAAGTAGTGAACAATTGAGTACAAAATTAGTCACATTATGCAAGTAAAACACACACAAAACCCGACTTATCAGTACTTGATGTGGTTGAACTGATCACATTCGAGATATTTGGGAAAGTGAACCGATTCAAAGACAAAAACGGACCGATGCGAACTATTTAGAAAGAAGAGAGCGAACAAAGCAAGGAGGCGAACAGAACAAAGAGGCGAACAGATATTCCCCTGAAAGGAATAAAGTAAATTATGGTGCATCTGGATGCGAACTATTCGTTCCGACAATAGTTCGTAACTTATATGGAAACGAACACGAACTAACTAGACTTTCCGGATAAGAGGACGAACTAATCTTGAGTATATGAGGCGAACTAGTTTAAATTCAGATAACCGCCATGATCAGGGATAAACCGCCCACTTCCCACTTTTTTAGGAAAGATTTAACTGTCACGTCCTTCAGGGAGTACTTTTAACCTTTTTCTTTTATTCTTTTGGGTAGAGACAGAAAAAATATAAAAAGTTATTATAAGAAAATCACTAGTTTTTTCGGATCACTGACTTGAGCGTCGGAGTTGTGAGAAGTCCAGAGAACTGTTCGACGGGTTCCAAGAAGTTCGAGGGGAAATCCTTTCTCTGAGGAAGTTATGGAGGACGAATTACCGGCTTCTTTTTGGCCAGTTAATTTTGATTATGATGGTACCACAGATCCATGAGATCATTTGTGTAGATTTGAAAATATCGCTCTATTACATCGGTATTCAGATGGTATTAAGTGTAGGGTGTTCGCAACTACTCTCACTAAGGCTGCTCAGACATGGTTTAGCCAGTTGAGTGATGGGATGATTTACAGTTTTGAGCAGGTGTCGGAGTTGTTCCTACATCAGTTCGCTAGTTTCTAGAAGACAGAGGCGATCTACTCAGACTTTGTTTGGGGTGAAACAAAAAGAGGATGAAGCGTTGAGGAATTACGTCAAAAGATTCACGGCTGCTACTTTAGAAGCTCCTGAAGCTTCAGATGATTTGATAGTTAGTGCTTTCATTCAAGGTCTGAAAGAGGGCGACCTTCATACTTCGCTGGTTAAGAAAACGCCCAAAAGTTTCGATGACCTATTGCAAAGATCTACTAAGTACATTAACTTGGAGGAGGTAGTTCGGATGAAAAAATGTGAGAGCTCGAATCGAATGAGTAGACCGCAGGAGCATAATGTTGCAAAGAAAAAAGAAGGAGGAGGACACCGAATGAGATTTGCACCACCCTCTTTACGAGATTTCAGCCAGATCAACCACTGGAGAAACCCCTTTTAGTCTGGCATTCGGAATGGAAGTTGTGGTCCCAGCTGAAATTTAAGAAGAAGCTCTACGGATTACTAACTTTGATCCTCAACAAAATTAAGAATTGATCAGAACTGATTTGTTATTTTTAGATGAGGTCAGAGATGAAGCTAGAGTTCGGCATGAACTCTACAAAAGACGCATTCAAGCGGCGTTCAATAGGAAAATTCGGAAGAGAGAATTCCAAGATGGAGATATGGTTTTAAGACAATCTGATGCTTTGGTGGAGATTGGGAAATTAGATGCCATTTGGGAAGGGTCATATACTGTTTCAAAAATTTTGCCTGGAGGATCTTACGAACTAACTGATGAAAGAGGAAGGGTGTTGCCAAGACCATGACACATTAATCATTTGAAGAAGTTTTATACTTGAAGTATCACATGTCAGTATGTTGCTTTTTACTCCTTTTTTAAATTCCTGTTGATTTAATGAAATAAAAGATATTTGCACTCCGTGGATGTAGGTCGAATTGACCGAACCACGTTAAATCCCTGAGTCTTTTCATTCTACTGATTTCCATATAATTATTCGTATATCTCTCGGAACATCATGATTAAGCAAAGTGAAGAGTTCCCCCAGAACTCCCTGATTAAGCGAGCTGAATAGTTCCCTTGGAATTCTATGATTAAGCAAACTTAAGAGTTCTCTCGAAACTCTATGATTAAGCAAAGTGAAGAGTTCTCAACTCTATGATTAAGCAAACTGAAGATTTCCCTCGGAACTCTATGATTAAGCAACTGAAGGGGTCCCTCGGAACTCTATGATTAAGCAAATTGAAGAGTTCCCTCGAAACACTGTGGCTAAGAAAATTGAGGAGTTCCCTCGGAACTCCATGATTAAGCAAATTGAAGAGAGTGAAGAGTTCCTTCAGAATATGTTTATTCAGCGAAGTGAAGTATTCACTCAGAATACCTCGATTAAGCCAAGTGAAGTATGATTGAGTGAAGGGACACATCCCCTCAAAGTAAAGGTGTTATGATTAAATCAGGCTATTTATTTTTGATATACTTTTGCAGATTAATTGTGAGGACACATTATGTTCAGAACTTCGGATATATATACAACAAACATATATACAATTTTATCCAAAAGTTGTTTACAAAAAAGTACAGGAAAGTTAATTAAAGACGATCAAGAGAAGGAGTTGACTCAGAAGTTGGATTGTTGATCGAGGTCGGAGGCAAGAGGATCAAACATGTCCTCTGGCAGGTCCACAGTCGAACTCGGATTTAGTTCTTCGGGTGCTGGAGGAGCCGAGCTGGTACTAGGATTATCAAGAATTTTGTTTGGAAGAACTTCTTTGAGTGCTTCTTCTAAACAACCCGTCCACCAGTGAGCATCAACATCTTCATTTGGATCCCCGCGCCAGCCAAGAGGAATATGAAATGTTTGTTGCAGCTTTTCGCCCAGCGAATCCATATCAAACTGAAAGGCCTACCCCACTTCCTCTTGGCAAAGTCTGACCCCCTCTCGAAAGTAAGCTTCGGCCATTGGAGCAGCCTTAGAAAGGAAAAGAACAGGATTCCAAAGACGGAATAGGAGTCTCTCTCGGAAGTTTGCTGTTGTAACTCCATTTCTGAACTCCGAGCAAAATGATAAAAGCCTTCATTCCACATGGCTTTACCGAACTCAGCTCGGGTACTCTTTTCTTTTTCCAGTTCCTCCTTCAGCTTCCTGATCTTAGCTTCCGCAGCCAGATAAGCAGACTGTTTCTCCATGGCAAACTTTTCCTTAGCCAGCAGCAACTCTTCCTTTTTGGCCACCTCTGAACGAGCAAGCACCAGCTCTACTTGCCGCTCTTCCAACCGAAATGACAGATTTTAGGCTTTGCCGACATTTATCGTTACGTCGCTCTCCAGGGTTTTCTTTTCCTCTAGCACCTCCCTCAGTTGATCGCGTTGCTGCTGAATTTGATCTCGCCGACAGAGGGCTCTTTTGCCTAAACTCTCAAGAAACTTGCTCAAGTTCGCCGCACGAGTCAAGTTCAGTCTCAACTCATTCTCTTCAGCATCCTCCCATCTTCAGCAACTTTCTCACTCCGAACAACCACCTCCTCCGAAATTTCCGAACTAGTCTTGAGTTCTCCATCAATTTTCTGCTTCTTTGGAGTTTTCTGCGAGCTAGAAGACCCTTTCTTCTTCCTGCGTAAGGAAGTTGTAACTTCAGTTGCTTCCTCGTTGATCTCTTCTGCAAGATCAACAGGATCAGAGGCCTGGGCAGCAGGTAAAGAGGGAGAAGGTTGAGCATCCATGATAGTCAAGGGAGATGTATATGCAATTAGACCCGAGCTAACAGAAGTACTACCCTTTTTGGCTGAATTATGTTTAACATGATAGTCGAAGTTTCAGCCCAAGGAATTGATCGAAAAGGTTGGTTCGCTGGTGCACAAACAAAAAAATAGTACTTTTCCTAAGAGTTGATCTTATCATCTCCCGAGGATAAAAATTGAGCTCGTTTCCCACTGCTACGGGGACTCAAGTAAAAGCGATAAGGGTTGGTGTATTTGAGAACGAAGCAGGATCGGAATCGATCAGAAGTTGGTTCGACACCCATCCATTTGCACACCATGTAAAAAGACACGATGTAACTAATGGAGTTCCGATGTAATTGGTTCGGACATACACCAAAAGCCGAACCAATCTCTAGGAAAAAAGGATGAATAAGAGGAACTAAACCTAGGGACACATGTTTTAAGAATCATGTCTGGCAACCAGCAGGATCTCGGTGTGGACGATCATCGGGATTGGGGATCACAACAGTGTAACCCCCCATCATGAGCGAACTTAAAAGAATGGTGTGGGTATGGGTGGTTTTAGTTGCAGAAAAAACGTTATCTACAGTTTTCTTACGAGATATTTTTGAAGGATTGAAAAGGTTTTGGCGGCCAGAGGAAGAAGATTTAGGGTTTGAAAATTCAGAAAGAGGGCGTAGAGGAAATTGCTCAAATTCTTCTTCTGATTCACTTTCGTCTCTCAGATGGTTTAAAGAATCAGAGGATTCCATTGAAATGAAAAGGAGAAGAAAGGAAAATGGTATCTAGCTTGTTTGAGGAGTCCTAGAAATTGCAGAAGAAAAAGTCTTGCTTATATGAGTATATAGTAACTTTGCAGAAGAGTTTTTTCTTGAGAAGAAAAGATGACATATATAGGAAGAAGACGACCCTTAATTTGGGGGGGGGGGGGGAATTGAAAAGTCACGAATTTTCAACAGTTGGATACGATGTAATCCAACGATGGAGGTGAAAGGGCGTCTAGGGATAAGGGAACTGGCTAACACGTGTCGCCTGGGGATGATTGAAGGGACGCGTTGCTTCTAGAGAAAGCGTTAAACACTTAGCAGAAGCAATACAAACTACACTAGTGCGTGTAAACACGCACATTGAAGGGGGAATACTTGATGTGGTCGAACTGATCACATTCGAGTTATTTGGGAAAGTGAACCGATTCAAAGACAAAAACCGACCGATGCGAACTATTTAGAAAGAAGCGAGCGAACAAAACAAAGAGGCGAACAGATATTCCCTTGAAAGGAATAAAGTTAATTATGATGCATCTGGATGCGAACTATTCTTTCCAATAATAGTTCGTAGCTTATACGGAAACGAACACAAACTAACTAGACTTTCCAGATAAGAGGACGAACTGATCTTGAGTATATGAGGCGAACTAATTTAAATTCAGATAACCGCCATGATCAGGGATAAACCGCCCACTTCCCACTTTTTTAGGAAATATTTAACTGCCACGTCCTTCAGGGAGTACTTTTAACCTTTTTCTTTTATTCTTTTGGGTAGAGACACAAAAAATATATAAAGTTATTATAAGAAAATCACTAGTTTTTCCGGATCACTAACTTGAGCGTCGGAGTCTCTTCACGGGGAAAAATCCCTGGTGTTCTTTGTTTTGCAGGTACTTTTAACCGAAGAATTCTAATTTTCGTTAGAGAAGAAGAAGATCGGATCACGGGGAAAAATCCCCAGTGTTCTTTGTTTTGCAGGTACTTTTAACCGAAGAATTCTAATTTTCGTTAGAGAAGAAGAAGACCAGATTGAAAACAAATCAGTACTTTAATGCAATGTTTAAAATGGCAACTTAGTGCATGGTATATAATTAGGTTTGTGTTATGTCAAGCTTAATGCAATCATAACTTAAAATCCAATCATGGAATTAATAATACAGTTCTATTTGTGCTCATTTACGTACTACTATGATAGCCTAATAAGTTGCATATGAGTCTACGACATCGTGTTTGTTTTCCCTATTTGGGAAAAATGGCAAAAAAAACCATGTATATATACCACTTTTATGTTTCGATCCTTTAATTTTACCAATTTTTAAAACTATCCTATAGGTTTCATTATTTTATCAAAAATACCCGGTCACCTCCTACAGCAGGTAACTAACCGGTCATATGTTGATGTGGCGTCGAAATACACATGTGTAATATGATTTTTTCACATTCTAAGCTTATACTTCTATATATATGGGTGCTAGTACTCTTGCTTCGAGAATTCCTTACTACACAGATCTACATGGATCTTTCTCTACTTCAATTAATATTCAACCAAGCATTAATGTAAACAATTAATAGAGCTTTTAATTCGATATTTGTGATTGCTCATATAGGATAATTAATCATTGAATTGGATTGGTTATGAAAGCATGTTTTAGAACATGTCTCAGTTATATCTGTTTGTCTCCGTATATTTATTTGTTTTTGTTTTAGTATAATTAATTGAATTTTTGATATCTGATAGTCTAGATAAAATTAGGGTTGAATTTGGGTAATCGATTATTTCTAGATAATAGTATCTGTGGGATCGATCTTGTATACCGTGTTCTGCAATCTACACTGTACACTTGCGGTAGTAGCCTAAAGAAAAAGGTGAACAGTGAGTGATAATGTTATTACAATTCACATCACATTTTGATCAACTTTTCTCATATTATGTTTGTTATGCAATTTAATTAAAAGAGCTTCATCTGCTGATTTTAGAAGATATTAATGATTCGCAGATGATTATCATACCTCAACTCTGTAAATAAATTCAAATGTAGTCATAAATTTTATATATATATATATATATATATATATATATATATATATATATATTCTCATTCTTGATTTCTTTTCATTTAACGACTTCTTTTTCTCTTTTATGAGTATATAAAAAAATTAATTTTGGTTACTAGAGAGTGAAAATGTAACATTGATTTAGTAGTTAAATAGTTGTTTAAAAAATATAATGACGTAAGAATATAATTTCTCTCTGCTGATTATATTTCTATAAATACTCCAAAATAAATTTTTAATTGACCAGAGGACTATTGGAAAAGAGAAATGATTTAATAATTCTTGATTTGGAAATTTCCACATTCATGTAAAAAATTACTAGGAAAGAGAGAGAAGTTTGCATGTGCATGAAGACCTCTATTTTTGCAAAATGTGTGTTTCCAAGAAGAATGGGGTTATTTCACATCCACACGAGATGCACTATTTCATTCTATTTCCAAGAAGAATGGGGTAATGCTTTAATGCAATGTTTAAAATGTAATTTAATGCATGGTACATAGTTAGGATTGTGTTATGTCATGTTTAATGAATGCAACGTTAGGAATATAAATTTGGTTGGGTAAATTACAAAATTCAAGTTAAACTATGACAACTTTTGTACTTTGGTTGTCGAACTTTGAAAGTTTAACGTATAACCACTAACCTTTGCGAATTCATCACATGACTGCCAAAATGCCTTCGCCGGTGCAATATGCTCCGAATATACTCAGAGTATTCGCCGGTAGTGAAGGAATATTTAGAGCATATTTCGCCAACTATGACATTTTTGGGAGTTATGTGGTAAATTTGCAAAGACTGACGGTTATACAGTAAACTTTAAAAGTTTGGCTACCAAAATGCAAAATATTCATTGTCTCGCTTGAATTTTGTAATTTACCCAATTAGGTTTGCCTATTTTAAAATGTTATCGATCTGGCTTCATCTCACACACATATATATATATATATATATTTATTAATATATGTACCAAGATCATCTATAAATGGTTGTATATAATGTTAATGTCTTGAATGTTTAGAGTTGTAAACTTATTCGTATTGACGTTGGCATAACAAGGTTGCAGGTTGCGTTAGGACATTTTTTAACCTTGAATATTAATTTTTAGGATTCAAATATATAACTTTAATAGGGAGTTATAACTTAGATACATATTTTTTATTCTTTAATGAAGATCACTTAATTAATTTTGTAATACAACCTTAATCTCGTATTTAGAGTTTATTATTAGCAAATTGAGTCGTAACGTATACACACATGACTGAATTATAAGCACTATTAATTTGTTGCAAAGTGGTTTTCAATCATGTATGAATGGTTGTAATTCTTCAGATCGATTTGTTGCATTATTAATGATTAGACATTGAATTCTATATTTATGTATTTTTTAAATATTAATTACGAAACCTCTATTCTTTGAATAAATGTCATTTGATAGATATATTTTTAAATCAATTAACTTCTTATTACATTTAAAATAAGCAAAAAATTATTGGAAAAATTTGTCCCATATTCTCTTGTTTCGGGTAATTGGTACATAAAGCAAAAATTATTGGAAAATTTTGTCTCATATTCTCTTGTTTCGATCGGTTTGGTAATTGGTACATCACATGCATCAATTAGCTGAACAATTTTTTAAAACTGTTGAAGACGAAGAACCATTATCTATCTTTACAGATCATCTTTTTATTAAGTACTTCAAATCAATATTTTATGACAAAATATTTTGTGAAACTGGTGCATGGATCTCGGGTCGACCCGACCCACGCCCCTCTGACTCCCGTTTTCACGCGCCCAAACGTATTCTCAAGCGTTCCCATGCGCCTGGTGGGTGCGCTCAAACCCACCAAGATTCGCTCCAGGTGGTCATACCCTCACGTTATGTTAGTGTTACCTTAATTTTATGTTAGTATTACTCAACATAACAAGATTCGCTCCAGGCAGTCATACCCTCACATTATGTTAGGGTTACCTTCATGTTATGTTAGTGTTACCTTCATGAAGGTAACACTAACATAACGTGAGGGTCACTCTAACATAATATGAATGTATGATTAACATTGTTTTTTACCTTCATGTTATGCTAATGTTACCTTCATGTTATGTTATGTTAGTATTACCTTCATGTTATATTAGTGTTACCTTCATATTATTTTAGTTCAATAGTTTTAAACTAAGGGTATGAAATCTGGAGATAAGGTCACATTAACATAACGTGAAGGTAACCCTAACATAACACGAAGGTAACACTTACATAACATGAGGGTAACGACCAATACAAAAAAGTAAAGAGTCCCAGCCCGAGCGTGGCCCAGTTACACGGATCTGAGATCCGTGCAACTGGTGCATAGAAAATTAACTCATTTTTTATTGACTAAAGGAATATTGGAAAAGAGAGAGATGATTTAATAATTCTTGATTTGTAAATTTCCATATTCATGTAAAAAGAATAATGGGAGAGAGATAGAACTTCGCATGTGCATATATATATATATATATGGACACATCTACTTTTGCAAAAAATGTGTTTCCTAAAAGAATGGCCGGGGTCATTCTACGTTCACACGACAACTCCAATCTCAAAATATTTTAAAACAATCATTACACGTAACACATCATGAACCTTATAGTTCATGTGGTATCACAACATGTGTTGTGGTAATTCAGATTCGAACTCGGGACATACAAGTTTAACGTGTATTTGATAATATCATTATTTAGCATATAATGTGTATTAAATGTGATGAAATATAAAATGTAACACCAAATATTACTGAAGATAAAATCCAATTCCACACTACCCATGATGATGAATTATTGTGACCCATCAAATTTATCTGTACATATATAGAGCATTGATCTTAAGTTCATAAAAAATGATATACATGACAATTAGGGTAGTACTTTAATGCAATGTTTAAAATGGCAACTTAGTGCATGGTATATAATTAGGTTTGTGTTATGTCAAGCTTAATACAATCACAAACCTAATTATATATTTATTCTCATTCTTGATTTCTTTTCATTTAACGACTTCTTCTTCTCATTTATAAGTATATAAAAAAAAATTTGGTTACTAGAGAGTGAAAATGTAACATTGATTTAGTAGTCAAATAGTTGTTTAAAAGATATAATGACGTAAGAATATAATTTCTCTCTGCTGATTATATTTCTATAAATATTCCAAATAATAAATTTTTAATTGACCAGAGGACAATTGGAAAAGAGAAATGATTTAATAATTCTTGATTTGGAAATTTCCACATTCATGTAAAAAATTACCAGGAAAGAGATAGAAGTTTGCATGTGCTTGAACACCTCTATTTTTTGCAAAATGTGTGTTTCCAAGAAGAATGGGGTTATTCTACATTCACGCTCTATTTCATTCTATTTAAAAATAATCACCACACATCATGTATATATATATATTTGATGATCACATCATTATTTAACTTAATTATGAATGTGTATTAAATATTATGAAACATTAGATGTTAACATCAAATGTAATAGAAGATTCAATCCGATCCCACATAACCCATGACGAGGAAATATTTTGACCCATCAAATTTAGAATTACATATAGGGCATTGAAGTTAATTTCATTAAATATGATATATATGTATAATTAGGGTAATGCTTTAATGCAATGTTTAAAATGTAACTTAATGCATGGTACATAGTTAGGATTGTGTTATGTCATGTTTAATGAATGCAACGTTAGGAATATAAATTAGGTTCGGTAAATTACAAAATTCAAGTTAAACTATGACCACTTTTGTACTTTGATTGTCGAACTTTGAAAGTTTAACGTATAACCGCTAACCTTTGCGAATTCACCATATGATCGCCAAAATGCCTTTGCCGGTGCAATATGCTCCGAATATACTCAGAATATACGCTGGTAGTGAAGGAATATTCAGAGCATATTTTGCCGACTATGACATGTTGGCGGTTATGTGGTAAATTTGCAAAGACTGATGGTTATACAGTAAACTTTCAAAGTTTGGCTACCAAAATGCAAAAGTATTCATTGTCTCGCTTGAATATTGTAAGTTACCCAATTAGGTTTGCCTATTTTAAAATGTTATCGATCTGGCTTCATCTCACACATATATATATATATATTTATTAATATATGTACCAAGATCATCTATAAATGGTTGTATATAATGTTAATGTCTTGAATGTTTAGAGTTGTAAACTTATTCGTATTGACGTTGGCATAACAAGGTTGCAGGTTGCGTTAGGACATTTTTTAACCTTGAATATTAATTTTTAGGATTCAAATATATAACTTTAATAGGGAGTTATAACTTAGATACATATTTTTTATTCTTTAATGAAGATCACTTAATTAATTTTGTAATACAACCTTAATCTCGTATTTAGAGTTTATTATTAGCAAATTGAGTCGTAACGTATACACACATGACTGAATTATAAGCACTATTAATTTGTTGCAAAGTGGTTTTCAATCATGTATGAATGGTTGTAATTCTTCAGATCGATTTGTTGCATTATTAATGATTAGACATTGAATTCTATATTTATGTATTTTTTAAATATTAATTACGAAACCTCTATTCTTTGAATAAATGTCATTTGATAGATATATTTTTAAATCAATTAACTTCTTATTACATTTAACATAAGCAAAAAATTATTGGAAAAATTTGTCCCATATTCTCTTGTATCGGGTAATTGGTACATAAAGCAAAAATTATTGGAAAAATTTGTCTCATATTCTCTTGTTTCGATCGGTTTGGTAATTGGTACATCAATTAGCTGAACAATTTTTTAAAACTATCGAAGACGAAGCACCATTATCTATCTTTACAGATCATCTTTTTATTAAGTACTTTAAATCAATTTTTTATTGACTAAATGAATATTGGAAAAGAGAGTGATGATTTAATAATTCTTGATTTGTAAATTTCCATATTCATGTAAAAAAATAATGGGGGAGAGATAGAACTTCGGATGTGCATATATATGAACACATCTACTTTTGCAAAAAATGTGTCTCCTAAAAGAATGGCCGGGGTCATTCCCCGTTCACATGAGACGTCCTATGTTAAAATATTTCAAAACAATCATTACATGTCACACACCATGAATCTTATAGTTTAAGTGGTATCACAACATGTGTTGTGATAATTCAGGTTCGAACTCGGGACATACAACTTTAACATGTATTTGATAATATCATTATTTAACATAAAATATGTATTAAATGTGATCCCAATTTCAGCATATATTGGTCCCTTCACAAGCACATTGGACGAGACCAATCTCTGCCTCCTCCCTGGCAAGGACAGCGTGGGCAAAAGGCATCCCAGGGCCTACCCCACAATAACCGGCCACGGCAATGCCTTGGTGGAGAGGCTCCTGTGCTTCCTCCCAAGCCAGCTCCCGGTTCAGACGGAGGATCTGAGGATCCGCTTCACATTCGGGAGGAATTAATCCATCCCATCTTCCTTTTATCACGCCTCCTTCCCCCACCATATTACTTTGTCCCGCTAGAATGAAAATGTTTTTGGTGCACTGCACCACACTACTGGTGTGCCCTAATAGGATCATGAAGAACATAAGAATTGTTTCCATTGCTTGGTTGAATATTAATTGAAGTAGAGAGAGATGAAGATTTGTGTAGTAAGCAATTCTCTTGCTTACTACACAAATCTTCATCGAGAATATTAATTGCTAGTACTCTTGCTTCTACATTCCATCGAGAATTGCTTACTACACAAATCTTCATCTCTCTCTACTTCAATTAATATTCAACCAAGCAATGGAAACAATTCTTATGTTCTTCATGATCCTATTAGGGCACACCAGTAGTGTGGTGCAGTGCACCAAAAACATTTTCATTCTAGCAGGACAAAGTAATATGGTGGGGGAAGGAGGCGTGATAAAAGGAAGATGGGATGGATTAATTCCTCCCGAATGTGAAGCGGATCCTCAGATCCTCCGTCTGAACCGGGAGCTGGCTTGGGAGGAAGCACAGGAGCCTCTCCACCAAGGCATTGCCGTGGCCGGTTATTGTGGGGTAGGCCCTGGGATGCCTTTTGCCCACGCTGTCCTTGCCAGGGAGGAGGCAGAGATTGGTCTCGTCCAATGTGCTTGTGAAGGGACCAATATAACCCAGTGGATGCGAGGCTCTCTACTCTACAATCGGACCCTCACTCGAGCCCAGGCTGCAATCTCCAGCAATACTGGTGGAGCTGCCATTCGTGCCATCCTCTGGTACCAAGGGGAGTCTGACACCGGGACTCAAAGCAATGCCGAGTTGTATAAAGCTCGATTGGAACAGTTCTTCACTGATTTACGATCGGACTTGCACTTGCCTCTCCTTCCAGTTATTCAAGTACGTACATATATATCACTCTCATTGCAACATATATATATATATATATATATATGAAATATTGATCCATTAATGGTTCTGTACAGGTGGCATTAGCATCTGGAGAATCGGAAGGTTTCGAAATAGTTCGGAAAGCTCAACTGGAAACAAACCTTCCGAATGTGACATGTGTTGATGCCAAAGGATTGGAGCTGGAAGAGGATCCGCCGTTGAAATTCATACATCTCACCACTCCGTCGCAGGTCCAGCTCGGCAAAATGATGGCCGATGCCTACTTTAAAATCATATCTACCTAGCTTCATCGTATATATATGCACCTACCCTCATCTATATGTAAATCATTGTAATAATGTTACACAAAAACTCACGTGAGACCGTCTCACGGATAGTTTCCGTGAGACGGATCCTTATTACCTATTGTGTTAAATACATTTTCACAAATTTCAATATGAATTGTTAAGGGGTTATGGGTTGACCCGTCTCACACAAGAAGATCCGTGAGACGGTCTCACATAAGACCTACTCATAATGTTAATGTCTTGAATCCCTCGAGTAACACCCCAAAGCTCCAATTGGAGTTTATGAGTATTTTAATATTTTAATTCAAGAAATTAGGTATTGTTTCGTCCATTTGTGATTTCGATTTATATGAAAGAAAAAAAAACTATACATAAAATTTATAAACATGTATGTAGTAGCACATAAAATGTGATATATATATATATATATATATTATTAATGTTTTAGCCCAATTAAAATGAAATTAGTAGAGGCCCAAGTGGATATTAAATTTCATTCCACTTCCACTTCTCTTTTGTGCCACATAAGAGGAATGAGTCTCATTTATTAAATATTACATGCCGTTAAACTCGATTTGGAAGATGTGCTGAGGTGTGGCATTTGCCACAACTTCCTATCTATCATCTCCAATGAAGTCTGAGGAAGAAAACATGCTAAGACAAACAATTAATTAATCTCAAAAGTCATTTCAGCAAAGAAGAAAACAAGCTTCTTCCTTGCTTTTTCACAGAAACCGAATTTCGTAATTCTTATCAAAACAATTACCACCTTGAAATTAGTTTAACAATCTTGTTGCAATCAAAGCTATTAGCAATTGCATGCACTACATACAAGTTGAGAATTAATTAACTTTTTCCAAGCAACCCTGAAACAACAAATAAGAAAAACTCTGATTTTATGATATTTAAACTACTATCAACAATCATAGGCAGATATCGTTACTAAAAGCAGAGGAATCAGCCAATCAGGAATGAAAGGCCTAACAATAACTCAAACAGGCTAATATCAAATTTACCTGCTAAATCCAAATAGAAAAAAGAAAATCAATGGTGAAAAAGCCCACAAAATGAAAGCTAAAATCCCACAAGATGAAATCAGCAGAGATAATCTGCAAACCCCAAAATAAAGAAAGAGAAGGTGAAAGAAAGCCCACAAAATGAAATCAGCAGAAACAATCTGCAAATCTCTAAATAAAGAAAGAGATATGATTGAGCTTGAGAATTGGGTTCGAGGGGAAGCAGTATCAGGGGTTTTGACCACTCTAAAATAGTAAACAAAAGCAACATATTAATCAGATATTCCTTTTTATGGCATCTTTTTACATTAAACAATTTGCAGATTGTGAGGTTGGTTTGGTGAATAAGCAACTTTAGACATTAAAAAACAAATTAAAAGCGAAAGAGGTAATAAAGGTTGAAACTTTACAAATAAGAATCAAGACAATCCTTCAAATAACAAAGAAAAGGGAGTTAAAAGGGCTTTTTGGTGAGATTGTTTTTCTACCTATGTCTTTCAAATTCAGTATGAACTGATTAATACTTTTGCTTTTAATATTAATCTGAATTGAATGTGTACAATATCGACATGAATTGAATTATCTTAAACAAATTTAGAGTTTCTTAGTTATTAAATATTATATTGTCTTCTATATACTAAAATTACTTATATTATATTATCAAACAATTAATATTTATCAATATTATATCACAGACCACACATCGTGCGGTTACGAGTACTAGTTAGTGCAAAAGAGGGATATGCACTTAAATTTGGAGAAAAAAAAAAAAAAAGGGGGAAAGAATTTCTCTCTCCTCGCATCTCTCTTTCACCCCTCTCTCTCTCGATCTGCAACTAGAAGAAAAAAAAATAGGATAGACAAACTTCTCTCTCGAACCCCTTTCTCCCTTCTCTTTTCTTCATCGCGGCTCATTGCCGTCGGAGGCCCGCCGTGCCGCGTCTGGGGCGGTGAAGGAGGCAGCCCCTCCCTTGCCTTTTTCTCTCTACCTCCTTCCAACGTTCAGAAAGTCGACGACCGTCTCTCTCTCGCTCCCTCCTCTCTGCTTGGGTCCACGGCTGCAAACTCGAAGCCGAGGGCTGACACGTCCTATCGCCGGCGCTGCTGTTGAGCCGACGGGTCTGTTGCCGGTCCGCCGCTCACAGTAGCTGGTGCTGGGGAGTAGTATGGGTGTTGCCGGCGACGTGTTGCCACCGGTCGTGGCAGAAATCAGTGACAAAGAAGGGGAAAATGGCGACGAGAATGAAGGGAATACGAACGAGGCACGAGAATAAGATGATATAGGATGTTGCGATTTTGCAAGCTCTGGATTTGAAGGTGGGGTAAATCTTTATTTGCTTTATAAATTGCATATGTGATTACATATTGATTCTCCTAATATGTAAGTTGAAGTTGATTGACGTTAAGAGGATAGGAATGTTATTGCGATATTGATAAATTGTTGATGATTTATATACGTTGAATGATGAAAGTTGAGTTGTGATTGTTGAAAGGTGATTACGTGTTATGAACGGTGATTTATGAATGTTTAAATGATAAATGCTTAGATGTGAATTATGTGCAAATGATTGTGAATGCGCATGTGTATGTTGACGGACTTAAATTGACGGACTATATTGACAGACTTATATTTTGACGGACTTATATTTTGACGAACTTATATTGACGGACTATATTGACGGACATGTATATATATATATATATATATTGGACTTAAAAACTCCAGAAGAAGTTATGTGTTTTCCTTGATGTTAAATGTGGAATGTGAAAATGTTATATGTTTCCCCCTCTACTGAATGTTTTCTTGCACTCACCCTTTTGTGTAAAAAAATGTTTTCAACTTAAATATTCAGGGTGTGGTGTGCGAATGCTGGTAGCCGGTGACATCAAAGTTCAAGAAGATTTTATTTAAAGGATTATTTAGTTAATGTTGGAAAAATTTATCCATGAGAATGTTTATTTATTCCGCTTTTTAAAGTATTTGAAGATGGATTGGAGAAAAAGGAATTTCAAAGAAATCGCTTCCTTTGCATTTTCCAAAATCTGTATTTCATAACTATATTCCTGAATTTATCAATCTTTATTATTATTTAAATGATGAATTTGTAACATAAGTGAGATTTTGTTCTTTCAAGAAACGGGACGTTACACCTAGAGTAGCAATATAAGGGATTAGACACTCTATTTTATATCAAGAGAAAAAAAAAAAAAAAAAAGAGAAGTTGAACCTCAATTAATCATTCTCAACTACTTGATCCATTTTGGTTCCGAGATGGAATTTCTTATTTTTATAATTGAAAATAACATTATATTGGTATTTTCAATTCTAATTTCAACGAGTTATTGAGTCAAACAAACTTGGCTACACCATATTTCAACAATGATGGAGCTACTCTCTTTTTCGCGTTTATAAGACAAATCTCTTTCTATTGTTGACCCGAATATGTGATCGGTTTTGAGACAGGAAATCAAAATCCATAAAAAAAAATAACTAATTGGATTCAAAACAAAACTTCAAAATGGAAATATGATTTAAACAATTATAATATTCAAAACAGAAAAATCAAATGAAAAATAAATCGAAGAACCCCAAAATCCCAAATGGAAGATCCTTGATCCGGATTTTGCCTACACTCATTGCTTACATGGGCGTTGTAGTAGCTAACGTGGATAATTAATTGAGTTAATTACGTAAAAAAGTACAAATTTAAGATTTAATTTCAATTGCATATAAAGTTTTAACTATAACACAATTATCATTTTAACATTTTGTTTGTTTTTCATAACTAATTTTCTAAAGATGACTTTAGTCAACTCTTAAAGCTATATTTAAATGTAGCAGTTCATAAATTACAGTAATTTTTGATATTTTTTTTCATTTGTAATAAGGGTAATGCTTCAATTGGGGGGTCGTTTTTTATTTCTATGTAACTAGGTTGCGTTAGGACATATTTAATTTCATTAAATGCTTGAATAAATTAAAGATTCAAATTATAACATGAATGAGAGTCATAACTTAGATACATCTTTATTTTTCTTTAATGAAGATCACTTGAATCTCATGTATAAAATTTATTACTTAATTGACTCATAACGTAAGTAGACATAAGGTTTGATCAATATAGCTTGGTCAAAAATCCTATAAAAGTTTATCAAATTAAACAAGACTTCAAATTTTGTAGATCATCATTAAAAAAAATATAAAATCAACATGATTTCTAAATGCAGAACCCAAATGAAGATCATAATCATCATGATGATCAGTAGTATGACAATACTGAATGAAATTGAAGCATTCAAAAAGTCGAGTCAGGAACACCCATTTAGGGATGATGACAATAGTAGAGTGTGTTTAATAAATTTGATTTCAAAATGTAGAAACGACCTTGTCGATCAGATGTGCCTGGAACTCAATGCCACTGTCTCTCTAACTGTTGGTTGTTGGGCTCAGGTTTCGTTCAATGGTGAGGATTGCTTCTTCAATGTATTCGTTAAGGACCTCCAAAACCATAATGATTGTGGAAGAAATTCATCAGAGATCAGTGCAAGGGCCGGTCAAGTTTGGGCATATGTTGCGAGTATTATATATTCAGATTAATTGAGTGTTAACAAGAATTCTCTATAAGTTATCTACATATTTTTACTCTGTATAAAATTTCGGTTCTCCTAAAAGTACATTAATTAACGAAATTGTGTAAAAAATTCAATAAATTAATAAAAAGTATAACCGAATAAAAATCTAATTCGTTACATATTAACTAGCTAAGATGCAGCTAGCTTCCTTCTTTGCTTTGTAACATTGGTGATCTTGTAAACATTATAAGTATGGAAATAACTCTAAAAAAGAATATATATATATATATATATATATATATTTATATATAAGTGGAAAGACCAGAATAAGAATCCAAAGGATAATTAAATAATTTCAAGAAAACTCCGCTATAGATGCAAATAATTTGAATTATATGTCTTTTAAACAACCACTAGCCACTAGGACATGTATGACTCTCTCATTAATTTGATTTTCCTTCTGACTAAAACTCAATTCAATTATATTTGAATATATTTTATATCAATTAATACTCAATTAAATAATTTATTAAATTTCAATCAATCTATAATCAATATTATTTAACTTAACTCTTTTATGTTAAATAGAAAAAAGAAATATTATTTATTATTTTCTTCAATGATATCGTCTCATTTATCATATAAAATAATAGAATTAAAATTTTGAAAAAAGTAAAATTAATCAAATCGTACGTGAGTGCGTTCATAATTTTTATCTTTAAGTGTAAAAATACAATATCAATTGTATATAGTAAAATTATATGTAAATATAAATAAATATATATATATATTCATATAAATTGTATATAGTAAAATTATATGTAAATATAAATAAATATATATATATATATTTTCATATAAATTGAAAAAAAGTCCTTACATATATTGAATAAAAATATTATGTAAATAAATTGATATTACAATAATATTTTAGACCACGTGAGTATAAAAATAATTGAAGTATATGTATTGCCTATAAGATTTGCTAAAAAGAATTTAAAATTTCATTATATAATATTAAAATAATATTAGCTATTTATTACCATAAAGAAATTTTAAACTAAAATTATTTTCCCAATTATGACATTTTTTACTTAAATTGTATTATATTTTTATTTAAGTTTCATAAAAATATTTGTAGTGTTAGGACTAACATAATTCTTACAAGAACCATCTCACCACCTATATATATATATGTTTGTCTCAGTACTCATCATAGCACACATGTTAGTCTTAACACCCATCTCAGCCTTCGATGCGCAATCATTTCTAACTTTTCTTAAACATAATTTTATTTAATTTTCTGATTTGTGATAGAAAAAAAAAATACAAAACTATGTTTGGTGGTAGAAATGACATACATTATTTGGGCTTAAATTCAAGAGTGGTCATGTAATATAGGGCTCAAGCCGAATACAGTTTCATGATTTCTGATTAGCCCAAAAAGTTTTAAAAACGGCCCTGTCCGTTATCACTATGGACGGAAAACGTTAGGTTACAAATTGAGAGGAACTAAAAGCACCACAAATCTTCTAAGAGCACCACACACATTTTTTATACATTTAAAAAGATATGAAAAGACTAAAATATTCTTCATCAAAAATAAAAATTATTAAGAAATAAAAAAAAGGTAAAAACATCACTCCTTCTCCAGCACTCACACCCGCCCCCCCCCCCCCCACAACCCCCCTCCCCCAAATCTAACCCCAGCCCACCGCATCACTGCAACTCCAGCCCGCCGCCGCCCACCGCTGCCTGCCCCTGCTCAACTTTAGCAGTCTCCCGCCGCCGCCCCACCCCTACCCCCTCCCCTCTGCAAAAAAATAAAAATTCATTCTCCCATCTGCAAGCACCACTCACCCCCCGCCCTCTCCCTTCTGCAAGCCAAGGCAACCCCCACAGAGAGTTCGGCAGCCCGGCCGCGCCCCCTGCGCGTCGGCTGCCTTGGCCGCGAGCCCCCCTACGCGTTCGGCTGCCATGGCCATGCGCCATGCTGTGCGTTCGGCAGCCCCGGCTTCTTATCCCGCTGCGCTTTCGGTCGACCAGGGCTGAAGCGTGTACGAATTTTCCAAAAACACTTGTTCGATTTTTCAAGAAATTCGCCCAAATACAGTAATTTTTGCACACAAATTCTGAGAATTATACTCTTGATTCACCAACCCATAACAAACCCTAGAGATATGTAAACAAATTTCTACAAAAATCAACCAAACAAGTGACGAAAATCTACAAGACTTTTGTTGCAAATTTTTTTCGTAAGTGTTAATGGAGAAGAAGTGTTGTTGGAGAAGAAGAGGGAGTGTGTGGGTGCCCTTAGTATTCTTGGCATCAAATTTAAATTATTGTGTGGTGCCCTTAGCTTTTCATATATAATGAGGGATATTTTAATCTTTTCACAATAAAATAATTTATAAAAAAAAAGTGTTTGGTGCTCTTAGATACATGTGTGATGCTTTTAGTTCTTCCCTAAAAATTTGGAGGGAAATTATTTCCCCCAAAATTTTCCCTCCAAACTCCCATCAAACATATCCTATTTATACATAAACACCAACAAAACAATAAAACATTTTGTGCATGCAAATCCATCACACAAACAAGACAAAAAAATTGAGAAATGTCTTCATCTACTCATTCGTACACATCGGGAACGAAATGTTGCAATTGTGGGAAGTTCACTAGGGTTCGAGTTTCCGAGCAATCTGGAAGTGAAGGTTGTCGGTTCCAGAACTCCCCCGATTCTTTGTCAGAGAAAGGGTGCAATTTTTCAAATGGATTGACGAATTCCAACGAAGCTGCCTATGCCTACATCTAATCTGGCTATGAAGATGAAACAACTAAAAGGTGAACTTGCTCAATTAAAGGGTGCAACAATGCAATTGGTGGCTGAATTCCAAATGGCTTCAATCAAACAGAATAGAATGGAGGAGAGAATTTCAGCCTTGGAGAAGAAGAGAAACCTGACTATGTGCTTGGTTCTACTGGCTTGTATCAGTGTAATGGCTGGCTTGTATCCTAAATGACAACTACTATGTAATAGCATCCTAAAGGACAACTACTATGTAATAGCTTGTAATAGCCTAGTGTTTTTGGTCATCTATCTAATGTCTACTATTTTCACCTAAGTGTAATTTTCAACCTCATCCACAATGCATAACAATCTCCACAATGCACAAAACTGCCAAATATTCCACAATGCACAAAACTTAGCAATACACTAAACTCCACATAACAGTTCAAATATTCCACAATGCATATCACAACATAATATAAATAGTCTCCACATGTTCCAATTTAATTGCTAAGCCAAAAAAGTATTATTCATTACAAAAGGGGGCTTACACTACCCATTCCACTAAACTGCCAAATCAAAAAGTAGATACAACATATTCTCAAAAAATCATAACTTGGACAAGGACCACAACTTGCATTCAGTCTTTGTTCTTACCTTTGTCTAAAGTTCTTAAACTTATAAACTTTTTACCTCATTGTTTGGATACATGAGCACTGAATTCAGACCTTGGTGGAACATTCATGGTTGCCAAACGTTCAATCCTACTACAAGTCATTGGAGCTGGTGCTCTGATGTTCACCCTTCCAGGGGCAGCAGGTGATGGAGGTGCATTAGAAATAAGGACCTAACACACATTCAGTGATGGACAAGTGTTAGGTTGTAACACCCAAAAAAAAAAATTAAGCTGTAAATAGAGCTCATAAGAATTTTAATAAGTTAATTCTTGAAATTTAAGTTCAATCTGTCCTTTCGAGTTTTAGAGTTAAGTCCGAAAATCAATCCGCCAATAGAGTTTACGTATAAAATATTTCAGTACAATATTATGATAATCTAAAGTTAATTATTAATTACGACTATTTTAAGTTGATGAAAGAGATAAAATAAATCGTTAATAATAATCTATGGTATCAATTTAATTCTTATCATAAGTAAATTAGATATATAGTGTTAATTGGTTTAACCCAACTTTAATTAATGAGGTTGGACTCGATAAATAATTTTTATACGAGGACTCAATTGTCCACAAACCGTACACAAAAATAAAGTCTCAACCCAAATAATAAATATCCTAAATAATTGAATTCAATGTCTAATTAAATCTCGGTTCAAGAAAATACAAATCCCGACTCAATTCGTAGTTCAAAACACGGTTCGTTTCTAGTGTGGGGAATGGATGAGTCATCACCCTTTTTGCCACCTCACCCACTCCAACAGATGACACGAGCCCCTCTCATCTCGCACATCACCTTCATCGTCTCTCTCTCTTCATCATCTCCCATCCTTCTCCCTCACTGTACAATTCTACAATGAAGAAAGAGGAAAACCTCCTCTACACACCTCTCATCTCTCTCTCCCTAGCGCGAGTTCTAGGGCAGAAGCAGGGTAACAATTTAATAACTCCCAATTTTATCTCCAATTTGAGATGTACATGTATATGTATGTATAATTTATATATATATATATATATATATATATATATATATATAAGGTTGTCTTCTCTCTCTCTGCCGTCGGATTTGCAGCGGTGCTGCTGCATGTGGGCGCCGCAGGGTGTGCGGCTGTGTGAGGGAGAGGATTTTGCAGTGCCGCCGCCGGCGGCGCTACTGCTGCTGTGCTGTTGTAATGTACGGGGTGTGTGTGTGTTTCTGTTTTTGTGAGAGTGTGTGTGCGGGTGTTGCAGGAGGAAAGGAGGGCGCCGTGTGAAGGGTCGGGTTGCAGCGCCGCCACGGCGACGCTGCATGCTGCTGTGTGCGTGCGTCGATGTGTGTGTGTTTCTGTTTTTGTGAGAGAGTGTGTGCGGGTGTTGCAGGGGGAAAGAAGGACGCCGCGTGGGCGGCGCCGTGTGAAGGGTCGGGTTGCAATGCCACGACGGCGGCGCTGCATGCTGCTGTGTGCGTGCGTCGGTGTGTGTGTGTGGGAACCGCCGTGGATGGCGGCACCGTGCGGGAGGGAGTGCGTGTGTGCCACTGCCGGTGGACGGCAGCGGTGGCGGCAGAGCAGAAATGGAGGAGGTGGCGGCGGCTGTCAAGAGGGGTTAGGGTTTTGGGGTGTGATTTTGGGAATTAGGGTTAGTTGAGAGGCTGGGGTGCAATTACTCAATTTATCTTATTTATTTTCCAACCCCTTAACTTCTGCATTTTGCATTACAGCCCCTGAAATTTGAGGAACTTAGATTTTGACCCCAAAACTATGCAGAATTTATAATAGATCCCCAGATTTTACAGAAATTATATTTTAACCCCTAAACATTGCTGAAACTACAGAATCACCCCAAACTTTGTAGAAATTATATTAAGACCCCAGAATAGACAATTCTTAACCGGAGCTTTTATTATATCTTATATGGAGTACGAACGAGGACCAGGATTAAAGAGGATATAAGAAGTAGAGAACCGACGAACGTTATTATCAAAGGTGGGGGTAAAATCTTATCAAATAAATGCATTTTTAATTATACAATTTGTTATATGAATTTATATGCATTATGTGACTTTAAATTCGATATTCATGTGAAGTCTATTTCAGGTTGAACGTCATTACTATATGATTGATTTTCGAGTAAATTATATGTTTTCGAAAGGTTAACGATTTAAAGGAATACAAATGCAATTGATTTCATATGACGAAAAGTCGGGATAATACCCATACCAGAGGGGTTTCTTTAGAAACCAATACATGGCAAAAGATTTACTTGTCTATTTGTATGGTCGTGAATTATATGAACTTATGTGAACGTGAATAACGTGTACTATGTGTTATGTGAGAAACATTATGTGAAACACTTAAATGCGCATGCGCTTTCTACGCCAAGTAGGGTATTCTTCGGAAACCCATCAACAGGGGTATAAAAACCCATAGGGTCGGCTTGGGGCCCGGATAGATTTTCTTCGGATATCTATCTAAGACGGTTTGCAAGGTACTACTCGGGAGTCCACAATGTGATTCATTTTCATGATATGCCTACGTGTACAAAGTGTATCCCCTCCACCGTACAAATGAACCCCACTGAGTGTTTTCTGGCACTCACCCCTATATGTAAAAATATTTTTAGCTTAAAGTATCCAGGACATGGCGTGCGAGCAGAGAATGCCGCTAGCCGATATTATCAAGGTCGTAGAAGATTTTAATAAAGAGTTTTATTTTACAAATTCCAAATATGTTTAACTATGTAAATGTTTATTTTATCGCTCTTTTCAATGTATTAAAAATGTGTCATTAAAGAAAAAAAATTCAAGAAAATCTTTTTCGATGCATCTTCCCAAAGTTTGTATTTTAAAACTTTGTTTCATGGAATACGATTTCACAGTTATTCCTGAATTTATTTATCTTTATTATTATTATTGAAAGGGGCAATTTCTAAGGTAAGTAACGCCCAAACATGATTTTAAAACGGGGCGTTACATAGGTGGTATCAAAAAGTACACAAATGTGTGAACTTTGTACAAGACAACTTTCGACAAGAATGAAGGGAATACGAATGAGGCACGAGAATAAGATGATATAGGATGTTGCGATTTTGCAAGCTCTACATTTGAAGGTAGGGTAAATCTTTATTTGCTTTATAAATTGCATATGTGATTACATATTGAAAGTTTTACATGAATCTACAAAAACAAAAACAAAAAACAAAATAATCAAAGTACACAGTGTTGTCAATGGTGTCGACAACACCAGCGTAACACAACGGAAAATGGATCGAAATTAAAAGTTGTAGAACACAAACGATTTATCCACGAGTATACAAACACTCGTGGAATGCCTTCAGGACGAAAACTCCTTTATTAATCTTCGTATGTGTACAAGGAGATAGAAAGATCTCTAAAAGAGATTCTTCCGTACAAAGAATTCAATACGTCCTATGGAGTGAATATGACTACTAGGGAGGTATACAAAGACTCTCAGTTGAACACTCTGAAACACCTATACCAAAATCACGAGTATGAAAATTCTATGACACAACAAGAAAACGGTGTTGCCTCAGTGTGAACAACACAAAGCACGACACTAGTGTACTGCTGAACTTTTGGCTGCTTTAACTTTAGATTTCTGTGCACCTTGAACTTCAGCAGTCTTCACCTATTTATAGAGTTCGAAGTACACTGTGTAGACTCCACTTCCCATGATCTTGAAGTGTTCCATGATCTCCATAAACTCACGTGCATGATGGATATAGTGGAGTACTGGACTTGTTTTTTTTCCTCTTCCACTTCCTTGGACTAATTCTCTTAGACTTTTTCATCATCTTGAACTCTTGACTTGATCAAGCTTTGACTCACGTTCAATCTCAAAACCACGATCTCTCAAAGTCACGTTCTCTCTTTCTTAAGCTCACGTATTTTTTGACTTCTTCAATCTCACTTATAAATCTCTTTGAATCTTATCAACAAAAGGAGTAAATAACAACTTCCCAAGACTTAGGAAAGTTTGTTAGTTAGAATGAGATTTATAATTTAAATCACGTTAGTTTTAAGTCAAATCTATAGGAGAGAGAAATCAAATCTTTTTCAAATCTTTTTTAAATAAATAAATTTAATAAAATCTAATTTGATTTTAGGATAAAAATGAAAAAGGGAAAATTAATTAAATGTTGGAAAATCCAACACTAACAATCTCCCCCTATTTTTCTTTTTCAGCTCAAAAACTAAATCAAATAGATTAGTCTCCCCTCAATTCAATCTCCCCATTAATCCTGCAAACACCACAATGAACATGACTAAAAACAATGATACAAGAATTTGCAAATCAAAACGATCACCATAAATAATCATAATTCAAAGACAAATATTCAAACAAAAAACAAAGTGTTTTAGAATCCAACAAAAATAAAATAAAACAGAATAAACACCAAGTTGCCAAACTGCAATCTTCATCCTTTATTCATCACCATCGGCATCGGCCTCACCACCTTCACCTTCTTCCCCTTTTTGAGCTGAAATGAGCGCATAGTTGAGGGCCGGTCAAGTTTGGGCATATGTTGCGAGTATTATATATTCAGATTAATTGAGTGTTTACAAGAATTCTATAGAAGTTATCTACATATTTTTACTCTCTATAAAATGTCGGTTCTCCTAAAAGTACATTAATTAACGAAATTGTGTAAAAATTTCAATAAATTAATAAAAAGTATAACCGAATAAAAATCTAATTCGTTACATATTAACTAGCTAAGATGCAGCTAGCTTCCTTCTTTGCTTTGTAACATTAGTGATCTTGTAAACATTATAAGTATGGAAATAACTCTAAAAAAGAATATATATATATATATATATATTTGTAGTGTTAGGACTAACATAATTCTTACAAGACCCATCTCACCACCTATATATGTTTGTCTCAGTACTTATCATAGCACACATGCATGTTAGTCTTAACACCCATCTCAGCCTTCAATGCTCAATCATTTCTAACTTTTCTTAAACATAATTTTGTCTAATTTTCTGATTTGTGATAGAAAAAAATACAAAACTATGTTTGGTGATAGAAATGACATACATTATTTGATTGTGCGCTATTATCTATTGGAAAAATATTTTGTGCAACTGGTGCATGGATCCTAGTGGACCCGCCCCACGCACCTCTGAAGCGTGTTTTCACGTGCCCCAATGCGCTCTCACGCGCCCCCACACGCCTGGTGGGTGCGCTCAAACCCACTAAAATTCGCTCAAGACAGTCATACCCTCATGTTATGTTAGGGTTACCTTCATGTTATGTTAGTGTTACCCATAATTCTTGTTTTCTTGAATTTAGACATATGTAATATAATTGAATTGTCACTCTCTGTGGGATCGACTCCGACTTGACCTATCTATTAGTTAGTTAGGTTAAGAGGAATTTTTATTTAATTTTATCTCGTCATGACAGCGTGGTCACTTCAGATTCGGAAACCAAGCATTAGTTGGACACATGTGGAATGTGCAACCTGAGTCAAGGATCCACTCTCTTGATTCCTTCTCAGTGCTTACACATAGCATGCTAGCACTATCATATCCCTGATCAGCTACTGCAGCTTCCTGCTTGGTGTTATTAACCTTTGCATTCTTCATTTCTCGACAGTCTTTCTTGAAATGTCTAGGCTTATAGCAGTGATAGCATCTCTTCTTTTCTTTGTCTTCTTCGCCTACAACATCTGGAGATTCAGATTTTTCTCCCTTGTTCTTCTTCTAACCTTGAAATTTCTTTTAGTTCTTGCCCTTCACGGCTAGACCCTCACCTAGGTTCTGTCCTTTTAACTCATTGGATGTTGCTGAACTTAAGATCTTGGATCTTATTGCAATCATTACCTCATCGAGGGTTAGAGGAATTGTTCTTCCATATACTAGAGTATCTTTGAAACTTTCAAAAGATTTAGGTAAGGAATTAAGGAGCATTAAGGCCTTATCTTCATCAGGGAGCTTCTCTCCAATGCATTCAAGATCATCTATCATCTTTAAAAATTCATCCAGTCGATCAGCCAACTTTCTATCTTCAGTGATTCGAAACGCAAAGAGCTTATTCTTCAAGAAGAGACGATTAGCCAAACTCTTAGTGAGGTAGATAGATTCCAACTTTCTCCACACCTGTAATGCCGTCTCCCCCTTAAACACATCGTGCAGGATTTTATCTCTTAAACACAGCAAAATCGCGCTATGGGCTTTATTGTCTATCTCCTTCCATTTCTCAACAGCTTCTGGAAAGGATGACTGATCATCCTGTTCGATCAAGGCGCTATGCAGGCCATTTTGAATCAGGAGAGCTCACATTTTTACCCGACACATGTTGAAATCAGTCTTGCCGGAAAACTTCACGATATCCACCTTCATTGAGCACATGATCGCCGGAGCTGGTTCCCACAGACAGCGCCAATTGTTAATTTGAATCTCAGATGAGCAGCAACCAATTAATCTCCAGCAATCAGCCCAATAACACAGTGCATGCACATATGCAATATGAAACGGAAATCAACAAATCGAACACAAAACACCTGAGATTTTACGTGGTTCGGTTGATCAGATCGATCCTACATCCACAGTGAAAAGATCGCAAGCTATATAACTCTGAATCAAAGAGTAATTACACCGAATTGAACCTAAACTATGAACTAGGGTTTTCTCTCTCTACACAAGAACCCTAATCGAATTTGATCTCACTCAATCTTATGAATTGTAAAGTGAAACTACAACTGAACATAGCTAATAATATATATATAGCAAAAGCCTTCAACTAATTTCTGCAAAGGATCCCTGGATATGCGCTAATTTCTGTTGCAATTCCCGATTGTGCACTGAATCCCTAACAAAACCCTAACTACATTGGACTGCTTTTAACTGCCAGTTTCTTGTTGAGGCCGGATCAGCCGGTTTTCCTCCGGTTCTTCAAGGTCTGAGACTGGTTCTGTAATCCTCGTTTATTTCTGAATTAAACCCCTCATTAACTTTTTATTGAAGTTTGACATATGTTATTTAGATAATTTTAATTAACATTTCTATTTAATTAATAATTTTTTTGGAAAGAAATTTAATAAAATTCTTAGTAATTAACTTAATATTCAAAGTAATTAATTAGTTATATTAAATGCTTGAGTGATGTTTGAGTGCCATGTGGCAATTTTGTTTTGTTTTATATATATATATATATATATATATATATATATATATATATACTAGTATAAGGCCCGTGTAATACACGGGTTCAAATAATTTAATTTAATAAATGAAGTAAAAAAAATTATATAGAAAAAGATTTATGATTTTGTATCCATCTAAGTTAATATGAAATATAATGTAATTTTAATTAATATATTATTTAATTGTTGAAATAAATATTTCATAATGTGTGTAGATAAATTATATTGTATACAAATTAAAAATATTAAATAATTTTAAATATATTATTTCACAATTACATATTTCTAGTGAAAAAAGAATATTACATGTATAAACAGATAGATTGTCACATTTAAAAAAAATGTTCATTATGACATAAGTTATATATATATATATATATATAGTTTGTATTGAAAAAATTATCAATAATTTTATTCAATATTTTAAAAATTTTAATTATATATATTAATATTTATATATATCTAAAAAATTATCGATATTTATAAGATAATTTATTTATATAGAAAAAAAAGTTCATGTGAGAAATAATTGTTCGAGCTTCGTATTAGTGTCATGTGACACTTTGGTCCTTCTTTTATATATAGATGTGTGTGAATAACATATTCAAATTATTAAATAATTTTAAATGTATGATTTCAATATTATATATTTCTAATGAAGAAAAAATAGTACATGTATACATTGATAGATTGTCACATTTGAAAAAATTGGTTCATTATAGCATAAGTTTTATTTAGTTTGTATTGAAAAAATAGTACATGTATAAAATGATAGATTGTCGCATTTGAAAATTTTGGTTAATTTATTATAGCAAAAAAAAATTTATAGGAAAAAAGTTTTTTTTATAGTTTGTACTGAAAAAATTATCAATAATCTTTTTCAATATTTTAATTTTTTTAATTATATATATATATATATATATTAATCTTTATATAAATTCAAAAGATATCTACATTTATAAAATAATTTTGTTTAAATAGGAAAAAAAACATTTGATGTGAGAATTAATTGTCCAAGCTTTGTATGAGTGTCAATGTCATGTGACACTTTTGGTCCTTTTTTTATATATAATATATGCAATATAATGTAGTTTTAGTTAATATATTATTTACTATTTAAATATTATGTAGTTTTATGTATAAAGATTTTATATATAATGTAGTTTTAAAATTACTCTTGGTTTAGGTAGTTTTATATATAAAGATTTTATACATATATAAAATGATAAATTGAAAAATTGGTTAATTTATTATATTATAAATTATTTTTTATAGTTTGAGAAAATTATCAATAACCTTTTTTTGTATATTAATTTTTTACTTATATATGTAGTAATTATATGTTCATATATATATATATGTAAAAGACAATTATATTTATAAGACAATTAATTATTTAAATACAATAAGGAAAAACAAACATTTAATGTTAGAATTAATTGTCAAGCTCTATAAGAGTGTCATGTGACACTTGTGGTTATTGTTTTATATATATAAAGATATATATATATATATATATAGATTGTTCTCTAAATTTTAAATTTATTAAATTTCATTTCTGCAAATAAATTATTTATTGAATAATTAGAAATAAAAGAAATATTTCTATTTAATTAATAGTTTTTTTTTCCAAATAAATTTCATAATTTATCAAAACACATATTCTGAATAATTATTCAATTTCATGAATTAATAAATTTGCAAACGTGAACAATCACTTCCCACCAAATTAACAACCATTTATTTATTTATAATTGTTCTCTATGACCAATAAAATTATTAAACTTCATTTATGCAAATAACTTATTTATTGAAGTTTGACATAGATATGTTATTTAGAAAAAAATAATTAACTTTATTAATTTAATTAATAAAAAAATTTGGAAGAAATTTAATAATATTTCTTAGTAACTTTATATTCAAAGTAATTAATTAGCTATATTAAACGTTTGAGTGATCTATTAGTGCCATATGTATGGTTTGATTGTTACTTTTAATTTTTTTTAACAATTACCTTAAATTTTTATTTTCAATTAGATGATAAAAATGAAAGCTAATTTTTTTACGAATAAATTTCATAATTTATCAAAACATATATTCAGAATAATTATCAATTTCATGAATTAATAAGTTTACGTGAACAATCATTTTCCACCAAATTACAACCATTTATTTATTTATAATTGTTCTCTGAAATTTTAAATTTATTAAATTTCATTTATGCAAATAACTTATGTATTAAACAAATTTAAAGAAAAGAAATGTTTCTATTTAATTAATAAAATTTTCAAAAATAAATTGCATAATTTATATATCAAAACACACATTTAGAATAATTATTCAATTTCATGAATGAATAAGTTTGCAAAGTGTGAACAATCATTTCTCACCAAATTAACAATCATTAAACTTTTAGAATTATTAAATTTCATTTTTGCAACTAACTTATTTATTGAAGTTTAACATATGTAATTTAGATAAATTTAATTAACATTTCTATTTAATTGATAATTTTTTTGAAAGAAGTTTAATAAAATTCTTAGTAACTTAATATTCAAAGTAATTAATTAGCTATATTAAATGCTTGAGTGATGTATGTGTGTCATGCATGTGGCAATTTGGTCATTGTTTTATATATATAAATTAAGATCTATAAAGATATATGTTTTTTTTTTTTTTGCTTTTTTTCTTTTATCTTTTTACACATTTATGTCTGCTTTTTTTTTTTTTTTTTCTTCTGATGGAATACATGGCTTTTTTTATTCACTTATTATATATGTTTTTTAAAATAATTCTTTTGTTTTTTTAATTTTATTTATATTTGTATATAAATGTAATGTCTTTTTTAATTCATTTATGTACGTTTATTAAAATAAATTCTGAATTGGTGATTTAAGTGATGTGGTCGAACTGACCACATTCGAACTATCTCACGAAACTGATCGACTTTAAGGATAATTAATACGAACAGGACAGAGAAGCAGGAAGCACATTTCGGCCGAACAAAACAAGTTAAGCGAACTGATGAGCTTCGCAGGCTAGAATACCGAACTGTAGGGCGTAAGGTCGAACTAGATATAGACGAACTAATTCAAATTCTAGATAACTGTCACGATCGCGGGGATATCGCCCACTTCCCACCTTTTTTGGAAGAATCCTAACTGCCACGTTTTCAGGGAGTATTTATAAACCTTGATCTTTCTATTTCACACACAATCACAATTATTTTCACAACAATTTCTAAGCGAAAGCAAGAGTGACTTTTTTCTAGATTACTGACTTGAGCGTCGGAGTCCCTTCACCGGGAAAAACCCCCCGGTGTTCTTTGTTTTGCAGGCCTTTTTGATCGAAGAATTCCAGTCGACGTCGGAGAATTCCAATCGGCATCGGAAAAGCAAAAGATTGAAGTTAGGACAAATCATTAAGATTTTAACATCTTTTTTGTATTCAATTATTAATGTTTCTATAAAATATTTTCATGTTTATCAATTCAAATTTCTAACTTAATTTACATTTATTTCTAGTATCATTATAAAATGTCGTCAAAGTATGAGTTCAGATATTTAAAAAGAAAAACAAAGTCAAGGATATTGAAATTAATGCGAACCCAAACAGTATTTCAGTAAGTGTTTTAAACTTAATAGCTCATTAGTTTATTTATGATAAAATTAATATTTTAAATATTATAAATTTTTCGATTTTCTTAGTTTACATTGACTTTGTATAACTAACATAAGGGGTCTATTTTAAAATTCGACCCAAATCCGAATACTGTCAGATCCAGCCCTGGTTTTATTTTAGATTATTTAAATACAATTAATACATGTCACGTTTATTTGATGACATTATTATTTAACATATGAATGTGTGTTAAATGTGAAGAAACATTTGATGAAACGTCAATTGAAAAGAAAGAAATGATTTAATAATATTCTTGATTTGAAAATTTCCATACTCATGCATGTAAAAAAATATTGGGAGAAAGAGAATTGCACATATGAATGAACACCTCTATTTTTGCAAAATGTGTGTTCCCAAGAAGAATGAGGTTATTCCACACTCACACGAGATGTTCTATTTTAAACTATTTAAAATTAATTATCACACGTCATGTATATTTCGATTACATTATTATTTAACATATGAATGTGTGTTAAATGTGATGAAAAGTGCAACACTCAATGTAATAAAAGATACAATCCAATTCTTTATTTCTCTGTTTTTTGAGTGAAAATTCATTATTATTAAAAAAAATTACGCTTTGGGAGATGCAACCTGTAAGTGTATGGTATTGTATATTTTTTTCTCCTCAGCTTTTCCTTCTTGTCTCCTTTCTGTAATCTTTTTTCAATTGGTCTCTCTTTGCTTTCTTTTTACAATTATATATCCCCACTTTTCTATCTAATGGGCCTTTTCCAAATATATGTATTGGGTTTTTATAAATATATGTATATGTATTAAATTATATTGGGCTTTGTGAATGGGCCAATAATAAATAGATTAGATCGAGCCCAATTTCCGGATTGGGCCCAATCTTAAACCCATATCAACTACTCCCCCCATAGTGTGGCCCAAAAGACGTCTGTCTCACAGAACTATTTTGGCCATGAAGTTGGGAGAACTATTTTGGATACAAAATTGGCAGAACTGCTTTTGTGGCAGAACTGATTTGGATATGAGATTGCCAAAACTGCTCGGGAGGCAAAACTGCACAATGAATATAATGAACTGACATTTGTCTTTATCTTAGTCGTCCACGTGTCTTTCAAAAACATAGGGAGGAAAAGAGATTTGAATCGTTCCAACTTCTCCATTCAAATTCCTGAAAATCTTTCCCTCTTTTCATTCCCTCTCTCTTTCGCAAATACTTCGTCTTCTTCACTTTGTTCTCGCCGATTTCGCCTTCTCTCCGGCCAACATTACTGATTTCCGGCGATTTCCTTCATTTTTTACCTGACTTCTTTACAGACTCTACTCCTTTTCCATTTTTCTTCAATGATGTCGCAAGGTATTCACTGAACCTGTCCTTCCTTATTCCTTTGATTCGTTTGTGGGTGATTGAGATTATTCCTTGTTCGAGTATCATCATGCCCTTTATGAGTGGGTAATATTGGTTTTTATTTGCATCAATTCATTCTGTATTCTTGGGTTAAACAGTTTCTGTTTAACCATTTGTTCATACGCTAAATATATTTGATTGTGTGAAATGTGTATGTAATTCCACCCATATATTCTCCATTGATATATAACTTGGTAAAAAAATGTCTTCGCCCATTCCTGTTTTTACTCCTTCGGAATCCCTTTCTCATTCTGATGAAAATCAGAGTGAAGATATTCCCGCCCATTGTGCCCTTCAAGGGCTTCTGTGTTCTGATTCCTACAGTGATACCTGTGAAGGAGCTCTTTCCGTCACACCTAGCCCACCAGAGCCTCTTTCTCTGCTAGCCGCAGAAGCAGCTGATTCTGCAAGTAGCGCTGATCCTGCAAGCAGCGCTGACCCTCTTTGCTATTCTCCTTCTAATCCTTTATATAATTATGTCAGCGGTCCTTCTTCTTTCACATCTGTTCGCATTCCCCTTCTCCGTGAACTTTATTCTATTCCTCCTAACTATATTATTCGTAAACCTACTGATTATCAGAGACCTAATTTTGCTCCACCGCCGTTCTTAGCTTTTTGGACAGCCCAACTTCGTGTTGGAATGAGGTTTCCTCCTCATGATTTTTTGTGTGAAATCTCTAGCCGATATGGTATTCTCCTTAATCAGCTTACTCCTACGGCCTTTCGTTCCATGATATCATTTTATATTTTGATCAAGGGTAATGGAGGTGAACATACTTCTGCCCTCTTTCATTCTCAATTTTCCCTTAAGTATAAGAAGCCTTTCTTTTACCTTAGTGCTCAGCCTCGAGGAATGACTCATTTTCTGGGGAAACCTCAGAGTGTAGATAAGAATTGGAAACGTGATTATCTCTTTATATCTCCTGGTGATCAGTCCTGGCTCTTTCCTTCTAATAAATGGTATTATGACAAACCTGCCCCTCACGAATCTGCTTCTATTCCTTGCTCTGACAAAACCAAAGAGGTCATTGAGTATCTGAACTCATATGTTCTGGAGTTCGGGCTTTTTGATTTAGTGAAATTGGTTGAAGATCCTACCATCCTCTCTGCCTTTGGCTTCTGTGTTGATCAGACCTCCTCCCTTCCTGAACTTGGTATATACAGATATCTTCATTTTCCTTAGCTAGTAATGTGTAAGTAATAGATTTTCTTTTAATCCTTATCATATTTATTTTTCTCTTTTTCTCAGATCGCCAATGGATGTCTAGTATCCGTTTGAAGGATACTTCAGGTGCTAAAACTGGATCTTCAGTACCTCCTAGTGCCAATCTCCGAGCTCCTCGACCAGATAATCAGACAATTGCTTCTAACAGAGGCAAACGAATTATTACTTCTACCGATCCTCCACCAGATCCACAATGCCTTCGTACTAAGTCACCTCTGAGAAGCAATCGTACTGAAATCACAGTATGGAATCATCCGCGCCCTCATGCTTATACTTCTGCCATAGAGCCTCCTCACATTGAACTTCCCAAGTCCTTACTGAACTTGAATGCTGAGGAGGCCAAGCAATATTTTCGTCTTATGCTAACCTCTGATGATAATGCTTCCCTCAGTAATCTTCCTCTGGAGGATGAGTTGGCCCAAGGAGCACAATGCATGTTTAAGGTAGTTTACTCTTATTTTCCTTTTTTAACTAAGATTTTTAGATGTCACTCATTTCTTAATTTTGGCATATTTTTCAGGCTGTAGTTCATTTCAATAAGCTGCAAGCTAGAGTTGCTAGCTCAGAACAGGCTGAAAATGCTAGATTGGCTGCAGAGAAGAGTGCTGAAGCAGAGATGGCTAAGCAGAAGTACGTCGAGCTCGAAAAAGCATTCGCGGAGGCTAAGAGTAGTTGGATTTCAGAGAGGGAATCTCTCAAGAAAAAGTTGGCTGATGAGAAGCAGAGCCGTCGCGATTATGGGTCCAGAAAATTTGTTGAAGGTATAGAGCTCTGCCGCAAGAACTTGTTATTGACAGAAGCTGGGTAAACCTTCCTGAGTCGTTTAGTGGAAGGGTTGCGAGAAGCTTATTTAAAGAGCAGTAAGTCTTTAGCAGATTTTGGTCCTCATATTGGTCATTACTATCAATATGGGTTCGAAGCGGCCCAGAAGCAAGCAGAGGAGCAGGGCTTCTCAGGCGAATTGGATGTCAATAAACCTTTAGCAGATATGCCAACCTGTCCTTATTTTGAAGGAGATCAATTCGAACCTCTGGATCATCCTTGGTGGCTGCCAGTTCTTCAGCAAGTATATTCTGACCTCATAAAGGCCTCACCTTCAATGACTCCAATGAAAGAGATTTTCTATCCTCTGTTGACAAACACTCTGTCTTCTGCAGAAGCTCAAGCTCTGCCCATACTTCCGCCAATATCTGAAACAGAAGTACCAGATCTTCCCCTTGTAGATCTGGTTATGTTGAGCGGTGATTCTACGGGGCGCACTACAGATGCTGGTGAAATTGTTGCTTCAAAGAAGACATCTTCTGGATCTAAATCTTAAGACTGATAGTTATATTTTAAACTCCTTTCTATTTTATTTTTGATTCTTAGCTAGATGTGGCTAAGCACAATTGGGAACATACATATCTGCTGAAACGTGAAGGCCTTTTTTGTTGCCTTCTTCTATTTTGTTTTTATGAACACTTTCATTTCTATGGTTTTTATTTTTATATCTATTGTTTATGCTCTTCCCATATTCTAACAGCTTAACATGTTGAATATAAAAAGAGTACGATATTGAATTTCTTAATTGAAATACTTACCCGATATTCAGAAGCTTTCATGTTATCTTTTGTCCAGAAGATACTTGATAATAACTTTATCAAAAAAGGGGCAACAACTTCTCTAGTTAATAATCCATTGAAGGAACACAACATAAAACAATGTTGAGTGAGTCTCTCCTCCACAAGTCAGAGAATGTTGCAGACGTAGAAGTCTAAGCTCTGCCAGGAAAACATGAAATGAGACCGCGTTGACTGAGTCTCTGCTCCGCAGGTCAGAGGATGTCGCAGACGTAAAAGTCTGGCCTCTGCCAGGAAGACGTAAAATGAGACCGCGTTGACTGAGTCTCTGCTCCGCAGGTCAGAGGATGTCACAGACGTAAAAGTCTGGCCTCTGCCAGGAAGACGTAAAATGAGACCGCGTTGACTGAGTCTCTGCTCCGCAGGTCAGAAGATGTCGCAGACGTAAAGTCTGGCCTCTGCCAGGAAGACGTAAAATGAGACCGCGTTGACTGAGTCTCTGCTCCGCAGGTCAGAGGATGTCGCAGACGTAAAAGTCTGGCCTCTGCCAGGAAGACGTAAAATGAGACCGCGTTGACTGAGTCTCTGCTCCGCAGGTCAGAGGATGTCGCAGACGTAAAAGTCTGGCCTCTGCCCGGAAGACGTAAAATGAGACCGCGTTGACTGAGTCTCTGCTCCGCAGGTCAGAGGATGTCGCAGACGTAAAAGTCTGGCCTCTGCCCGGAAGACGTAAAATGAGACCGCGTTGACTGAGTCTCTGCTCCGCAGGTCAGAGGATGTCGTAGACGTAAAAGTCTGGCCTCTGCCAGGAAGACGTAAAATGAGACCGCGTTGATTGAGTCTCTGCTCCGCAGGTCAGAGGATGTCGCAGACGTAAAAGTCTGGCCTCTGCCAGGAAGACGTAAAATGAGACCGCGTTGACTGAGTCTCTGCTCCGCAGGTCAGAGGATGTCGCAGACGTAAAAGTCTGGCCTCTGCTAGGAAGACGTAAAATGAGATCGCGTTGACTGAGTCTCTACTCCGCAGGTCAGAGGATATCGCAGACGTAAAAGTCTGGCCTCTGTTAGGAAGCTTCATCGATTCCTTTTGTTCATAATAAGTAGATTTTTGTCATTAGTAATCATGATAACATTTAATCATTACTAAATGTACATCTGAAAATTTACAACGATAAGCGAAATAGAAATATAAAAGACCTATGTAAAATACTTTTTTAAGTTACATATATTCCATGGTCTTGGTGCTGCTGTCCCTTCGTAGTCAGAGATGCGATATGCGCCACCCTTTAGAACTTCTGTTACTATCCAAGGACCTTCCCAGTTCGGCTCCAGCTTTCCTCGAGGTTTGAAGGCATCTGCTCTTCGTAACACCAAATCTCATTCTTGAAATTATCTACGCCGTACTTTCTTATCATATGCTGCTTTGATTTTACTTTTATACTTTTCAATTCGCAGACGTGCCAAGTCCCTCTTTTCTTCAATCATATCCAAATTTTCCATCATCAACAACTCATTTTGAGTTTCATCAAAACACATGATTCTATGAGTTTCCATCCCAATCTCCACGGGGATAATCGCATTAGCTCCAAAGACTAAGTTGTATGGAGTCACTCCTGTAGCTGTCCTTGGAGTAGTTCTGTACGCCCATAACACAGATTCCAATTCCTCTACCCATTTGCTTTTAGAGTTTTCTATTCGTGTTTTCAGACCTTTAAGCAGCGTTCTATTGGTAACCTCAACTTGCCCATTAGCTTGAGGATGTGCCACTGCTACAAAACGCTGCTCTATCTTCATCTCTTCACACCACTTTCTGGTTTTCTGACCGTTAAATTGAGTTCCATTATCAGATATCAATACTCTGGGTGCTCCATATCTACAACAAATCTGTTTCCATAAAAACTTGATGACATTACCTTCATCAATCTTACTCAAAGGCTCTTCCTCCACCCATTTAGTGAAATAATCAATGGCCACTATCAAGAATTTTTTCTGTCCTTTGGCCAGAGGAAGGGGTCCCACAAGGTCAATCCCCCATTTCGTAAAAGGGCATGGGGCATACATCCTACCCAACTCCTCTGCAGGTATATGAATCAGAGGTCCATGAATCTGACAGCTGTGACATTTTTGTACACATGCTTTTGCATCTTGACCCATTGTAGGCCAATAATATCCAGCCCTAAGTGTTTTCCTTACAACAAATCTGTATCCAGCATGATCCCCACCGCAACCTTCATGTATCTCTTGAATTACATATTTTCCTTCTTCTGCACTGAGACATCTTAGATATGGTTGTGTGAACGAGCGCCTATAAAGCTGTCCTTGATCAATACAATATTTCATTGCCAATTTTTTCTCTTTTTCTCCCCAGTTCTGACTTTGATTTGTTGACCTTATCAACTCCATAATTTGGGATCTCCAGTCATCCTTTTCTAAAATTTCCCAAACATCCTGATCATTCAGACCTCTTTCTGCAATCAGTATAGTAACTTTACTTGGTTGCAAAGAAGGGTATGAACTAGCGATTTTAGCCAAATAATCAGCTGTAATATTCTCTGATCTAGGAATTTGACAGAGCTCAAACTGCTCAAAAGCCAGCTTTGCTTTCATGATTTTATTAACATATTCCATCAGAGCTTCTTTTTTCACTTCATACACACCTTCCATCTGTTGAACCACCAACTGTGAATCTGTAAAAGCTTTTAACCTTATTCCCCCCATTTCAGTCACTATCTTCATACCTCTCCAAAGAGCTTCATACTCCGCTTCATTATTGGATACTGGAAAAATGAGCTTTATCGCAAATTGCATCTCTTGATGATCTGGACAAATAATCTGAATCCGCACTCCATATCCTTCCCTTGATGAAAATCCATCTACATACATTCTCCATTCCTCCTTTGTTGATGTATAAGCAGCCTCTTGTATGAAGTCTGCTAAAACTTGAGCTTTTATGGCTCTTCTTGGCTCAAATTCAACATCATAAGTACCTAGTTCTACTGCCCATCTGATCATTCTTCCAAAAGTGTCTATTTTTCCCAACACTTGTCCCAGAGGATAATTTGTCCTTACCACCACTTTATGAGACATAAAATATGGGCGCAGCCGTCGAACAATAGTTATTATGGCCAGCCCTGCTTTCTCTATTTCTGAATATCTCATCTCTGGACCTTGCAGAATTCGACTCACATAATAAATAGGCTTTTGCAGTGCTCTTTGCTCTTTTATTAGTACAGAGCTAACTGCCACCTTTCCCACAGATATATATACATATAAAGTTTCACCTTTATCTGGCTTAGTTAGCAGAGGTAAACTAGCCAAATAAACCTTCAGTTCTTCAAAAGCCTGAGTACATTCATCAGTCCAGGCAAACCGACATCCTTTTCTCAAAATTCAAAAGAACGGGTAACTTCTATCGGCAGCTTTGGATACAAATCTACTGAGAGCTGTCACTCTTCCTAGCAATTGTTGTAGCTCCTTAGTATTACTTGGGATCTTCATATCTACTATAGCCTGAACCTTAGATGGATTCACCTCAATCCCATCCTTTGTTACCATGTATCCCAAAAATTTGCCAGAGCTGACTCCGAAGCAACATTTTTCAGGGTTTAACTTCATTCCACTATCTCTTATCACCTTAAAGGATTCCTCCAAGTCTGCAACATGATTTTCTGGCACTACACTCTTCACCAACATATCATCCACATATACTTCCATATTTTTGCCTAGCAGTGGTCCGAATAGTCTATCCACCATTCTCTGATAGGTGGCTCATGCATTCTTCAAACCAAATGGCATTCTAACATATCCAAAGGTCCCAGCTGCAGTTACAAAACAGACCTTTGGTACATCTGCTGGGTGTAATTTTATTTGTAGATAACCTTGATAAGCATCCATCATACTGAGCCTTTCACATCCAGAAGTGGAGTCAACAAGCTGATCGATACGAGGCAAAGGATAATGATCCTTAGGGCAGGCTTTGTTAAGATCCCTGAAATCTATACACATCCTCCACTTCTTTTCCCCTTTGGGTACTAACACTGCATTAGACAACCACATTGGAAATTGGATCGGAATTACATGCCCCCAGCTCAGGAGTTTCTCAACTTCAGTGCGGATAATTATGTCATTTTCCTCTCCGAAACATCTTAACTTCTGTTTCACAGGCTTGACAGAGGAGTCTTCATTTAATTTGTGTACCACAATATTGGGGTCGATGCCTGTCATATCCTTAGCAGAAAATGCAAACAAGTCTACATTATTCCGGAGACAATGAATCATTCGCTCTCTTTCCTCCTCTGTCATTTTACTTCCGATCTTTGTACGAAAGCCTTCTCTGCCTTTATATAGCTCAATCTGAATTAACTCCTCTGCACATACCATCTTTCCATATTCATCTCCTAAGTCATGTTCCTCTCGAATTCTTTTACCACTTCTCGTTTGCATATCAACATCATTGGTACTGCATAGAACTGACTTATCTGCAGACTTGATCGCTTCTGCATAACATTTCTTGGAATTCACCTGATTTCCACTGACTTCTCCTACTCCTCCTGAAACAGGGAATTTTATTTTCATGTGGTATGTAGACACGATAGCTCTTAATTCATTCAAGATAGGTCTGCCAAAGATGATATTGTAAGCAGAGGGGGCGTCTATCACCAGAAAATCAACCATCAAGATTTTTTGCCAGGGCTGAGCTCCTAGTACGACTTGAAGGCTGACCACTCCTATAGGAAATACTGCGCCTCCCGTGAAACCATAAAGAGTTGTTGTTACAGGGCGTATAGGTGCATTTATATTCATTTTCCTTAGGCAATCAAGAAAAATGATATCTACTGAACTCCCTGTATCAACAAAGATCCGAGCAACATCATAACCTCCCACCTCCGCCATAATCACCAAGGCATCTAAATGTGGTTGTAGTAAGGTCATCTCATCTGCAGGTCCAAACGAGATATCTACTCCCACACTTAATTCTCCCACCTCTGACATAGGAGTAAGATGATAATTTTGAGCTCTTCTCAAAGAAGCTTTTCTTGCCCTGTTCGAGTTTCCTTCTTCCAGACCTCCTACTATCATCTGGATAAATCCTCTTTTCGGAGGAGGTGGTAAATTCTCCTCTGGCTCTATCTTCTATTTTCCCTTTAAATTGCTTCCACCCACTTCCTCTTGTTCATTTCTGTTCCTTTCGAATCTGTTCCTCCTATGATCCACAAACTCTCCCAGAGCTCCCAATCGAACCAACCTCTCAATTTCATTCCTCAGCTGTCTACATTCATTTGTATCATGTCCATAATCATTATGGAAGACACAAAAGTACTTTCCTTTATGTCTCTGGGGAGTACTAGATCTATTCATAGGAAATCTGAAGGATACAGCTCTCTTAGTTAATTGCAATATCTGAGCAACCGAGGTTCTCAAAGGAGTATATCGTTGGAAATTTTCCCTTCCTAAATCTCCTCGACGTTCATTAGTTGCTCTTGGCAGGGCTGGTGAAACCCTACGTTGTACCTCCTTTTCACGAGAGCTAACTCTTTCTCCTTGTTTAGCCTTACTTATGTCCTCCAAATTGATATACTTGTCAGCTCTGGATAGGATCTCATCAAAAGTTTTAGCTGGCTTCTTTGCAATTGAACGAAATAAATCCCCTTCCTTCAGCCCCTGAACAATAACACTAATCTTCACTTCTGATGTAGCTGAAGGTACTTCCAGAGCTGCCATGCTGAACCTCTTTATATAAGATCTCAAAGGTTCGCTCTCTCCTTGTTTTAGGCTAAACAAGAACTGAGCTGTCCGTTGTTGTCTTCTGGCACTTGCAAACTGGTGTAAGAAAGAGTAGCTGAAATCCACAAATGAGCTGATACTACCAGACTTCAATTGTCCAAACCATTGTTGCACTGACTTAGTCAAGGTAGTGAGGAATACTCTACACTTAACTCCATCTGAGTATTGATGTAAGAGAGCTGCATTCTCAAAGCGCAACAAATGGTCATATGGGTCTGACGTCCCATCATACTCAAATGACAGTGGACGGAAGCTCTGAGGTATCTCATCTTCCAAAACTCTTGATGTAAATGGAGTTCCATCTGGTATTCTCAACTGACTCCCTCCATCCATCTGTTGTTTCAAGGACTTCATCTCATTTTGCATCTCCTCCATCTTCTTCAACAATTGTTGCTCTCTGTTTCCGACATCTTCTTCATGAAGGAAAGAGTCTCCATGTGCTACCTCTCCACGAGTTAACATAACTCTTCTTCGATCCTCTTGACTTTCCTCGAACATTGTCCTCCTCTCCACTTCTCCTGACGCAGCGGTCACAACGACAGGATGAGTAGCCTGTAACGCTTTGCTCACTGCAGATTGTATGAATAATTCTAGCTGAGTGGGAGTGAAAGTTATTTTCTCCGGGGTTCTTTCATCATTTCTTACTTCCCTTGCTTCCCCAACTTCCTCTTCCACCCTAAGGGGTATATGTTCTGCTCCTGCCACTGCGTCCCTCTCCATCAACTCTTCCTCCTCTTCCTCATCAAACTCCCTCCTCAAGTTCCTTGTTAGAGCTCGATCATCTCCTTCCATAACTCCACAAGATATAAAATTCTTCCACAAGAAAAAGGGAAGGATTCTCACTTACCTCTTTTTCCGATTTCCCACAGACGACGCCAATTTGTAAGTGTATAGTATTGTATATTTTTTTCTCCTCAGCTTTTCCTTCTTGTCTCCTTTCTGTAATCTTTTTTCAATTGGTCTCTCTTTGCTTTCTTTTTACAATTATATATCCCCTCTTTTCTATCTAATGGGCCTTTTCCAAATATATGTATTGGGCTTTTATAAATATATGTATATGTATTAAATTATATTGGGCTTTGTGAATGGGCCAATAATAAATAGATTAGATCGAGCCCAATTTCCGGATTGGGCCCAATCTTAAACCCATATCACAATCCATGATGAGGAGTCATTGTGACCCATCAAATTTATCATGACATATAGAGCATTGACGTTAAGTTCATTAAGTATGATATACCACACATGACAATTAGGATAATGCTTTAATGCAATGTTTAAAATGGCAACTTAGTGCATGGTATCCTTATTCAAGTACGTACCTCATTGCAACATAATAATGAAATGTTGATCCATTAATGGTTCTATTGATTCGGTAACTTGTGTTGATGCCAAAAGATCATTTGAGCTGGAGCCGGATCCGCCGATGATCGTACATCTGACGACTCCAGTGTAGGTCCGACTCGCCAAATTGATGGTCGATGCCTACTTTAAACTAATATCTACCTAGCTTCATCATATATATATATATATATATATATAAATGGTTGTAATGTTAATGTCTTGAAATCCCTAGAGTAGCAATATATATAAGGTATTAGACACTCAACTATTTGTTGTGTATTATTGGTCCCAAGTGGTAGAATTAAGGTTTAGAGGGGGTTGAATAAATCATCTCAAAATTTCAAACTTTTACTCCAAAGAATATAAGTTCCTACATGGAGCAGTAAGTTACAGAGCTTGCTGCCTGTGATCAAAGGTTACTGCCTGTGCAGTATGCTAGATATAAGATATGCAGAAAGTTGTAAATAAATAGATAAACAGACAACACGATATATAGTGGTTCGAGGGTGAAGTAATCTCTCTACGTTCAGTCTACTCCTTTCACACGGGAGGAACTTTGTTAAAGGTTGATTGATTTACAAAGACTCAATTAATATACAATCGCACCCTAACAAGATTAACAACTTCCCACACAGGTTACTGCTAAACCAATACAACAACCCACACAGGACTCCTACTCTTCTAACAAGTGTGAACACACTTAGCAGGAAGATACAAAATACACAATGTGAAACCTTAACTTACTGCATAATACACGATGTTTGATTTTAAGTATCCATTAATTTAACTTTATAAGAGTATCACTAGACTTCGTATATCCCACGACGTCGTACTGCAACGCAGGTCTAGCTAGCTCAACAAAATAATGGCGGATGCCTACTTTAAACTGATCATATATATATATATATATATATACAAGGATGAAAATATCGATATCGCATGTCGTATCGCAACTTTGATTTTACGGATATATCGATGTTGATATCGATATCGCATATCGATATCGCAAAAAATTTGAAAAAACAACGGAAATCTTATTAAAATTTTGGAAATTTAATATGAAATTTTAGGGATTATTTTTACACTTCATTACACATATATTCCACTCAAAATCACATTAAAATAATATATTTAAAACTAACATATAGATAATAAGCATTATAAATACTGTTTTTCGAATGAAAAATGATAATATATTACATAATACAAGACAAAATTACTAAAATTACATCATACAATACACTAGTACCAAAAGGATGACCTATGAGGTTCAAACATAGTAGATGGAATGTCATCTTGATCCAAGCAGTACTGATACCAACATATACATAATTAGCACTATTAAAATTTTACTAAAACTAATTATAACAATTAATTATAAATACACAATTACAACATTACATTTTACGTGCTAGCTTCACTATAAAATAATTAATTGTAAAATTATGATTTTATAATAAAGTTCTATAAGTTAACTAAATACTTCACCTAACATATACATAATTAGCACAATTAAACACATCAATTTACAATATACCAACAATTAAACATAGCAATTTACAATATACCAACATATACATAATTAGCACTATTAAAATTTTACTAAAACTAATTATAACAATTAATTGTAAATACACAATTACAACATTACATTTTACGTGCTAGCTTCACTATAAAATAATTAATTGTAAAATTATGATTTTATAATAAAGTTCTTTAAGTTAACTAAATGCTTCGCCTAACATATACATAATTAGCACAATTAAACATAGCAATTTACAATATACCAATAAAATGCTAGTTTTATCAACTAAAATAAAAAAAAAAGATTAAATTTACATACCAATTTGTAGTTCTTCAAAATGACAATTGAGTGATATATATAGTGATACAAGTATTTCCTCTCCAATGTCAATGCCCTATATCCAAAAAAATAAATAAATTAGATACATTAAAATAGTCATAATCTATAAAGTAAATAATTGAAATTAATTTAATCAAAAATGTTGGGAGAGAGTTATTGATATGAGAGAATATCATACCTTGAACCTTAAATTGTATGATAGAAAATGTTCACTTGCCTTCAACATATATATATATATATATATAGAAATATATCATGCAAAAATATTAGAAAAAAAAAAGAAAGTAAATGAAGTAATAATTGGTTAAAGGAATGGAAATTTAAAAAAGCCACAAAATATGGCTATATCCGTGAATGAAAGATTGATGTGAGGAGAATATATTACTTTCAATATCAAACACAATACATAATACAAAGTAAGGAAAAAAAATCACATAGTTCAATTTTGTGAATCAAAATCGCTCATTTTGATATACATGCGATATTTTGCGATATATCCGCGATATTTCCCAATTTCCATCCAATTTTATACTACACTGAACCGATATCGATATCGATATCGATATTTTGCGATATTTTGCGAAATATCCGCGATACCCAGGAAAAAAAACATTAACACCCAATATCCGTATCGCAATATCCGTATCTGCGATATATCCGCGATATATCCGCGATATTTCGCGATATTTTCATCCTTGTATATATATATGCACCCACGTATCATCTATAAATGGTTGTGATGTTAATGTCTTGAATCCATAGAGTTGCAATATAATTGATTAATGAGAAATTCAATTCTATATTTGTGTGTATGTATATTAAAGGAAAGAAAAGAAGACTTCTCTACCAATTATGGTTTTGGAGATAATCATTTGAAGAACCATAAAACCCCAAATGGAAAATCCCTAAAATCATAGTTGATCTTTTAATCATGCCCCGCATGTATGATTTTTAGAAAATCTATTAAGATCCATTGTTTGCCTTCCATCATTCCTTACATGGGTGTTGCAATTGTCAACGTAAATTTTGAATTAAATGGGTTAATTACGTAAATTAAGTATGAAATTAAGGTTTAATTTCAATTGTAATATGAATTTTTAACTGTAATACAATTAACGTTATAACATTTTCATGTACGGTTTTTGTTTCCTATAACTAATTTCTGGAAGATGATTGTAGTCATCTCTTAAACTATATTTAAATGTAGCTAGTCATAAGTTATTCTAATTTTAGTTAGCATAACTAGGTTGCGTTAGGACATATTCAGTTTCATTAAATGCTTGAATAAATTTAGGATACAAATATAACATTAATAACATTAATGGGGAGTTATAACTTAAATACGTCTTTATTTTATTTTAATGAAGATCACCTAATTAATTTTGTAATACAACCTTAATCTCATTTATACATAGTTTATTATTATATATAAAATTGAGTAGTAACGCATGTATACATGACTTAAAGCATTGTCAACGTAGTTTGATCTAAATTCCTATAAAAGTTCATGACTTAAAGTTTGTAGAGCATCATAAAAAGAATTTCAATATGATTTGTCAATACAGGACTCAGATCATAATCCTTATAATGATTAGTAGTGTGACAGTACTCAATGAAGCCAAAGCATTCAAATGGTCAAGTCATGAGAACCTATTTAAGGATGATGAGTATAGTGAAAAAGAGTGTTCAATGAATTTGTCATCGGATTGTAGAAACGAGCTTGTCAATGAGATATGTTTGGAACTTAATGCCACGGTGTCTCTAAGTAATTATTGTTGGGGTGAAGCTTGGTTTTACGGTGAGGAATGCTTCCTCAATGTATTAGTTAAGGACCTCCAAAACCATAATGATTGTGGAAGAAATGCTTCTGAGATCAGTGCAAGGGCCGGTCCCGTTTGGACATACATTTCGCTTTTGGTATAAATTAACTGAGTCATGTTTACGAAGTAACTAAATGTCTCTAAAAGTACACTAATTAATGAGATCGTAAAAACTTGAGGAAACTAATAAAAAATACTACCAAGTGTATTACGATAAATCTAACTTGTTACATATTAATCATGATACTTCCTTCTCGATTTGTAACATTAGTGAGGTGCTATTGTGATCTTACAAACATAAGTTTCATGATCTTGTAAACATTAAAAGTAAAGAAATAACTCTAAGAAAAACAAAGCATATATATAAGGAAAAATAAAAACCTAAATAAGCATATTCCAAAGGATTGATCATATGATATTAAGAAAACTCCAGTATACCCCAAAAATATTTAAAAGTTTATATTAAATCTATACATAGAACTAGTAAATTTAGAAATTGCATTTAATCTATATAAAAAAACAGTCATAGATTTTCATTTAATGAGCTTGGGGAATGGATGTGACAATAAAACTTGAGAATTTATGTGATCTAAACTCGTACCCTAATCGTCTATGATGAGATATCGGTTAGGTTATAAGATTCGTGTAAGCAGTCATAGATCGATTTGGTAGGGAAGGAGAAAATATGACGGTTTAAAAAGTTGATGTGGCTTGATTTTTCTATATAATTAATATGCCCATTTAAAACTTGATTTGGATAAACAAAATGAATATTCAAAAGTCAAAATCTAAAAATTTCATTGCTAAGTAATTATAAAGTAAATGATGATATCTATTTGAATTACAATTGTAATCAAATTTTTGATATTACGTACTAAACATATCTTTCGATTTTTGTACAATTCGACACTTAGATTTCAATAATACATATGTTGATCGTTATCTAGTTTGTCATAGAACATATAGTACAAAATATGGTTGATTACATATATATATATATATATAATATGGGAAAAAACTCATTTTTCGTCCACCCCATAGTTACCGCTAGTTTTTTATCCTATAAAATGTATTTTTTTTATTTTGATCCTGTAATTTATAATTTTGGTCATTGTTTCGCAAAATTTTTGATTTTCCGGTCAAATTCCGGCCAGTGGATTACGTTCGCCCCATTTATAGTTGTAAAATAAAAAATCCAATGAAAAAAGGTTTAAAATTGGAAGAATTTTTCAATTATAGCACCAAAATCGAATATGGGACCAAAATTGGACAAATATTTCAATTACAGGACTAAATCGAAAAAAATGTATTTTCTTTACAGAACTAAAAACGAACACTAGTTATAAGGAGGATGAAAAATGAGTTTTTCCATATATATATATATATATATATTTGTGTGTGTAGTCGAATATGAAGAGACTCGAGTTTGGCTTATACTATTAATTTGTTGCTAGTGGTTTCTAGTCATGTATCAGTGGTCGCAACTTTTGATATCTTGACCGCGACATGTTGTATTATTAATGATTTGACATTGAATTCTATATATTTATTTTAAGATAGGTCAACATAGTAAAAAACATTCAAAGTTTTCCGTATTTTTGTCATTTTAGTCAATCCTTTTATTTTTGTCAATTTAGCCGTGATTTGGAAGTTTAGTTGTTATTTTGGCCAATTTAAGATTTGATCAGTCAAAATTGAATGACATAACATGTGGCGGATACATATGTCATTTGACCCCACTTCACATGACTATTTGGCCATTATCACTTCATCTTCCTTTCACTGCAACTCTCTACTTCATTTACATCACTTTTTTTTTTTTTTAAACAAATTAGGAAGAGTAAGAGATTTTGAAAGAGAAGAACATGAAAGATCTGTTAGTCAATAAGGTACCCAACTGTGGAGCCTTATTTCCCAACCTGCGAATGCCCTTATTTGTATTGTTTCTTTCTTGAGTTCACTACACCAAATACCCACTTTAACATAACAAGTATTTTATTTACCCACATATATAATATAATATCACCAAATACCCAACCATATAACAAAATACCCCCAAATACCCAATTTTGAAATACAAGTACACACCAAATTATTGAGAGAATGAAATATCAATTATTAGCATTAAATGCACCACCCACCAGCCACCAACCCCACTTATTCAATTTTTAAAAAAAAAGTCAAATCTCTCTCTTCTCTCTTTCTTATTTCTTTTCGTGCAGTCTCTCTTTCTCTTTTTTTCTCTCTTGTTCTTTGGGCTGCCCCTGTAAAAAATAAAAAAAAATCACAATAAAATCAAAAAAAAAAAAATACAGTGAAATCAAAAACTCTTGTGTGAAAGCTCGAAGATTTCGTGCAACAAACTCTCTCTCTTCTCAAAATGGCCGAACAAGTAAGTTTTTTTTTTTTGTTTTTTTTTTTTGATTTCATGGTTTTTTTTTGTTTCATTTCATATTTTAGTCGATATATGTTGAAATATGTTTTGGGATGTAGTTGAATCTAGGTTTCATTTCATATTTTAGGATTTACCCGTATTTCACGAAAGATTTTTGTATATTGCACGAAAACTTGGAAGTTTTTGTGCAGCCCTATATTTTTAGGGTTGCACGAAATGTGTTCCAGTTTTCGTGCAATGGTTTAAACTCAGTTTTTTTTTATTTATGTAAAAAAATAAAAAATTAGGGATTGGTTAATTCGGTTAATATTTAGAAATGTTTTCTAGTTAATATTTTGAAATATTTTTTCTTGATTGGTTAATATTTAGAAATGTTTTAGAAATGGTTTAAATTTTTTACCCTCGGCCCTAATTTTTTAAAATTAATGATTGGTTTAATTATTGATTGGTTAATATTTAGATTTAATTTTTAAACTTACTTTAAACTCTTTTTTTTAATTTATGTAAATTTTGATTGGTTAATAATTAGATTCTCATTTATTTAATATTTTGATTTTTTGGTGTTTGTACACGGGTAGTTCGATTGGGAGTGGGTTCGTCCGTCTTTTTAGGGGGCTATCGCGTACATTAATGGATATGTACGTCTGAGCGTTCTTGATGATATAACGACACAATTACGAGGGATATCACATACATTATCACTAAGGCCCACTCCGTGACCTTGAACTTGCCTCGTCCCACCCTTTGGACCTCCATAGCTCATCCCTGCTGCATATGGTCGTCTAATCTTTCATGCACAGACTTTGTGAAAGTGTGTTCCCTCTCTTCAGCCCCCTCTCTCCTCTCAGCAAATCATTTCTCAATAACCCTTCGAGCAGCCTCCAAGAAGGAACAAACAGGCAACTTTCTTGCCCACACGATACGAGCATTCCATGACTCAACAGCATTGGAGGTCATGAAGTTAAATATTCGAAAGGGGCATTTAACACGGGACCACCTGATAGGGTTAACTTTTTTCAAGCTGTCAATTGCGCCTTGGTTTCCACTGTCGTTGATCAAAGACATGTACCTTTGGATAAATCAACCAGTAATCAGACACTTAATATAGATATGAATGTATGGAAAAGAAAGTAATCAGAAATGGAACTTCGACATACCTATCAAATTCAACTTCCTCATAACAGTATGCAACATTGTGGAACAGCCCGACCAAATGTGATCCATACTTGGCTAGATTCTGCTGAAGATGGAAACAACAAAGACCGTGGTTACTTCAGGATAGACATGTTCAATGGCATTACCGATGCTCACATGTTGATCGGAGACAATAACCAGGCCATCTGGGTAACCAAATGCTTCATGGACTTTAAACAAAAATCATGTCCAAGATTTATCGTTCTCGACACTCCCTATCCCAATTCAGGGGAAAAACTTTGATCTTTTCCATCTTTTGTCACGACAACAAATCAAATCCCTTTGTACTGCCCCTTCAAGTGGCAATCATTAACAACTATAAAAAATCTTGAATACTGCTGAAATCCGACAATAGATGCACCCAACACCAAAAAAAATGTAATTAAATTTCCCATTCTTCTGAGTGTCTAATGCAGTATATGTACCCGGATTACGTTCCTTCAATACCTGTAAGTAAGCTGGAAGCATGCTGAATGATGTCCTTGGATCTCCATATGCACTTCTCATTGCATAATGTTTTGCACTCAACGCATGCCTATAACTCAGATTCAATCCATGTCATGAGTTCATTTCTCGAATAATATCCCTATGAGCGAGATCAGACTTATATTTTCGGAGCCTCTAGACAAAATAATCACCAATCAAAGAGGCCGGAAGTCTGCGGGGTGCACTAGTATTCAGCTCATATGAACAAGTAGGAGACAGGAGAACTTTGGAGATTTTCCAAATACCATATTTTTCCAAAGCAGCCAAAACGAAGGGACAGTCTTTTTGAATGCATTTCACGCACCATCGGTGTTTGTCCGAGTGGTCCACACATAATTCAACTTGATTCTCCACGTGATAAATCCTAACTCATTCTTCAATTCAACCTTACTGCCAAACGTCGAACCCTTTTGCACTGTGGAGCTTGCTCAATCTCTAAAGAAGCAGGATGCTCAAATAAAGGTAACTCTGGAATATACCACTCAACTCTCATTATGTCAAAACAGAATTGCTCATATGCTTCTCGTTGCTCCTCATCCAACCCTGCCTCAACATTTTCATCCAGTACAAAGTCATCTTCTTCATTGTTTGGATCTACAAAAAAGAAATATATATGTCAATTTGTTAACCAAGATACATATACAAAAATTTATATATGTACTCACAAAACATGATTACCTGTTCGATGATCATAGTTTTCTTGTTCCGGCACATATTCGATTCTTCAATTTCATCAGTTGGGTCCAAATTGAGGTCCAAAAAGTTAACATCAGTGTAGTCAACACGTCCAGATGGGGACGACCAATGTTCCCACTTTTCATTTGAAGACGTTCCAACACATGTGTCGTCTAAGCCTCATGTTGAAAAAAATTTCTGGTCATCATGTACATTTAACGGAATATTTGACGAATTGAAATTTCACACGTCCTCACTGCTCAGATTAAAAGTTTGACCACCTCGATTATACTCCTCATCTGCTGAACTGTGTTGTTCACGATAAGAGAATCTACCTGATACTCCAACGTCCATCCAAAGACACGAAAAGAACTAAAAGTCCATCGTATTCTGCAGAACAGTTCTGCAAATCTAAATCATTCTTGATTTTTTTCCTCTTCAACCTTCCATTTGTTTCCACTAGATCATGAATCAAATAACCCCATCAATTCATGTCCGCATACAGGACCTCGTGAATTGAGCTCAATAAATCTTGATATATAAAACTTTCAAGATGAATGAGTGTGTGACTACCATTTACATATTGTAAACCTTCCCAATACTCTCCAAACCATAAAACCACTGTGAAAGTCATTGTGTTCTGCTTCAAAAGAATTTAATAAGAATTCAATAATTAAAGAACAAAAAATTTAATAATTATCACATAAAATAACAAAACAGCAAAAAAAAAAAAAGGCCTTTTTCCTAAAATTTAGGGTTGCACGAAAACTACTCCATTTTCGTACAACCCTAAATTTTTTGGTTGCACGAATTTGTTCGAACTTTTCGTGAATGCCTAAAATCTTTCGGGAAACCCTAAATGTTTTTATGAAACCCTATTGAAATACTAATTCTCGATTCGAACCCTAATTAAAAGATATTTGTTTCGTGAAACCTATCAATTCAAACCATAAGCTCTAAAACATACAATAGACCATTAAACTAATTTCTCATTTCTACAATAAACATCTACATGCATTTAGTTAAACTTTAATATAAAATTTTCAAGTTGTAAACTTACTTGATTCTTTGACTTTTCACCCTGGATGCTCTTAAGAAATTTTATGGAATTGATGTAAATTTTTGTGGAATGAATGTATAATGTGAATTTCAAATTCGTAAAAAATAGAGTAGGTGGGTGAAAACTTATGGAGGTAGATGAGGAGGTAGATAAAAATTTAATGAATCGTGAATGTCAAATAAAATGTGAAATGAAAAGCAAAAGTAAAATAAAGTAAATGGAAAATAAATGTAAAGTAAAAAAAAACTGACACAAGTACCAATCATTTGTACCAAAATTAAAAGTGGGTATTTGGATACATTTTGTTATATAAGTGGGTATTTGAAGATAATTTATTATATAAGTGTGTAGAATAAGTAACTGTTAAATTTATATGGGTATTTGGAACCATTTCCTCTTCTTTCTTTCTTATTTATGTTTGGATCTATAAATCTGAACACTTTTAATCCTCTCATTCCTTCTGGTTTCAAACAAAAATTATGTCTCTTGCTTTTTGTGTTTGTGTGTGAGAGGTGATATGCATTTATCTTGTTCAGTTTATTTTACTGTTTAGAAAAATGATGTGAAAGAAGAAGATAAATGCAGTGTGGAATAAGGTGAAATGAAAGAGGATAACTAAAGATGAAAGAGGATGACTAAAGATGAAAGCATGATGTGGCTAATAGTCATGAGAAGTGGGGTCAAATGGCTTATGTGTCCGCCACATGTGTATCATGTCATTCAATTTTGACTTAAATATTAATTTGGCTAAAATAACAACCAAACTTTCAAATCATGGATAAATTGACAAAAATAAAAGGATTGGCTAAAATTGCGAAAACCCAAAAAGTTTTGGATTTTTTTGGCTATTTGGCCTTCAAGATAAATATTAAATTGATAATCCTCTATTATGTGGAATAAATATCATTTGATACAAAAAATATTTTAAAATTAATTAACTTCTTATTACATTTATATAAATAAGAAAAAAATTATTGGAAACAAAATTGACCCATGGTTTCTTATTTCGATTTGCTTACATGCATGAAGTTGATGAATAAGTTTTTAAAAACTGTCCAAGACGAATTAAACCACTATTATATATCAAGTGATTATTGTGAGTGATAATGTTATTACAATTTACATCACATTTTGATCAACTATTCTCATATTATGATCGTTATGCAATTTAATTTAAAGAGTTTCATCTGCTAAGTTTAGAAGATATTAATGATTCGCAGATGATTATCACACCCCAACTCCTTAAATAAATTCAAATGTAGTCATAAATTATATGTTATCATTCTTGATTTCTTCGTTAACAACTTCTTCTTCTCGTTTATGAGTTAAAAAAAAATTCGGTTACTAGAGAGTGATTAACATTGATTTAGTAGTTAATTAGTTGTTTTAAAAATATAATGACGTAAGAATATAATTTGTCTATACCTGCTGATTATATTTCTATTAAGTACTCCAAATAATAAAATTTTAATTGATCAAAGGACTATTGGAAAAGAGAAATTGTTTAATAATTCTTGATTTGGAAATTTCCAGTAAAAAATTACTAGGAAAGAGATAGAATTTGCATGTGCATAAACACAAATGAGTACGTGACCCATCAAATTTATCTTTACATATAGCGCATTGAAGTTAATTTCATTAAATATGATATATATGACAATTTGGGTAATGCTTTAATGCAATGTTTAAAATGCAGCTTAATGCATGGACGTATATAATTACGTTTGTGTTATGTCCTGTTTAATGCAATGTGTTAATGCAACTTATTTATTGAATATAAATTAGGTTTGCCTATTTTAAAATGATATCGAGCTAGCTTCATCATACATAGATATGCACCGAGATCGTCTATAAATGGTTGTATAATGTTAATGTTTGAATCCCTAGTGCTAACACATTTACGTGTACGTTTGTTTCCCATGACTAATTTTCGGAAGATGGTTTTAGTCAACTCTTAAGTATTATATTTAAACTATCAGTATACCCGCACGATTCGCGATTTATTATTTATTATAATAAATATGATTATTAATAATATAATAAATTTATTATATTAAAATATTACTCATAAGATCTTATTATTTTGAGATTTGTAAAAAACCCGTATTTTTTTAATAATGATGACGGCGACAACAACAACGACGACAATAACAAAAACAATAATAATAATAATACTTTTGTGTTTGTGTACTTTAATTATAAGTGATTAATTATATTTGTCAATATATATGTTCTATTCATATTTTTGTTCCTTTATATCTTAGAATTATATTTAATAATTTGTAAATAATTTTCTACATTTTTTTTAGATGGATTTATTTTACAAACACTGTATTTATTCAAAAACTTAGTTTATATTTAAAAAAATTAGGTTTCAAATTCATTTTACATTTAAAACAATTTTTTTTAGAATTTTGAAACAATTTTAAAATATTTTTTCTTATAGTTATATCTTACACAATTAGTATTGCATATATGTTTGAATTTATTTTTAAATTTTATTTGTGGATTTTTTTTAGATTAATCTCACAACATTATTACATTATTATTAGTTTTACTTTCAAATTTAATTATTATTTTTAATAATTTTATAATAGCTTTTCAATTTTTAAACATTTTACAACCCTTCATAAAATGAAATTTAGTTTTTAGACCCATTTTTCACATTTATATATTAAAATTATAAAATAATTTTCAAATTTTTAAATTTTTGACCATGTTTAAATTTCATTATTTTCAATTTTTTTAATTATATCATTAAGACATAATCATATAATAATATCATCCAAAATAATTTTCTCCATTTCATTTTATCCCTATATTAAATTAGAAGACTACTTATTATATTTAAAATATATATGAAGCTTGTTCTATAAGATTCTCAAAAGTTTTTTAGTTTTTTTTTTTCCACAATTTTTCTATTGGTCAATGGCAAATCAGTAATTATGTCCAATTTTACAATTGAGTGGCAAATCAGTAAATATGTCAAATTTTTACTATTTTAAATATAGTATAGATGTAGGTAGCATAACTGGTGGAGATGAAGCTGAGCTTCTTTACTTTAAGAAGATCGATCCATTGTCGTTAGAGAAGATGAAGAACCGTTTGATTTATGTCCATGTTTTGATGCTTTCTTTTAAGTATTCGTATTGGACCCTTTTTGTTAGTGGGCTTTTGTTAAGTTAGTGTTAATATGTTGCGTATTTCATTATTGAGACTTGGTACTTTGCAATTAAACATTTAGGTTTTTATCTATTCTTCTATCTAGTCGGTATTCTTGTGAATCAACGTCTTGATAGAAGGTGTTATTTCTTGCTAATCTACATGCTCTGCTGCATCAGTTGGTATCCAGTTGCTAGACACGCTCCAATTATGCCGCCTTGTCGTGAACCAGCCCGTGATGTCGCCTTAGCCAATAGATTAGATGATTTGACACAACCAGTTACTTCAAGGCCAAGCAGCTGCCGCCCGCGACCACGCTACTCCACCCCATGCTCCAACCCCCTATTCCACGTGCAACGTTCGATATCCCACCCGATCTGCATGTGGACAATACCAACTCATCTGACGAGGAGGCCATAATTGATAACCTGTTCGCCCCCTTGGCTGCCCGCGCAACTCGTCGTATGGACGACCCCCATCCATGGGAATCAGCCTTTAAGTTAGATCTTCCAGAATTCCATGGCGGTCTCGAGCCAAAGGAGTTTCTCGATTGGCTTATCTCTATTGAAGATGTCCTGGAATTCAAAGACGTCCCACTTGATCGACGTGTCTCGCTTATTGCTACACGATTTCGAGGTCATGCTGCCAATTGGTGGCACCAAGCGAAGGCCTTAAGTGGTCGCCAAGGCAAACCAAAGATCCACACTTGGGATAAGTTCAAGAGACACTTGTAGAACGAATTTCTTCCTTTTAATTACTCTCGTACCTTGTATCAGAAACTCCAAAACTTGAGACAAGGCTTGAAATTTGTTGACGGTTACACAGATGAGTTCTACCAGTTATTGTCTTGCTTGGATTTAAACGAGACAACTTATCACTTGCTTTCTCCATACATAGGTGGTTTGCGTATTCAGTTTCAGGACGTTCTTAATCTGTTAAGCCCTATATCCGTTTCTGAGGCTCACCAGTGAGCCTTAGCACTTGAACGTCAGTTTCTCAGATGTTTGGGTGGCCTATTTGCTCCATCTCCTAGTCGTCCAGCTGTCACAGCCCCCTCGGCTGATTCGCGTACACCAACGAGTCGTGGTCCGATGCCACCTACTCAGGGGCATCCTATTGGTCAGTCTTCATACAATACTGTTTTGCAACCTATTTAATGTTTCTCGTGTGGGGATACTAGGCATCTCATGGCAAATTGCCCTAAAACTGTTGGCGCTCGTGGCCTTTTTATAGATGGTACTAGGGACACTGCTTATACTAGTGCCCCTGTCTTTGATGAGTATGACGAGCAACCTATTCATGAGGAATTCTTACCTGGTGACAGTGGTACAACTTTGATTGTGCGTCGTGCTTGCCTCACCCCACGGCTTCGCGATGAAGAGATGCAACAACATTGTTTATTTGAGTCTTCTTGCACAATTAATGGCAAGGTATGTCATTTTATTAGTGATTCTGGGGCTTGCGAGAACGTTAATGCCGCTGATGTTGTTGGTAAATTATCTTTGGATTCTGAGTTGCATCCTCGCCCCTACAACTTGTCTTGGTTACAAACGGGTAGCAATATTACTGTGGATCGTCGTGTTTTAGTAACTTTCTCTATTGGGGATAAATATGCTGACTCGATTTGGTGTGATATCATGTCTATGGATGCCTGTCATTTGTTATTAGGCAGATCCTAGTAGTTTGATCGGAGTGTTGTCCACGATAGGAGGCGCAACACTTATATCTTCTTATATTCAGGCCTGAAACTAACTTTTTTTACCTTCAGTTCCAACATCACCATCATCTACCATGGAGGGTAAGGTAATGGTTATGTCTCGCCATGCTTTCTTACAAGAGATGTTTGTTGCTCCTTTTACTCTGGTTTTATTATCCCATGATATAACATCACCATCTGCGATTCTTCCTGTAGTGGCTCCTCTTTTACTTGATTTTGCAGATATTTTCCCAACTGAATTGCCCTTAGGTTTACCACATTTCCGTGATATACAACATCAGATTGGCTTGATTCCAGGGGCACCATTACCGAATCGTCCTCATTACCATATGAGCCCAACCGAACATGCAAAACTATGTCGGTAAGTGGAGGATTTATTGCGTAAAGGACATGTGCGTGAGAGTCTCAATCCTTGCGTCGTCTCTATTTTTCTTATACCTAAGAAGACCGATTATTGGTGAATGTGTGTTGATAGTCGTGCTATAAACAAGATTACGATTCGGTACAAATTTCCTATTCCTAGATTGGATGACTTGTTGGACCAGTTGAGTGGTGCTGTTATTTTCACTAAACTTGATTTGAAGAGTGGCTACCATCAAATTCGCATTTGTCCAGGAGACGAATGGAAAACAACTTTCAAGACTCGTGAAGGACTCTTTGAATGGTTGACATGCCATTTGGATTGTCCAATGCTCCAAGTACTTTTATGAGAATTATGAATCAAGCCCTTGGCCCTTTGATTGGTTCTTGTGTCGTCGTTTATTTCGACAACCTTTTGATCTATAGCAAAAGTGAGGCCGACCATATTGAGCATATCCAGGCAGTCTTACTCATCTTACATGTCGAATGCTTCTATGTTGCATCAGCTAAATGCTCATTTTGCACATCTTCCATACTGTTCTTGGGTTAACGGATTTCAGCCGACGGTATAAGCGCTGATGATGTCAAAGTGGAGGCTATTCGAGATTGGTCTACCTCTACTTCTAACACTGCAGTCAGCAATTTCCATGAGTTAGCTTCTTTTTATCGTTGTTTTATTCCCCACTTCAGTTCTATTATGGCCCCTATCACCAATGTTATGCATGGCAAGTCATTTTCGTGGGGTTCCGTCGCTGATGAGGCTTTCACTACCATTAAGCAGAAGCTAACTAATGCCCATTTGTTTGTGTTACCTGATTTTTTATCCTCTTTGGTGCCGTTTTGAGTCAAGGCGGTAAACCAGTGGCATATTTTAGTGAGAAACTTACTGGAGCTCGTTCTCGCAACAATACATATGATGTGGAATTCTATGTTGGTGTTCGTGCAGTCCATCATTGGAGGCACTATTTATTTCACCAAGAGTTTGTGTTGTATACGGATCATGATGCCCTGAAACACCTATCTAATCAGGACTCAGTCTCTGCTAGGCATGCTAAATGGTCTTCTTTTCTCCAACAATTTACATCTGTGGTCCGTCATCAATCCGGTGTTTTGAACAAGGTGGCAGATGCTTTGAGTCACCGTGTTTGTTTACTTTATGAGATGCGTGTGGATGTTCCTGATTTTGACAGCTTTCGTGACTTGTATGCTACTGACCCATTTTTCAGCCCAATTATGTCGCGAGTTGACGAGAGTCCTGGCTCTGATTTTTCTATATCAGATGGGTTTTTGTTTAAGGGCATCCAACTGTGTGTGCCAATGTGTAGCCTCCAGCAGAAATTAATTGTTGAAGTGCATAACAATGGTCATGTAGGGCGCGACCGCTCCACGGAACTTCTTCTTCATCGATCTTTTTAGCCGACGGCTAGAAAAAAGATGGGACGTTTTGTTTCTCGGTGCCGCATATGTCAGATATCTAAAGGGACTGTAACTAATGTCGGCCTTTATCGCCTGCTGTCAGTTCCTTCTCAGCCTTGGTTGGTAATTAGTATGGATTTTGTTTTGGGCCTGCCAAGAACTCAACGTGGTAATGATTCCATATTTGTGGTGGTGGATCGATTTTCCAAGATGGTTCACTTTATTCCATGTAAAAGAACCGCTGATGCGGTCCACGTCGCACAATTATATTTTTGGGAGGTGTTTCGTTTACATGGTCTTCCCTTATATATTGTTTCGGATAGAGATACACACTTCCTTAGCCATTTTTGGCGCACTTTATGGCGTATGGCTAACAACGAGTTACATTTTAGCAGTGCTTATTGACCGTCCTTTCGTGACGCGATGAAATTAAATAAAAATCCTTCATAACCTAACTAACTAGTAGATAGGGCAAGTTGGAGTCGATCCCACGAGAAGTTATGTCACTTATGTTCAATTCAAGAAACAAAAAAGATGGGGGGGGGGGTTTAGATTGATTGGTAACTAACACTAAAATTAAGGGAAAAATGGTCAAAATACCCTGTATATATATCACATTTACGATCCGGGAGTTTAATTTTACCACTTCCTAAAACTACCCTTTAATTTACACACTTTTGCCGAAAATAGTCCGTCACCTGCTGTAGTTGTTAGGATGTATACTATAAGCCTAACTTTTGTATGAACATCTTTTATGCAATGAGAATCACTATGGTCACATGTTTGCATTTTATATTTGTTATATATGTTTATGCAATGTCCAATTAATTTATATTATAGATAACTTGGTGTGTGGTGCCACACAGAAGATCTTGTTATCAGTTTCTTATAAATTATAAATAGTAGCTCACAACCAAGATGAATTTGGACAAATCATCGGAATGGTTGTAGTGTAGTTTGGTATTAGTCTGTCTTGACTATAAAACTACACTAGTATACTTTGTGTGTATTGAGCAGGACCATTTGAGGTTGTTCGTTTTATTCTGACTATATAATAGAACAAGACCTCTGTTATTATGGATGTGCGTTCTCTTAATCCCTGTATAATAACAGCCACGTATACACAATATTTGTTTCTTTAATTTGCCAACGAGTGAGATTTATTTATTAAATCAATAAACTCGGTGAATTGGGAAACCGTATTGTCTATATGGTGTACTGTTGATTATAGAAGGAATCTGTGTCCTAATTATTTAGGATGATGATGTCCCCTTGAGGAGCTCATAAGGATTATCATGTAAACCCTGCAGGTGGATTTAATCCGACATGATAATAAAGTTGAGTCGTACTACTCTTGGAATTAGATGTTAATTAATTAAGTTGTCAGTAACTTATTTAATTAACGGACATTCGATATCTTAAACACAGGGAGATAAACGTGCACATAATAAGAAGGAGCCCATATTAAATATGGGATTGGGACGGTAGTTCAATAATAATTCTTTAGTGGACTGAATTATTATTGATGGGTTTAATTTATGTGTTTGGGCCGAACACAGGATACTTAAGCCCATCAGGAGGCCCAACCCAATTCCTCCTCTAGGTCCCTGGTGTAGCCTATTTATAGCCTTTTTTCATCAGCGCCTCATAACACACAGATCACAGAAAAACACGTGATAGTGAGAGAGAGCAGAACTGAGATTTCTCGAAGGATCGTTGGCCACGCAACGTTCGAGAAAGGCTGCAGGAATACATCAGAAGATCAAAGAGATCTAGGGTTACGAAAGATCAATCTTGGCTCGTTTTCTTCTAGATTGATCAAAAGGTATAACTCTTTTTATTCCGCTGCTTTTCTTTATACCTAGCATGGAACCCGATTAATTAATTGTATAGAGCCGGCGATCCGTCGGTTCCAACAGTAGTAGGTCACTATCCGGTTACATGCTGACGTGGCCTTTAAATACACATGTGTAATCAAGTTTCTTATTTTTTTCACTGCATCACATGTCTTCTCCTTCCCCACCTCGCCGGAGCCGCCACCGATCGCCGAAATAATCACCGGAAAATTCTATTTTGCACTCAAACTACTTCCAACCCTTCAATTTTGCATCTAAGTTGAATCTTCTATCACCTCCCACCAAGAAATCCATCAAAATGATACAAATTAGCTCGAAAAACAGCCCCAACAGTCGCCTATGTCGCCGGAAAACGGCCATGGCAAGCCTTCAAGCTCAAAATGTTGATTTTCTTTATTTCTCACCCAAAACACCCAAATTATATACCAAAATGATCCTCTCCTCAAGCCCAAACATAATCTCACATCAATTTCATGTTTATTCCTCAAAACAAACCTCAATCTACCCAAAACCGTTTGAAAATTGCTTTGTAAACCCATTTCTTTGTTCTATGCAATTGGATCGGTTAATTATTATGATCTTATTCTATATCATACGTTTTATATTCAGATTGTATGATAGTAGGGTTGCATAGGATAACTCGGTTTTGCAGGTTACCTATATCCAACTATTATGGTCTGTGTGTATGTTTATGTATGATTTAAACCCACGGACCTGTAAGGTTTTTTGTGTTGGGTTGGTTGTATGATTGTAATAGTAAAAACACGGCGGTTTGTCGTGTTAGGTTCTATGTAATCCTTGATCGATTTCTTGGTCTTTTATGTAATTCTTGATTTGTTCTCGATGTAATTCTGTTCGATTGCAATCTTGATGTAATCCGATCGATGTAACTTGCTGAGAAGGATTACTGGTCCAAACGGTGGCTGACTACTGGGCTGTTCGATCAAAATATTGCTAGCGCTGGAATAGATTGCTGGATGTTGCTGTTGATCAGGGTTCGCTAGATTGGCGCTGATTCTGGTGCGCAACAACCTGCTGGATTCGTGCAACAACTTGCTGGATTCGCGCAACGATCAGATTTTTTTTCTAACGGGGCGCTGCCCCGCACCCCGCGTTTAGCAGGCGAACATTCGATCGAAATGGCCATAATAGTTGGATTTATTTTATTCCATATTTATTGTCTATCTATATGTTTGTTGTTTCATTAAGCATGCTTTTATATGTTACATGTTATTGCATGCTAAATTCCCTCCTTTAAATAACTAAGTGGGAGAGGGATTTATTTTGAATAAATCCCATGGTCTCCATTACTGGTTTGTAAGTGATGCATTTAAACTTGCGCGTTGGCTTTAAGTGCCTTCCTCCATATCGGATGAGTTTGATTCCGGATCACTAGATCAAACTTTCTTTATGGATAATTATATGAAATTATTTAGGAGCGTGTAATCTTCTCCATCTGAAGAGACACAAACCTAGATGATTGACTTGGTATTAAGTAATGGTATACACTTAGGTGCATATGATAGTATCCTCCCCATCGGAGTAAGTGCTGTTATTTGCATGACTAAAGATAAACCAACTATTAATTTTATTTTGTTTGTCAAGATAATGAAATTAATGGGTAAAACCTCCTCTAATGAATGTTTGAATTAGTATACGACCACATTATCGTGGCATACCAAATTCACGGTGAATTGAGGTGTTGGTGAATTTAATTATATTGTTTGAGGGAACGATATAGACTTTAAATTCTATATGTTATGACATGTGTATTTATTTATTTATTTATTTATATGATTCTCAGGATTTCATAATGTCTTTCAACCCACTTACTGTTATACTCAAAGAAAACAAACTTACTGGTCCTAATTATATTGACTGGAAAAGAAACCTGGATATTGTCCTAACTGCTGAAGAGTACAAGTTTGTACTCCATGAGCACTGTCTTGACAAGCATGATGAAAACTCTAGTGAAGAGGAGAAAGTGCATTATAGGAAGTGGGTTAAGGCAGATGAGATGGCGCGGTATTACATTTTGGCTTCCATGTCAAATGTACTGCAACATCAGCATCAGGTCATACCCACTGCCTATGATATGATGCTCAATCTCAAAGAACTCTTCGGACACCAGAGTCGGGCTGCCAGACAGGAGGCAATGAGAAACTTAATGACGACCACCATGTCTGAGGGGACACCTGTGAGTGATCACGTCCTTAAGATGATGGCTCATTTGAATGAGATGGAAGTCCTTGGAGCTGAAATCGATGGGGAAACTCAGGTCGATATCGTGCTCCAAACACTGCCTAAGAGTTTTGAGCAGTTCCGTCTTAATTATAATATGAACAAAAGAATGTATTCCTTGGCGGAACTTCTGACAGAACTCAAATCGACAGAAGGACTATTTCGTCAAAGTGCTCAAGCTTACGTTGCTGAAAATGTGTGTACTTCTAAGTCGAAAGGTGGAAAGAAGAAGAAAAAACAGAATCCTTCGGCGAAGAAAGCGAATGGACCTCAAAAGGCTGGACCACAAGGTGGTGTGAAAAAGCCGAAGGGCAAGTGCTTCACATGCAAGCAGCCTAGACATTGGAAGGTGGATTGTCCTCGTAAAAAGGAGAACAAAGAAGGTACATCTTATTCACTAATTGTTGAAACATGTTTAGCGGTGTTATCTACCGGCACCTGATGTGTAGATACAGGAGCCACTGATCAGGTCTGCAATTCTTTGCAGGGGTTCCAGGAAACCAGGCGACTTAGTGAGGGCGAGATTACCATCTACATGGGCAAGGCTGCGAAAGTGGCGGCTGTTGCAGTGGGAGATGTTTATTTATCTTTTGATAGGAACAAGACTTTGGTTTTGAGGAATTGTCTTTACGTACCTTGTTTTAGAAAGAATTTGATTTCAGTTTCTAAGTTGTTTTTGGATGGATATTCTGTTTCTTTTGATGGCAAAGTTGTTGTCAAGAAAAATAGGGTTATTATCTGTTCTGGTACTTTGGTTGGCAATTTATATACTCTTAATCCAAAAACTCCTACCATGCAACAAATGGAAATTAATAATACATCTTCTAACTCAAATAAGAGAAAAGAACCTTCAAAAATGAACCAAACATATCTTTGGCATCTAAGATTAGGTCACATTAACTTGAGTAGGATTCAAAGGTTGATAGCCGATGGACCTTTGAGTTAATTGGAAGTGGAAAACTGTCCGACCTGTGAGTCCTGCTTGGAAGGAAAAATGACCAAGAGGCCTTTTAAAGCCAAGGGGTATAGAGCTAAAGAAGTGTTGGAATTGGTTCATTCTGATTTGTGTGGTCCTATGTCTATCCAAGCAAGAGGTGGTTTCGAATATTTTGTCTCTTTTATAGATGATTTTTCGAGATATGGATACATTTATTTGATGCGCCGCAAGTCTGAGTGCTTTCATAAGTTCAAAGAGTACAAGGCTGATGTGGAGAAGCGTCATGGTAAATGTATCAAAACACTACGATCTGATCGTGGTGGCGAGTACCTCTTAGGAGAGTTTAGGAATTACTTATCAGAGGCTGGGATCCAATCCCAATTGTCAGCACCTGGTACACCCCAACAGAATGGTGTGGCGGAACGAAGGAATAGGACTCTCATGGAAATGGTTAGATCAATGATGAGTTATTCGGAATTACCGAATTCGTTTTGGGGGTATGCCCTGGAAACGGCGGCGTACATTCTGAACTTGGTACCTTCTAAGACAGTACCCTCTACTCCCACAGAATTGTGGAATGGGCGTAAGCCCAGTCTGAAACACATTCGGATTTGGGGTAGTCCAGCACATGTGCTGAAGGGAGATGCTGATAAGTTGGAATCTCGTACATAAGTTCGGCTGTTTGTGGGCTATCTTAAAGGAACGAAAGGTGGTTTGTTTTATAGTCCTAAAGATCAGAGGGTAATTGTTAGCACAAATGCCCGATTCTTAGAAGAGGACTATGTAATGAATCACAAGCCCATGAGTAAAATTGTTCTAGAAGAAATAAGAGGGGAAACTCCTACCTTAGTACCAACGGTACAAGATGAGATACCACAGGGGTCTGTACCATCTGTCACTAATGATACACTATTACCACAAGTGCCTCGTCGTAGTGGGAGGGTTGTTAGACAACCTGATAGATTCATGTTTTTGGGAGAGTCTTCGGAATTAGTACCTGGTGAACATGAATCTGATCCTTGGACCTATGACGAAGCACTCCAAGATAAAGATGCAGAATCTTGGCAAAAAGCTATGAATTCTGAATTAGAATCTATGGATTCTAACCAAGTCTGGGAGCTAGTAGAACCACCAAATGGTGTAAAAGCCATTGGATGTAAGTGGGTCTATAAAAGAAAAAGAGGATCAGACGGGAAAGTAGAAACTTTCAAAGCAAGGCTTGTTGCGAAGGGGTATACTCAAAAAAAAGGCATCGATTATGAGGAAACCTTTTCACCGGTAGCCATGCTTAAGTCTATCCGGATTCTTTTGTCTATTGCTGCTCATATGAATTATGAGATTTGGCAAATGGATGTCAAGACAGCTTTCCTTAACGGTAGTCTTGAAGAAAACATCTATATGAAGCAACCAGAAGGATTCATTGCAAAGGGCAAAGAGCATCTTGTGTGTAAGCTTAATCGGTCTATTTATGGACTGAAACAAGCTTCGAGATCTTGGAACATCCGCTTTGATGAGGTAATCCAGTCTTATGGATTCATTCAATGTCCGGATGAATCTTGTGTATACAAGAAGAGTGACGGAAACGTGGTGGTATTTCTTGTACTATACGTAGATGACATCTTGCTCATTGGCAACAATGTCAAGGTATTATCAGACGTAAAGATATGACTATCCAAGCAGTTTGATATGAAGGACTTGGGAGAAGTTGGACATATTTTTGGGATCAAAGTTATAAGGGATCGCAAGAAAAGGATGTTATGCCTATCTTAAACTTCGTACATTGATACTATCCTAGCTCGTTTTAGCATGCAAAACTCCAAGAAAAGTTTTCTACCTTTTCGACATGGAGTACCTTTATCTAAGGAGATGTGTCCTAAGACACCAAAGGAGATGGAGGATATGAAGGCAGTTCCTTATGCTTCGGCCGTAGGAAGCCTAATGTATGCAATGCTATGTACGAGGCCAGATATCTGCTTTGCCGTGGGCATGGTTAGCAGATATCAAAGTAACCCAGGACAAGGACATTGGACTGCGGTAAAGCATATTTTAAAGTACCTGAAAAGGACTAGAAATTATATGCTGGTTTACCAAGCAGATAATTTACTTCCTGTGGGTTACACGGATTCTGATTTCCAGTCGGATAGGGACAATAGTAAATCTACCTCAGGTTATGTGTTTACCTTGGGAGGTGGAGCCATAGTATGGAGGAGTGTTAAGCAGAAATGCGTTTCGGACTCAACCATGGAAGCTGAGTATGTGGCAGCCTCTGAGGCAGCCAAAGAAGCTGTATGGCTCAGAAACTTCATGATGGACTTAGAGGTGATTCCTAGTTTGCCTAAAGCTATCACAATTTATTGTGATAATAGTGGTGCAGTAGCAAACTCGAAGGAACCACGAGCCCATAAAGCAAGCAAGCACATTGAGCGCAAGTACCACCTGATACGAGACATCGTAAAACGAGGGGAAGTTGTTGTCGTCAAGATTGCATCAGCCGATAACCTAGCAGATCCTTTCACAAAGGACCTTCCGGCGAAAGCCTTCGATGAGCATGTTGAAGGAATGGGAATCAGATGTATGGTAGTGTAGATGACAGCATAGTCTTTTAGTATAAGTGGGAGATTGTTAGGATGTATACTATAAGCCTAGCTTTTGTATAAACATCTTTTATGCAATGAGAATCACTATGGTCACATGTTTGCATTTTATATTTGTTATATATGTTTATGCAATGTCTAATTAATTTATATTATAGATAACTTGGTGTGTGGTGCCACACAGAAGATCTTGTTATCAGTTTCTTATAAATTATAAATAGTAGCTCACAACCAAGATGAATTTGGACAAATCATCGGAATGGTTGTAGTGTAGTTTGGTATTAGTCTGTCTTGACTATAAAACTACACTAGTATACTTTGTGTGTATTGAGCAGGACCATTTGAGGTTGTTCATTTTATTCTGACTATATAATAGAACAAGACCTCTGTTATTATGGATGTGCGTTCTCTTAATCCCTGTATAATAACAGCCACGTATAAACAATATTTGTTTCTTTAATTTGCCAACGAGTGAGATTTATTTATTAAATCAATAAACTCGGTGAATTGGGAAACCGTATTGCCTATATGGTGTACTGTTGATTATAGAAGGAATCTGTGTCCTAATTATTTAGGATGATGATGTCCCCTTGAGGAGCTCATAAGGATTATCATGTAAACTCTGCAGGTGGATTTAATCCGACATGATAATAAAGTTGAGTCGTACTACTCTTGGAATTAGATGTTAATTAATTAAGTTGTCAGTAACTTATTTAATTAACGGACATTCGATATCTTAAACACAGGGAGATAAACGTGCACATAATAAGAAGGAGCCCATATTAAATATGGGATTGGGACGGTAGTTCAATAATAATTCTTTAGTGGACTGAATTATTATTGATGGGTTTAATTTATGTGTTCGGGCCGAACACAGGATACTTAAGCCCATCAGGAGGCCCAACCCAATTCCTCTTCTAGGTCCCTGGTGTAGCCTATTTATAGCCTTTTTTCATCAGCGCCTCATAACACACAGATCACAGAAAAACACGTGATAGTGAGAGAGAGCAGAACTGAGATTTCTCGAAGGATCGTTGGCCACGCAACGTTCGAGAAAGGCTGCAGGAATACATCAGAAGATCAAAGAGGTATAGGGTTACGAAAGATCAATCTTGGCTCGTTTTCTTCTAGATTGATCAAAAGGTATAACTCTTTTTATTCTGCTGCTTTTCTTTATACCTAGCATGGAACCCGATTAATTAATTGCATAGAGCCGGCGATCCGTCGGTTCCAACAGTAGTAGGTCACTATCCGGTTACATGCTGACGTGGCCTTTAAATACACATGTGTAATCAAGTTTCTTATTTTTTTTACTGCATCACATGTCTTCTCCTTCCCCACCTCGCCGGAGCCGTCACCGATCGCCGGAATAATCACCGGAAAATTCTATTTTGCACTCAAACTACTTCCAACCCTTCAATTTTGCATCTAAGTTGAATCTTCTATCACCTCCCACCAAGAAATCCATCAAAATGATCCCTCGTGCACTGGTTGATCTCATGTCTTTCTCCACTACTCCCACAGGTGATGTTCGAGTTATTGACTTGATATCTGACATCCAACGTCTTCATACCACTGTCCAAGCCCATCTCGAGTCTTCGAATGCTAAGTATAAGAAGATGGCAGATGCCCGTCGTCGTGATGTGCACTTCGATGTAGGTGATTTCGTTTGGGCAGTTTTGACCAAGGATAGATTCTCTGCCCATGAGTACAACAAGTGTGCCTCTCGCAAAATAGGCCCTTTGGAGATTTTGGAGAAGATCAACCCCAATGCATATCGTCTCTGTCTCCCTAGTCATATTCGTACTTCGGATGTATTCAATGTTAAGCATTTGGTTCCAGTTCATGGTGACAATTCCGATGGAGATGAAGCTGCTTTCGATTCGAGGGTAAATCGCTTCAAAGACGGTGAGAATGGTGGAGATAAATCTTCACTTCTTTACTTTGAGAAGATCGATCCATTGACGTTAGAGAAGATGAAGACCCGTTTGATTTATGTCCATGTTTTGATGCTTTCTTTTAAGTATTTCGTAGTGGACCCTTTTTGTTAATGAGCTTTTGTTAAGTTACACTACAAGAATTTTGCTCAACAATAACACAAGAATTACAACGGTTTTCTGCCATTTGTGTTGTTGTAAACAAATTTACAACAGTTTTGCAAAAAACCGTTGTCGTTGAGCGAAAAAATGTGCTCAACGACAACGGTTTTTTTGTGGTGTTATCATTGAGCGAAAAAATGTGCTCAACGACAACGGTTGGGACAACAACAAATAAAATCATTGTCGTTGAGTGCATTTTTTCACTCAACGACAATGGTTGGGACAACAGCACAATAAAACCGTTGTCGTTGAGCGCATTTTTCGCTCAACGACAAAGGTTGGGACAACAGCAAATAAAACCTTTGTCGTTGAGTGAAAAAATATGCTCAACGACAACGGTTAGGACAACAACCAATAAAACCGTTGTCGTTGAACGGATTTCGTTGTGCTGCGGAGGGTAGCATCTCCTCTCGATATCTCCCGATCTGCAGATTGAAAACCCAAAAAATCTCTCCCTCCTCCCCACGCCGACGCTGCCCCTCCGTCGCTGCCCCTGGCTCCGTCCATCGATCCCGCTACCCCCACCTCCATCCGTCACCGCAGCTGCCCTTGCCTCCGTTACTCGACGCCACTGATGCTCCTGCCTCCATCACTCGATGCCACGTTTGGAGCTCCTCCGCCGCCGCTGATGACCCGTCAGCGTCCCTCTCCGCCGCTGCCCACACCTCCTTCCGTTGTCGCTGCCACTTGAAGAACACACCTTTTTGCTTCAACATGTTGCAATTTTCCCCCCTTTTTATGTTCTTGAAGTTTGTTTTTTCTGCAATTTCAGAGTTTTATTCATGGTTAGGGATTGAAGATTCTTCCACATCTACCACTTTTTCATTTTTTTTTCTTCAAGTTCTTAAGTTTTCTTTCTTTCTAAGTTCTGGGGATTTGGGGTGGGGGTGGGTGGGGTAATGGATTTGCTATTTTCTACTGTGAATTAGATCTAATTTACTATTTACTTTGACGTTGAATGGAGTGCAGCGTGTGTTGCTCACTTCCTCGATCTCCGTGTGGCGACGAGCAAATCGCTCTTCAACCCAGAATTCTTCATTGACCGTTCACAATTTCAGAAGCAAAATAGAAGGGGGGAAAGGAGTGAGAGTTTCAGATCGTGAGAAAGCCCTGACGATTTGGCTCCATTTGCCAAATATAGCTCTCTGCATCAGATTTCCGAATCGGATCTCCATAATTCCGGATGAAGAGTCCGATTAGCCTCTTAGAACTGTCGTCTTCACCCTCGGCATTTTTATAACACGTGTGCATTTTTATTGTCTCTCACTTCAAATCTATCTATAATATTATAAAATTAAATGTATAAAATAAATAAATATAACACGTGTAATAATCTGATACGGTGCAATCCACCAGATGTAGTATAAAAGTTACCTATAATAAAATGTGTTTAAGGAATTTAATAATATAATGTGATAATATTATCCTAAACTAAATATATATATACACATATATATTAATAAGAATTTAAATATTCTATCTTTTATTTGTCTTATTTTAAATAATATTATAATTTCAAAATTCAAATAATAATATATAAATGTGTATATATATATAATATATATATATATATATAATTAAACAACAAATTTAAAATTCTATATATGAAATATGAGGTTGCTAAATAAAAACCAAGATTGTACACTCTTTAATATTGTAAATTAAAATATAAATAATTAACTTTAGTATTAAGAAACACTTATTATATCATGAATGTTAAACCATAATTGATATTTAAAAAATATTTTAACTCCTAAAGATATATTATGTATGTTGTAATTAATATAGATATAAGTACAATGATTAATATATTATCATATTTTTTGATTTATACTTAATATAGATTTTATTAACAAAGTTGTTAGTAAATATTTTTTAGGCATACATTATGTTGGTCCCAAATATGGTGTAGTAGGCTTAGAGGAGGGGTGAATAAACCTACTACGATTTCAAACTTTTCTTCTTTTCAGGAGGCTTTGGTAGGAAGTCAGTAACCTTTTGAGAGGTTACTGATCAGAGTTTATTGCTGAAGCTTCCTCTCCTGTAAAGACCAATTATGCAGGACATACATCTAACATAGGATGTGCATATAAATCAGTAAGCATAGGTAGACACATGGATATACAGAGGTTCGAAGGTGGAGTAATCCTTCTATATCCTCTCTGTCTCTTCTCAAGAGGGAACATTTGTTAAGCTAGTTGATTTACATAGCCCTATCAATTACAACCTTCACTTAACAATTAAGCAGCAAGCCTTCACACAGTTGCTTGCCTACTTTCCTCACTGACCCACACAGGATCCTATTCTCCCCACCCAGGGTCCTCACTTTCTTCTTCAGAAAGTGGAAAGCTTAGCAGGACTCGCTCCTCGCACTAAGCACTCCAAGACAACCTTTAAAAAGGTTTGTCTTCTCCTTCTACAACTGGTGGCAGCAAGCTTAGACTTCTTTTGCAGGTTGAACTGATGTAGCTTGCTGCCTCGACTGTGAGACTGATTATGCGTCTTTGGGTGTGGGGTGTTTGAGCTTCTCTTTTCTCTCTTCTTCTTTTTCTCCCCACTTTGCTCTCTTTTCTTTTGTGTAGTTTTCCCCCTCTTTTCTGCGCCTTCTTTTTCTGAGCTTTTTCTCTGTTGAGATTTTCTCTTTTCTTTTGCTTGCTCTCTCTCTCTGCATCTCTCTCTTCAGTCTTCAATCTTCTTCTTATTTATAGATTAGAAAATCTGCCCATTGAAGGTAGGTAGATTTTCATTGTTGATAGCGCCGCACTTCTTCTGTCACACGTCAATTTTTCACTTTCCACGTGTCTTCTTCTGGTTGGCTCCTCTTTTCTTCTCTCTACCGGTAACTTCTTGTGTCTATCGGTAACTTTTGAGTTTCTTCCCATGCCTGCTTTATAGCTTCCTCCTCGCGCTTGCTTTGGAGCTTCCTTCCCTGGCTTGTTCCTTCAGGTGACTTGAGGCTTCTGTAGCATGTTGCTCCTGCAGTATGCTTTTGCCATGGTCTCTCAGGTAGCTTCCTGTCTGGTAGCTTGCTACTTTTCTGCTTCAGCAAGTTCTCTTCCAGTAGCTTCCTGGAGTCATTAGTATCCTAATTAGTTTACCCGATTCTTTTCACAATTTTCTTCAGTATCCTTCTTTTGATACTTTTTTTGTTCTTTATCTTTTTGCAGTAACTCTGTTGCACTAATCTCTCCTAAGATTGATTATGTTTTAGAGTTACTTTCTTAAGGTTTTGTCTCATCAAAACATACTTGAATGTTTCCAACACATTGTTATAGGGGAAATTTCAATTTTAGTCCATTTAAAAAGTCACTGTCCAATTTTCGTCCATCATGAAAGCAGTTTAGTCCAATTAAGTCAAAAATCGTCACTATTTGGTCCATTTTTGGTTTAATTGGACTAAAATTGAAAATTGAAAATTGAAAACCGCTTCCATGGTGGACGAAAAAGTGACAATAATGGACCAAATAGTGATGACTTTTGACTTAATTGTACTAAAATTGAAAACTGCTTCCATGGTGGATGAAAATTGGACAATGACTTTTTAAATGGACTAAAATTGAATTTAACCCCATTTTTATATATTTCTTTGAACCTTTTGGTCTAATCCATACAAACAACTTAATTGTTTCAAGTTAAAGAAAAAAAATTCTCATCAAATACCTAAAATATCTTGATATATATTTAAATAATATAAGTAATTCAACTATTAACCCACTTTTATTGACAAATAGACTAAACAATTATATGAAAATGTTTCTCATTGTAATTAATTTGTCAAGAAATTTAACAATGTTTATTTTAAAAATTAATTTTAAATTTTCTAATTTATAATTTAATTTAGTTTGTTTTTGTATTTGGAATTTTGTTAAGTATAATTGTGCACCAAAATTTAAATATCAAATTTGTATAAAAATGACAATAAACAAATTACATATAGAAATGGTAAAACTGATAAATAAAGTAAACACAAATTCTCAATTTTGCATTAGTTATTTGATCGGCACTCTGAACTCACTTCTTATCAAAATTATGAATACAAAATAAAAGGAACAATTAAACTCTAAATAAAATATGATGAATTTGATATATCATAATTAAAACAAAATTTAAAATGAAAAAACTATTTAATTTAAAAATTATGATTTATATGAAAAGAGGCGGGAAAATAAAAGCCCTACATAAGCATATATATAGGTCATAATTCAATCTAGATGGCCCTACAACCCTTGAAAGTATAAATCTTTATATTTTTTATTTATTTTTAATTCTTGTAACTACATTCTTTCCAATTATAGTATGTAAATGTAGAAGGGAAAATTAGTTATTATTATTTTTATTGAAGGTCTTCTTTATATATATATATATATATATATATATATATATACTTATATAAAAGCAAAACAGTTGGGAAGAATTACCATAGTGCCACTTTCCCTCTCAAAACTATCACATCATAGTTTTAGTTTTTTCTTTTCTTTTTGCTGGTATATCTGTATTACTAAAAAAAAAAACTGATTTTCCATATTTCTGTTTTTCTTTTTAATCCTACATGATAATTAGAGTTAAGCATTATTTACACAACTCCAGTAGAAATATAATAAGATTTGCACTATATTTTTCATGCAAAAAATTGGGGGAAAATCTGACTTCTTTAGACGATGCGTGAATTAGTAAAGATGAGAGTTTGGAATTTCAATTAGTATATATCTCTAATTTAATATGAAATTCATTTATATGGGCTCAATAATAAATATTTTAAAATGAATTCGTCTTCTTATTATATATACTTATATAAAAGCAAAACAGTTGGGAAGAATTACCATAGTGCCACTTTCCCTCTCAAAACTATCACATCATAGTTTTAGTTTTTTCTTTTCTTTTTGCTGGTATATCTGTATTACTAAAAAAAAAAACTGATTTTCCATATTTCTGTTTTTCTTTTTAATCCTACATGATAATTAGAGTTAAGCATTATTTACACAACTCCAGTAGAAATATAATAAGATTTGCACTATATTTTTCATGCAAAAAATTGGGGGAAAATCTGACTTCTTAAGACGATGCGTGAATTAGTAAAGATGAGAGTTTGGAATTTCAATTAGTATATATCTCTAATTTAATATGAAATTCATTTATATGGGCTCAATAATAAATATTTTAAAATGAATTCGTCTTCTTATTATGCTTCTTGAGGGGAAAAAAATGTTAATAACAATTAAATATTCTTTAGTAATCTTATATAATTAAATTCTAGGATACAAATATAAAAAATAATTGAGTTTTCTAAATTATAAGTGGCATCAAAATTTTATAGTTTACTATATATCGTTTATATAATTTTCTTAAGAAATTAAATTATAACAAATATATTTATAGTAAATCAAAATTTTATTTAATAGATCAGAAAATTTATTTTTAAAATATCCTAATAAAATCTACAAAATTTTTAGCAATCAACAAAAGTACTTCTAAAATTGTTCTAAATATATGTATATAAAATAGTATTTATGAAACAAATATAAAAATTAAATCTTAATAAAACTTTTAACAACAACTATACTAATGGGTTGTTTTAACAAATCAACAATTAAAACTTTAACAATAGTAATAACAATATGAAGAAATATGTTTAAAAAGACTTAGTTTAAAATAAAAATGAAGATAATTAATCTACTTGAGGATTTTAAATTTCTTTTTTTTTTTAATGATAGTTGTTCAAATCTTTTAACCATTATTCAAAACTCTAACATTAATATTAAAGTTGTAAGATTTTAGGACTATGCATGTAATAAATATAGCTAGACACATTCCAAGAAAAATCTACAGACAAAATGAGTTGCAAACCTTTTTCTTTTTTTTTTTTTTTTGGTAGGTCCACTGAGTTTTTTTTCTTAATTTATCTTATATTAAGTTTAATCCTTTAATATAATAACTAATTATACAAATTATAGTTCGTGCAACGCACGGGAGAAATATCTAGTATATATATATATATATATATATATTCAAGTTCAATTACAGATTCACTGGCAAAGGAGTTGTTGAGTCCAACAAACATGGCTACACCATCCAACAATTATCGAGCTACTCTCTTTTGCACGTTATAAGATAAATCTCTTTATATATTTGACCCCAATATGTGATCGGTCTCGAAATATGAAATCTAAATCCATAAAGAAAACCAATTGGATTCGAAACAAAACTTCAAAATGAAAATAAAATTTAAACAAATTATAATATTCAAAATAGGAAAATCAAACGAAAAGAAATTGAAGAATCCCAAACCCCAAATGGAAGATCCCTGATCCATTGCTTGCCTTCAATCATTGCTTACATGGGTGTTGTAATAGCTAATGGGGGATATTTAATTGAATTAATTAGGTAAAAAAAGGGTACAAATTTAAGATTAAATTTCAATTGGAATATAAATCTTTTATTATAAAACAATTATCATTTTAACATTTTAATGAACAGTGTTTGTTGTCCATAACTAATTTTTGGAAGATGATTTTAGTCAACTCTCAAAACTATATTTAAATGTAGCTAGTCATAAATTACACTAGTTTTCGATTTTTTTTTCATTTGTAATAAGGGTAATGCTTCAATTCGATCGGTTCGGGGGGGGGGGGGGGGGGGTTGCGTAAGCGTTAGGACATTTTTAATTTCATTAAATGCTTGAATAATTAAATTAGATTCAAATTATAACATGAATGAGAGTCATAACTTATATACATCATTATTTTTCTTTAATGAAGATCACTTGAATCTCATATATAAAATTTATTATTTAATTGAGTCATAACGTAAGTAGACATAAATTTGATCAATATAACTCGGTCAAAAATCCTATAAAAATTTATCAAAACAAGACTTAAAATTTGTAGATCATCATTAAAAAAAAAACATCATTTCTAAATGCAGAACCAAATGAAAATCATAATCATCATGATGATCAGTAGTGTGGCAATACTCAATGAAATTCAAGCATTCAAAAAGTCGAGTCAGGAACACCCATTTACCGATGATGACAACAATAAAGTGTGTTCAATAAATTTGACATCGAAATGTAGAAACGACCTTGTCGATTTGATATGCCTGGAACTTAATGCCACGGTGTCTCTAACTATTTCGTGTTTTGAGCAAGTTGCGTTGAATGGTGAGGATTGCTTCTTCAATGTATTCGTTAAGGACCTCCAAAATCATAATGATTGTGGGAAAAATTCATCAGAGATCAGTGCAAGGGCCGGTCAAGTTTGGAAATATGTTGCGAGTTTTATATATATAACTTAATTGAGTGTTTACGAGAATTCTCTAAAAGTTATATATATACGTTTATTCAGTATAAAATGTCGGTTCCCCTAAAAATACATTAATTAACGAAATTGTAAGAACTTCAATAAATTCATAAAAATTATTACCAAATATATTCTAGAAAATCTAATTTACATATTAACCAGGATGCACGTTACTTCTTTACTCTGTAACAGCAGTGACACTACAAGAAAAATGTTCAAAGACAACTCATTAAAGAAAACCTTTTATGTTGTATTTCTAGAAAATACTTGTAACACCTCAAATAAAATTAAACTCTAATTAAAAATCATGAGAATTTTAATAAGTTAATTTATGAAATTAAGTTTCGATTCATCTTTTCGTAATTTAGATTTAAGTCGGAAAAATCAATCTAGCAATAGGGTTACGTATAAAATATTTCAACACAATACTATGATACTTAAAGTTAATTATTAATTATGAATATCTTAAATTGACGAAGGAGATAAAATAAATCTTTAATAATAATTTAAGATATCAACTAATTTTTATCACAACTAAATTGTAAATGGTATTAAATGGTTTAACCCAATTTTAATTAATAAGGTTGTATTCGATAGATAATTTTTATACGAGAACTCAATTGTCTGTAATAAAATCTCGATCAAATAATAATTACCCTTAATAATTTAATTCGATGTCTAATTAAATATCGGTTCAAGAAAATACAAACCCCGACTCAATTGGTAGTCCAAAAATCCGATTCGTTTCTTAGTACGGAAAATGGGTGAGTCATCACCCATTGCCACCTCATCCTTTCTAGGGGTGAAACTCACCCCATTCTCCCTCCTTATCTCAGCTTTCTTTCAATCTCAATTCTCTCTCTTCTCCCTATCTTTCTTCTTTCTCCGATTTCAATGGGGGAAAGGGAAACAGGGGACACCCTATAAAAATATTATGAGGAAATTGTATATGTGTATTGCAATAGGGAAAAACCCCTTTTAAATATAGTACAAGAGGTAAGTATAGAACAGATACAACAAGATATTACACAAAAATAAATCCCTAAACTTATGCAAGACTAATCACTCCTTGATACGCCCCCGCAAAATGGACGTGCCATCTGGAAAATGATGTAAGCCGAGGTCAACTTCCCATCGGTGATATTACCCCCAAAATCAAAGTCAGAATAAGCTGTGAGTTGTAAAGTTTTCGGTGTACGTAGAAGCAACCCAAAATGCAATGTACCCTTAAGGTAGCGGAAGATTCTTTTGACTCCAAGCCAATCATCTGCAGTGGGCTTGGACATGGACTGTTCTAATTTATTGACAGCAAAAGAGATATCTGGTCGAGTCATAGTCAGATATTGCAATCCTCCAATGGCACTTCGATATATGGACGGATCAAAGGAGGCGGACACAGAAAGACTCGTAGAAGTGTTCATGGGAGTGGAGACTGGCTTCGATCCCTCCATATGATGTCGACGAAGCAAATCGACTGTATATTTATGTTGGGACAGCAACAACCCTTCACGACAGCGAGACACCTCAATCCCCAAAAAGTAAGTGAGAGCCCCCAAATCTTTTAAGGCAAATGACTTTCGAAGATATGCAATAAGGGACTGAATCATGGTGGATTTGGAACCAGTGATGATGATATCATCAACATACACAAGTACAAGAAGATACACATCTGGACGACGCAATATGAACAAACTGTGATCTGCTTGAGACTGAGTGAAGCCATAAATAATTAAAGCCGAGCTCAAAGTATGATACCACGCCCTCGGTGCCTGGCGAAGACCGTATAGGGATTTCTTAAGTTTGCACACATGAGTGGGGTGCGTCGGATCAACAAACCCCTGTGGTTGTTGCATGAAGACGGGTTTAGAGAGCGACCCGTAGAGGAATGCATTACTTACATCCAGTTGGCGAATATCTCAATGGTGGTATAAAGCCATGGTGAGGACTGTACGGATTGTCACAGGCTTAATAACAGGACTGAAGGTTTCATGGAAGTCCACACCTGGTCGTTGATGAAACCCTTTTGCGACTAACCGAGCTTTATAGCGTTCCATAGTGCCATCAGGCTTTCGTTTAAGGGCAAACACCCATTTGCACCCTACCAAATTACAATCAGCCGGTCTGGGAACAAGGTCCCAAGTCCCATGTGAAGATAAAGCGGTGATTTCATCTGCCATAGCCTGTCGTCATTGAGGTATTTTCAGGGCTTCCGAAACTGTAGAAGGAATCGTTTCCGGCGGTAAGGGATGTTTAGTGGATAGATGTGTGACCGGAGGATGATGTAATGACTCCGGTAACTCTGTGGTAAATCCTTCCAATCGGCTAGAAAGTTACCGAGTGCGTGTGCAATGTCGTACTGGAGCAGGACTGTTGTGTGTAACTTATGGATCAGATTCATTCGATGTGGGTCCTACCAAACTGTCATGTGTGGAATCAGAGGTGTCTTGAGAGGATGACTCTGAGTTGTGCTCCATGGTAGGGGTTGATTCAGTCGGCCCAATGTCTTCAACAGGATGTGATCGTTGAAGAATTGTCAGAGGCATAGTGTTGGTTGGCGAATTTGTATGTGGAGAAGGCTCCATTTTTGTGAGATCGGCAATAGCATCTTCCAAAAACCGAACATGGCGAGAAGTAAATATGCGGCCGGTCATCGGATCATAACATTTGTATGCACTCTGTGTGAGACAGTATCCAACAAAGATGCAAGGTCGAGAAGCCGGATCTAATTTGTTGGACGTATATGGTCTTAACCATGGATAACAAATGCATCCGAACACTCTTAATTTTAGATAGTTGGGTTTACGGTGAAAAAGAGCTTCAAACGGACTGAGGAGATGAAGAATAGGAGTCGGCATTCGATTAACCAAATATATAGCTGTTTGAAAAGCAAACGACCAGAATTTTGGCGGGAGTTTGGCATGATATAACAATGCCTTGCCAGTTTCCACTATATAGCGGTGTCTCCGTTCAACCAGTCCGTTTTGTTCGGGAGTGTGCGGGGCCGAGATGAGCCATTGAATACCATGTGATTGCAGGTAGGGCCAAAGAGCAACAAATTCGCCTCCATTATCACTGTAAAAATTGTGAATGGAGAATCCAAACTGTTTTTCTGCAAGCGGCTTAATTTTTTTGAAAATTTCCTTGACATCAGATTTATGAGACATAGGAAATAGCCAACAATACTTCGTAAAAGAGTCCACCATAAGCAAGTAATATCGAAACCCATTAACAGATAAAAGTGTTGGTCCCCAAACATCAGCATACAAATAATGAAACAGATGAGTGGCATTCAACGATGAATCAGTAAATGGCAGTTTGTAAGTTTTGCAAGACAGACAAGAACCACAAGTTATATCCGACACACCGGATTTATTCAAAGGCAAATTATTCTGAGTTATTAAAAGACGGCTAATTCGTCGAGATGGATGACCCAGTCTCGAGTGCCAAGAACGTAAGGTGGTACGTAGACCAATAGTATTAAAATGTGCAGAAATTAAAGGAGTGTTCTGCAGTCTGTAAATTCCCTTCTCACATTTTCCTTGTGCTAGCACCGCCCCCGTAACTCGATCCTTCACAATAAACAAATTTGGAAAGAATTCCACAGAAACATCATTAGTCTTAGTAAACCGATGTACGGACAATAGATTTTGTTCAGCTTTAGGAACGCACAAAACATCCGATAGATAAAAAGTGCGAGAAGGATATATAAAGGATGTTTTACCGGTATGAGAAATAGGCATTGAGGAGCCATCTGTTAACTGAACCTCTTCAGTCCCATCATACTCAGAGTGTAAAGAAAGATTGCCCAGATCATTGGTAATGTGATGGGAAGCCCCTGAGTCCATAAGCCAAGAATTATTAGGAACACCAGAATTTGGGGAACGTGTCATGTTTGCAACTGGTGTCTGATTTGCTGATGGTAGCCGCCAACATGTCCGAGCCGAGTGTCCCGGAACATCACACCATTGACACACCACTCGTCCAGATATATTAGTTTGTTGCTGACCAGAATAGAAATTATGACCCTGTGATCTGTTAGGGCCACGGCCACCCCTGCCGCGACCTCCTCGGAACTGTCCTGGAGAATTCATCTTTTGCGATCTGTTGGAGGGACGCTGCTGTGCGGCATTTACAGAGACTGACAGATCTATTTTATTTTCATCAATTCCTTTTAAAAACTTTTCGTGAGCCGTCAACAAGTCCAATAATTGAGGGAAGGACAGGGAAGTGGGTTGTGCACGGATCGATGCCGCAATATAGTGGAATTTAGGGCTTAATCCCCCAAGAACATACAAAGTAAAGTCGTCATCCGATAACGGCGAATCAATAAGAGATAATTCATCTACTTTAGCTTTAAGAGAGTGCATAAATTTAGAGATACCTCTCGAGCCCATCTTTACAGATTGTAAGTCTCCCTTTAGTTGCATCACACGTGCTCTGGATTTGCTTGCAAATATTGAGCGCAGTCCCTTCCAAGCATCGGCAGAGGAAGTATAGGCGGTAATATAGGGTGCAACCTCATCTGTAAGAGAACCCTGGAGAAAAGCGTAAACTAGTTGATCTTGACGAAACCAAATGCGATATTCAGCGTTACTAGTCGGAGGGGGTGGATTCGAGTTATCAACAAAACTTAATAGGTCATGGCCATTTAGGATTGCGGAGACGAGTGATGACCATTGTGGGAAGTTGGATCGCGTGAGTTTGTGAGAGGCGGGGAATGGGGCTGTAATCACAGTGATTGGGTTAGATGGATTTCCAGGCGTCGTCTGGATTTGAGTTGAAGCGGTGGATTGCTCTTCGGCCATGGCAGATCGGAGGTTGTTAGATGCGTCGGAGGAAGTGTGGAAAAAGAAAGAGGATCGTAATAACTGATACCATATAAAAATATTATGAGGAAATTGTATATGTGTATTGCAATAGGGAAAAACCCCTTTTAAATATAGTACAAGAGGTAAGTATAGAACAGATACAACAAGATATTACACAAAAATAAATCCCTAAACTTATGCAAGACTAATCACTCCTTGATACACCCCTCTCGATCTCTCCTCCCTCTCTCGGATTTTCTTTCCACCGACTAGCACCACCCTTGCCCCATCGCCTCCGCCGCGTGGGTACGACGAAGGACAGCAGCCGCCACCCTCCTCCTTTCCTTCTCCCTCACTCCCTCTCTTTCTTGTTTGGATATGATAGATTTTTAGAAATTTTGTTGAAATTTTGTCAAGTTGTTACCTTTATATTGTAGGGATGTGACCTTTACGTTATATAAGTGTGACCTTTATAAATAAATGTTATGACCTTTATGTTCAGTAACTTAGGAAAAAATGAAGATTTTCAGGTTTTTCGCTTCAGATTAAGACCTTTATGTTGTATTGTTGTAACCTTTATGTACAATTCTTGTGACATTTATGTACAAATATTATGACCTTTATAATGCATAACTTTGAAAAAAAATTGAAATTTTCAAAATTCAGTGCATTTTAAGGATGTATATATGTGCAGCTAATATTACATAAACATAAATATGTACAAATTTTGCTAAAATTCTAAATTTTTTTCTAAGTTAGAGTATATAAAGGTCATTACATTTATACATAAAGGTCACACTTATATAACATAAATGTCACATGCATATAACATAAAGGTAACAACCTGAAGCGAAAAAATAAAATTAAAAAAATAAAATAAATAAAAGTGCGCGGATCCGGGTCAACCCGAACCCGACCCGAATTGTATGTGCACCAGTTGCACATGAGACTAACTCTATATTAAATGACTCATGAAACTATTAAATTATGGAGGTAAAATTATCTTAATATGAAACTTTTGGCATATTACATTAATATATAGGTCAAGAAATGCCTTTAATTATTTAAAGAATTAAATAAAGAAAATGAAAGATAGATTGAGTTTGAGATCGAACCTCAGACTCGTAGAGTACATGATTTTGACATTAATACATTAATTGAAACTAAGAAGTTTGTTCTAGAACTCATTGAATAAAAGATACTACTAATATTGTTTTGGACTTTGGGAAAAATCAGAAGATTAAATTTAAAAAGGAATATTTTAGAAAAACCTCTAGATAGCCACGCTTAACTCACTAGCACAATTTGAAATATTTATTCTTCAAGGAATATAGCACAATTTGAAATATTTATTTCTCAAGGAATGTAAGACCAAATCATCCTTAATTTTAAATGTACTTCATATGCAGTAAAACAAGTAAGACATATAAATTTTATAAAATCCTAAGTAGTATAACTATAGGTTTAAGACACATAAATTTCATTCAAAAACTTAAATTGCATACTGAATTTTGCATAATTGTAGAAGAAATTTAATATTTTAGGGAATATAAATATTTTTAGTTTGAACTTTTTCAGGAGATGAAGGACTTGTAAATATATGTTATTTCCGAAAATCAGATCATCTGAAGACTATTAGCTATATGTAATAAATTCTTAAACCTGCAGCACCATAAATTGTTAATCTTTAAAAGATGAAATAGAAAGTAAACTTTAAGTGAAATATATTTCGGATTAAACTTAAATTTATACTCTAGATTAAAATTAATATATAACACAATTTGATGAAATTTTATAAAATTTTGAGATCTATAAATAGTATTTCAAAATTCCAAAATTAGAAATGTTAAACATGTAAGCTTGGGTTGAAGAAATATAAAAATCATATTAAATATCTTACAACTCCGATTGACATCAAAGTTTAACAGAATCTTAAATATAGTACAAGGAACAACATACTAAAATTTTACTGAATTCGGAGATGTGTGAACACGAATTTGTATTTGTATTTTTTTTTTTTTTTTTGAATTGAAAGAACATGAATATCTATATTTTTCTTTTAAATGAGCTTCAAAAGTTTAATAGGCTTATTTCTACCTATGAAATATATTTTATCATAAGACTTAAATTAATCTATAAACTTTCTTATTATAATATTATTTTATCTTTTAAATTTTATATGTCAAATTTTGGGATATTACAGTATCCTTCCAGTTATTCAAGTACTTACACATATATATATATATATATAGATACCTCATTGCAACATTATAAATGAAATGTTGATCCATTAATGGTTCTATTGGTTCAGTACAGGTGGCATTAGTGTCTGGATATTCGGCAGGTTTAAAAATAGATCGGAAAGATCCAACTAGAAATGAACCTTCTAATAATGTGACTTGTGTTGATGCCTACTTTAAACTGATATCAAGCTAGCTTCATCATCATCATATATAAATTGTTGTAATGTTAATGTCTTAGAATCCCTAGAGTAGCAATTTAAGGGATTAGACATGACTCTACTCTATGTTGTGTATACATATATTATTTATCAAAAAAAAAAAAAACGTACTGATCCTCAATTAATCATTAATCTTAACTACTTGTTCGACTATGGTCCTGGAGATAATCATTTGAATGTCTTATTTTTATAATTGAAAATAACATGATATTGGTAATTTCAAGTTTAATTTCAAAGGAGTTGTTGAGTCCAACAAACATGGCTACACCATATTCCAACGATGATGGAGCTACTCTCTTTAATTTGTGCGTTTATAAAGCAAATGTCTTTCGATTTTTGACCCCAATATGTGATAGATTTCGAAATAAGAAATTCAAATACATAATGAAAACTAATTGGATTCAAAACAAAATTTCGAAATGAAAATATGAATTACATTTTACATTTTCATGAACGGTGTTTGTTTCCGATAACTAATTTTCGGATTAAGATGATATTAGTCAACTCTGAAAAATATATTTAAATGTAAATTACACTAATTTTTTATTTTTTTTTTCATTTGTAATAAGGGTAATGCTTCAATTCAAGTTGGGGGTGGTGGTGGTGATTTGGTTTGGTGTGTTTGATGTTAGCATAATTACTAGGTTGCTTTAGGACATTTTTATTTCATTAAATGCTTGAATAAATTAAGGATTCAAAAATAACATGAATAGGGAGTCATAACTTGGATACATCTTAATAAAGATCACTTGAATCTCATATATGGAGTTTATTATTTAATTGAGTCGTAATGTACGTAGACATGACTTAAAGTTTGATAAATATAACTTGATCAAAACTCCTATAAAAGTTTATCAAAATAATAGAGTAACGAGACACTCAATTCTATATTTGTGTGTATACATATTAAAGAAAAGAAGACTTGAAACTCAATTCATTCTCAACTACTCTATCGATTATAGTTTTGGAGATAATAATTTGAAGAACCCTAAAACCCCAAATGGAAAATCCCTAAAACTATATGTGGTGTTGATGGAAGACACAATACTTAATTACTAGTAGAGAATTCGAATCGATCATGAGAAAAACGCATAAACAAGATGAGGATAATAACTTGCTAGAAAAGAAGATAAAAAATTTGCTTGTATTCAGAAAGGTGTTGAAAAGTGCCTTAAGGTCTACAATTTTCTCCTATTTATACTTGTCTCTTCTAAGGAGGGCATTTCCATCCTTCTCCTTGGTATTTTCTTGTTGGTTAAGCCATGTTTTCTATTTCTTTCTCAAGGTATTTTCTTCATTGCCAAAAGTACACCATTTCCTCTCCAGAATCTTCCAATTTCTGTTATGTGAGGAGATATTTTTCCTTTTGTCTTTTATAGTCATGTCAGCTACTTTCCTAGCATGCTCATCATTGCTCCCTCTGAGTTGTTATCCCCTCCTCCGCGCGTACAGAATCCGTTCGGCTGCCTCTAAGTATGGGATCACCACTTCTGTCTCGTCGAGTCTTGGAAGTTCTGCGGCCCTTTCTAGTTGCGCGATGTGTCCACTTCTGCTTTTCTATTAGTTCTACCTTTCTGCGATCGTATGGAGTCTCTTTGCTTTCAGCCTTTCTTTACATATTCATTTCTGCCTTCACTTCTGTGCAACAGGAGTTCTGCTAATTTATGATTACGTGGAATATCTCTGCTTCGTGCCTTACTTTTCTCGCCCACTTCTGCTTCCACGTCTGCATCAGAGTAGGTCTGCTATTTCATGATTACGTGGAATACCTTTGCTTTCAGCTTTTCTCACCCTCTTCTGCTTCCACATCTGCATCAGAGGAGATAATTTTATCTTACCCACATCAGCTACTCCCCCTGGTGCGGTCGAGCAGATCTGGTTTGGCAGAGCTGGTCGACTGCAGCACTTCCGGTTTTTCTTCTCTCGATCAAAGAGCTAATTTTCCCCTTAGCTACTCCCCCTGGTGCGGTCGAGCAGATCTGGTTTGGCAGAGCTGGTCGACTGCAGCACTTCCGGTTTTTCTTCTCTCGATCAGAGAGCTAATTTTCCCCTTAGCTACTCCCCCTGGTGCGGTCGAGCAGATCTGGTTTGACAGAGCTGGTCGATTGTAGCACTTCCATTTTCTTCTCTCGATCAGAGAGCTAATTTTCCCCTTAGCTACTCCCCCTGGTGCGGTTGAGCAGATCTGGTTTGGCAGAGCTGGTCGACTGCAGCACTTCCATTTTCTTCTCTCGATCAGAGAGCTAATTTTCCCCTTAGCTACTCCCCTTGGTGCGGTCGAGCAAATCTGGTTTGGCAGAGCTGGTCGATTGCAGCACTTCCATTTTCTTCTCTCGATCAGAGAGCTAATTTTCCCCTTAGCTACTCCCCCTGGTGCGGTCGAGCAGATCTGGTTTGGCAGAGCTGGTCGATTGCAGCACTTCCATTTTCTTCTCTCGATCAGAGAGCTAATTTTCCCCTTAGCTACTCCCCCTAGTACGGTCGAGCAGATCTGGTTTGGCAGAGCTGGTCGATTGCAGCACTTCCATTTTCTTCTCTCGATCAGAGAGCTAATTTTCCCCTTAGCTACTCCCCCTGGTGCGGTCGAGCAGATCTGGTTTGGCAGAGCTGGTCGATTGCAGCACTTCCGTTTCTTCTATCTTTTGGTCAAAGTTCATCAGTTGGAGGTTTGAATTTTTCACACGTCGCTTCCTTCTCCTTTCGTATGTCAGACATTATGGCAGTAAGTGTCCTTTCAGCTTGTCATATCTGACGTGTTTAATCTGGTTCTTACACATGTTGGTCATCCAACGAGGGGATGCAAAACGTCGCGCCTCTTTCCGAGGCAGTATATATTCAAAACATTGTTGCCCTAATCTTATTCCCTCTCTCTTCACTTTCCCCCTTCTTCGTCTTCTTGCGATTCTTCTTCTTCTCCGGCGATTCTGGTGCGAGAGCTTGCTGGAGATTTTTATTCCGGTGAACCTTCTTCCCCTTCTTCTTCCTTTGAGTTCGTTTTTCCATGGCAAGAGGAGGTAATTTCTAACCTTTGATTTTCTTTGTTTGTTTTGTGATTTCAGTGGCTGTGAACTGGTGTTTGTGCTGTTTTAGAACTGTTGGATCTTGTGACTGCTTTTAGTTGAGTATCTAGCCTGTATTTGGGAACTTTTCTGGTGATTTTTTCTAGATTAGTCTTTTTCTTTACCCACTCTCTTCTCCATCATGTCTTCTTCCGATCGTGAGACCGACTCTCCCAACCTTCAAGCTCTTGAGAGCAATTCTCCTTCTGTTCTTCCTACTCTTGGTGAGCAGACCTCTTCTAGTTCTTCGAAGAGTCCTTCTCTCCTGGCAGAAGAGCCAGAAGAGCCATCTGCTTCCAGTGTTGATCCCCTAAATTATAGTACGTCTGACCCCAACTTCAATGTGGTTTGTCATCGGACCGTCTTCTCTCCCGATCGTCTCGATCTTCTTCGTTTAGCTTATAACATTCCTCAAGATTTTTGTTTATACTGTCCTACTGGTCATCATAGACCTAATTTTCTTTCTGGGCGCAAGCTGGCCTTCTGGTGTGCCCAACTGAAGGCTGGGGTGCGTTTCCCTGTAAATTCCTATCTTTGTAGGTTATCCTTTTTTTACCAAGTTCCCTTAAACCAGTTCACCCCTTCTGCCATCCGACTCATGCTGGGGTTTTACATAATTTTGAAAGGCAACGGGGGCAATCCCACTGCTGAACTCTTCTTCTCCAATTTTCCTCTCAAATTCAAACCCCCCTTCTTCTATGTCACTGCTGATCCTCGAGGTCTGATTCACTTCCTGGGAAAACCCCAGAGCCGAGATAAGAACTGGAAGGAAGACTACTTCTTCATTTCCGGGTTTGACATGTGGGATTTCCCAGTGGGTCCTTGGTTGTATACTAAACCTTTAATAAGGAAAGAATTCTTTGTCAGCTGTCCCACTTCTGATCGCGAAATAATTGAAGCTCTAAACACCTCTGTGGATGAAGTAGGCCCTTTCGATGTAGTTAGTCTTGTAGAGCAGCCTTCCATTTTGTCTTACTTTGGTTTATGTGCTGGGGAGACTTCTTTTCCTTCAGATTTTGGTATTTCTCTCCTTTTGTCATTTTTCTTCTTCTGCTCGTCTGTTGTTTTAATTAACAGCTTGTATAAACATTGAATGATTTCAATTGTGTAGAGCCTGCATGGAGGAGGACTATTCCTCGTAGAGATGCCAATCCCCCACCTCGTCCACAGTTAGAGGTAGCTCTGACTTCTGAGACTCAGGCGGCTGCCCCTCTTCCGGTTGTCGCCAGAAGTGACAGAGGCAAGCGTCCTCTGAACACCTCTGAGCCTTCCTCTGTTGCTCAACGACCACGTCTGCAGTCTCCTGGCAGAGGTGGACATGAAGGGAGAGAGCGTTCTCGGTCGAGCCGAGTAAGAGCTTCTGCAAACGACACTTTTACTCTGGAGCTCCCGAAGTCTCTTCTGGAGCTTTCTGCGGAGGAGTCACGCCAATTTCTCCAGCTCTGCCTGACTCCCGCTGACACCTTTACTCTGAGCAAGCTTTCTCTGCAATGAGCTGGCTATGAGCTCTCACTATGCCTTGAAGGTATTCTGTAGTTCTCTCTTTCTCTTTATTTCTTAGGATCTTTTGTAGGCCTTCATTAATCCTCTCGTTTCATTGTGCCTTTGTCTTTTTTGTAGAGCTTGATCCATTTAAGCCGTCTTCAGGCTAGGGCGGCTTCCGCTGTGGACACTGCTCCTGCGCTCTTGGAGAAGGACAACGAGATTTCCTCGTTGAAGTTTAAGCTGGTGGAGCAAGAGAGGCAGCTCAAGGAGCAACGGAAGGAGATAGAGTACTGGAGAAAGAAGGCTGCCGAGGAGAAGAGTCGCAGCCGAGAATACGGGACTAGGAAGTTCTCAGAAGGAGTTGAAGCGTGCAAGAAGAACCTGCATATGACAGCAGCAGGGCAGAGCTTCTAGAAGAAGTGGTCACTGGGTTGAAGGAGGCTTATCTCAGGAGTACCAGCTCTTTAGCTGATTTCGGGCCTCACATAGGCCATTATTATGGCTATGGGTTTGATGCAGCCCAGAAGCAGGCTCAAGACCAAGGCTTTTCTGGGGTCTTTGATTTTAATGGTCCTCTGGATGACCTACCAGCCTCCCCTTATTTCGAGGGTGACCCTTTGGAGGATCCAGATTTTCCTTGGTGGCTACCGGTCTTGCAGAAGGCATATGCCAAGCTATGCTCTGCGACTAACGATGCCTTCACTCCTGTTGATCCAGCTTCTTGCAAGTTTCCACTACTGCCAGCACCACCTCTGCCTGAACCTCCCGTAGTGGACCTGATAGTGGTGAGTGGAGACTCTTCTGAGATGGCGACGGAAGCATCTCTTCAGCCACCCTCCGGGGCCCTTCCAGAACTGCAGGGAGCAGAGGACCCAGCTGCATCTGATCCTCCCATTGAAGTCCTTCCCTCCACGGATTGATTTTCTTTTTTACTTCAAATTTTGAAATTACGCTCTTCCACAAACAATTTATATTTCCTGTTCTGTATTTGCGGGCTGACTATTTGGGACAATTTTATGTTTCTTTTACTTAGATTATCTTTTAATTGATTTCCTCTAACTGTTTTAACATTTTCTTTTCGCACCTGCCGTTGTGGATATTAGTGATACTCTTTTGTTATTATCATGATTTTGTTATTTTATGCTTGCAGTGTAATCTTTTCAGAATCATAAACTTTTTTCACTGATGCCCTTAACTAATATGCTTATAGAAACAATAATGTTAATCCACCAAAACAGAAAAATGCGAACCAACATAGATAATCCAAGTGCGCAAATCTAAACAAAAACAAGAAGAATTATATTTAAAGACAACGATACTTGTAAGACAATTTTTCAAGTGGCGCTCTGCTTTCTGGTCTTTTCACACAAGCTAGTCGATTTTAAAGACTTCTTCTTGCTTTCTCTTCCTTGCCCTTTCTTCCACCGACTTCCTTCTCTGACTGCAATATAGGAGAAGTGTACATTCATTCTTAATAAAGGAACATATCAATTCTTTTTAAAGCGAAACTAACTTGGCCCCACCAACCCCAGTCAGAGATGTATTAGGCCCGGAGGGCTGCCTCTGCTAGGGTGGTTGCTTTCTAGGGCGATTTTTAACTTCTGGCCCCACCGACCTTAGTCAGAGATGTGCTAGACCCGGTAGGTCTGCCTCTGCTAAGGTGGCTGCTTTCTAGGGCAGTTTTATCTTCTGGCCCCACCGACCTCAGTCAGAGATGTGCTTGACCCGGAGGTCTGCCTCTGCTAAGGTGGCTGCTTTCTAGGACAGTTTTAATTTCTGGCCCCACCGATCTTAGTCAGAGATGTGCTAGACCCGGAGGTCTGCCTCTGCTAAGGTGGCTGCTTTCTAGGGCAGTTTTCTAAGTTTATGGAGTGTTTCTTACTTGTTTCTTCTAGGCGTAATATCTTTTGAGGTTGCCAATGTTCCATGGTCTGGCCACTTCCTTTCCTTCTGCTGTCATTAATCGATAAGCTCCCTCTTTTAGCACTTCTGACACAATGTAAGGTCCTTTCCAGTTCGGCTCTAGTTTTCCCTTAGGTTTCAGAGCATCGGCTTTTCTGAGGACTAAATCTCCCTTGTTCAACCGTCGTGGTCGCACCCTTTTGTCATACGCCTCTTTGACTTTGCTTTTGAATTTCTCAATCTTTAGCCGCGCCACTTCTCTTTCTTCTTCGAGCAGATCTAGATTTTCTTTCATGAGTTTCTCATTCTGTCCTTCATCGAATGTCATAATCCTGTGGGTTTCCATACCCACCTCTGCTGGGATTACGGCGTTGGCTCCATATACAAGGTTGAAAGGAGTCATATCTGTTGCTACCCTTGGTGTCGTCCTGTAAGCCCACAGAACTGAATCCAGCTCTTCTGCCCAATTGCCTTTCAAAGTCTCTATCCTTGTTTTCAGCCCATTGATGATAGTCCTGTTAGTGACCTCTACCTGGCCGTTTGCTTGGGGATGAGCTACTGCCGCAAACCTTTGGGTAATCTTCATCTCTGTACACCAAGCTTTAATCTTCTTTCCACAAAATTGTGTGCCATTGTCTGAAATCAAGACTCGGGGTATTCCATATCGACAGCAGATCTGTTTCCACAAAAACTTTATGACATTCTGTTCGTCGATTTTTCCCAATGGTTCAGCTTCCACCCATTTCGTAAAATAATCAATAGCCACTATCAAGAATTTTTTCTGTCCTTTAGATAATGGCAAGGGTCCCACTAAATCCACTTCCCATTGAGCGAAAGGGCATGGGGAATGCATTGTTCTCAATTCTTCAGCTGGACTGTGAATTAGAGAGGCGTGAATTTGACAACTATGGCACTTCTGCACTAACTCCTTGGCATCTGCATTCACGGTGGGCCAGAAGTATCCTGCTCGTAGGATCTTTCGAGTCAAAGTTCTTGATCCCACATGATCACTTCCACATCCTTCGTGCGCTTCTCGCAACACATATAACCCTTCCTCCTTATTTAAACACCGTAGGTATGCCTGCGAGAACGAACGTCGGTAGAGCTGCTCACCCATAATGCAGTATTTCAGAGTTTCCTTAGTCCACTTCGGGGTTGTCAATGTTTCTGCTTTCCTTAGCTCATTTATGATGGGAGTTCTCCAATCATCGGCTTCCTCCACCTCTGCCACCTCTGCTACTCCGACTGACTTTTCTGCTACCAACAAAGTTATTTTTCTCGGCTGCAAGAGCGGGTAAGAGCTGGCGATCTTGGCTAGATAATCTGCTTGAGTATTTTCTGCCCTCGGGATTTGTTTCAGCTCGAATTTGTTGAAAGATAGTTGGATTTTGGCGATTTCCTTTAAGTATTCGAGCAATGATTCCTTTTTTACTTCATATGTCCCCCCATATTGTTGGAACACCAATTGCGAATCTGTGTGGGCCACTAGATCACTTCCCCCTGCTTCTTTCACTATGTTCATGCCCCGTATTAAAGCCTCATACTCTGCTTCATTATTAGACACGGAATAATTTAACTTGATGGCATACTGCATGTCCTGCCCTCCTGGACATTCTACCAGAACTCCCACTCCGCAGCCATCTTTGGTAGCAGAACCATCTACAAATATTTTCCAGCTCTGTTCCTCCTTTGGCAGAGCTTGTGATTCTTGTACGAAGTCTGCCAAGGCTTGTGCTTTGATGGCTTTTCGGGGTTCGAACTCCACATCGTAAGCCCCGAGCTCCACTGCCCATTTGACCATCCTGCCAGAGGTGTCTGCCTTGCCCATGGTCTGCGCCAGCGGATAATTGGTGCGCGTGACTATTTTATGTGATAAGAAGTAGGGACGTAGTCTCCTAGCTGTGGTGATAACGGCTAGCCCGGCCTTTTCTATCTCTGCATACCGGGTTTCTGGTCCTTGCAACATATGGCTTACATAGTATACCGGCATCTGTTGTCGCCCCATCTCCCGTACCAGAACTGTACTGACTGCTGCTTCTCCAACTGAGAGGTACATGTATAGCGTTTCATCCTTCTCTGGCTTGGAAAGCTGTGGCAGACTAGCGAGGTATTCTTTCAGCTCTCTGAAAGCTTGGTTGCATTCCTCTGTCCATTGGAACTTGCACCCCTTCCTCAATATTTTGAAGAAAGGGTAGCTTTTGTCTGCCGATTTAGAGACAAACCGGTTTAGTGCAGTTATTCTCCCCAACAGTCTCTGCACCTCCTTGACATTTTTGGGTGGTACCATATCCATCACCGCCTTCACTTTTTCGGGATTAACTTTTATTCCTTCTTTGGTAACCATGAATCCCAAGAATTTCCCTGTCGTCACGTCGAAGCTGCACTTCTCTAGATTCAGCTTCATCCCGCTGCCTCGTATGATTGCAAAGGCTTCTTCCAGGTCTGAAATATGCTGCTCGGCCTCTTTGCTTTTTATCAACATGTCGTCTACATAAACTTCCATATTTCTGCCAATCATTGTTTTGAATAGCTTATCCACCATACGTTGGTAAGTGGCTCCTGCGTTCTTCAGTCCGAAGGGCATACGCACATACCTATAAGTCCCGGCAGCTGTGATGAAGCAGACCTTTTTTACGTCTGCGGGATCCAGCTGAATTTGATGATACCCTTGATAGGCATCCATTAGGGACAAACGAGCGCATCCAGATGTGGAATCCACCAACTGATCTATGCGAGGCAGTGGATAATGATCTTTAGGGCAAGCTTTATTCAGGTCACGGAAATCAATGCACATTCGCCATTTCTTGTTGGGCTTAGGTACTAAGACGGCGTTGGATAACCACTCCGGGAACTGAACAGGTACGACGTGTCCTGAGTCCAATAACTTTTGGACCTCTGCTTGAATAATTTTATCTTTTTCTGATCCAAAATTCCGTAACCTTTGCTTAACAGGTCTGACTTCGGGACAGATGTTGAGCCGATGTACTGCTATCTCTGGATGAATCCCCTTCATATCTGCTGCTTGGAAAGCAAACAGGTCAGCGTTCTCTCTTAAGCATCTGATCAATTCCATCTGTTCTACCTTTGGAATTTCTGCACTGATCTTGGTACAAAATCCCTCTTTCCCAGGATACAGCTCCACCGATAGGAGCTCTCCATCCGCTGTCATTTTCTTGGACTCTTCTTCCTCCTCCTCCTCTGTTCTCTGCCGTTTCACTCCGACCTCCTCTTCTTCAGCTCTGCTTGCCACTGGCAAGGCCCACTTATGTGCTACCCGAATAGATTCAACATAGCACTTTCTCGAGTGTACTTGGTTTGCCTTCAACTCTCCTACACCTGCAGACGTGGGGAACTTGACCTTCATATAATATGTGGAGACTACAGCTTTCAGCTCATTCAATATTGGACGTCCAAATATAACATTGTACGCGGAAGGAGCATCTACTATTAGGAAATCCATCATTAGCCTTTTCTGTCGTGGCCACTCTCCTACCAAAACATGCAGAGTTACCACCCCCAAAGGATGCACTGCTCCCCCTGTGAAACCATACAACGCCGTGTTTACCGGACGGATTTGGGTTCTGATGTCCATTTTCTCAAAGCACTCTTTATATATGATGTCGGCAGAGCTCCCTGTATCCACAAATACTCTGGCAACATCGTACCCGGCTATCTCTGTCGTCACCACCAAGGAGTCATTGTGAGGTTTGAGCATGGGAGTTTCATCGGCTGCTCCGAACACGATATCCGGAGACGGTTGGACTTCTGACACTTCCATGTGTTGGTCGTGCCATCCCTGCGCATATGTTAGGGCTGACTTTCGGGCTCTGTTCGAGTCTCCCCCCTGAGGGCCGCCTGCAATCATGTTAATAAAACCTTTTTTCGGCGGTGGGGGTAGGTCTTTTTCCTCATTTCTCTTTTCTTTGTCTTGAGCGCCCTCTCTTTCTTCCGATCTCTCATTTCTCTTTCCATAACTTCCAGTATAACATTTGTTCTTATCCTCAAATCCCTTCAACACCCCAGCTCTGACCAGGCGCTCTATCTCATTTTTCAGATGCCTGCACTCGTTTGTGTCATGACCATATTCATTGTGAAATAGGCAGAAGTATCGCCCCTTCGGTCTCGTTGGAGCTTGAGCTCTGTTGGGAGGAAATCTGAATGGAGCAGTCTTTTCGGAGAGTTGAAACACTCTTGCCAGTGGGGCTTTCAGCGGAGTATATCGGGCATAATCTCCTCTACCGAGGTCTTCCTCACGTCTTCTGTTGTCGAACCTGGGTTCCCCATGTCTCCGCATATTCACTTCTCTAGGGGCCGGTTTTTCTGCTCTCTTGGCACGGCTCACGTCTTCGAGATTGATGAACTTGTCTGCTCGAGCTAAGACCTCCTCGAAAGTATTAGCTGGTCTTTTTGCCAAGGAGCGGAATAAGTCCCCTTCTCGCAGCCCTTGAACTATAGCGCTGATTTTTACCTCTGCCGTGGCAGACGGTACCTCCAAGGCAGCTGTGCTAAATCGTTTTATGAAGGCTCTCAGGGACTCCTCGGACCCTTGCTTCAACATGAATAGAGATTGAGATGTTCTTCTCTGTCTTCTAGCACTGGCAAATTGGTGGAGGAAAGCAGAACTGAAATCGTGGAAGGAATGGATGCTGTCTTCTGCTAATTGCCCGAACCATCTCTGGGCAGCTTGCGTGAGTGTGGTCAAGAATACTCTGCATTTGACTCCATCCGTGTATTGATGGAGGAGGGCCACATTCTCGAAGCGCAGAAGATGATCATACGGATCCGCCGTTCCATCATATTCGAAGGTTAAGGGTTTGAAATTTGCCGGCAACTCGTCCATCCGAACCGCCACTGAAAATGGACTTCCTCCTGGCATCTGGATCTGACTAGTGGTACCCATCCTCTGCCGCAGCAATTGTATTTCCCTCTGCATCGCTTCCATCTGTCTCTGTACTTCCAGATCTTGCGTGTGTTGCATGGAGATGTCTGCCGACGACACTTCATGAGAGGCATATTTCCACTGTGATGGGTGACTATCTGCACTCTGTTCCTGAGCCACTCCTGGCCGACCTGGCCGATCTGCCTGTGCAGAGATCTTGGTACCCTCTGCTTCAGGGAACTCTCGCCTTCCTCCTCCTTTTTCTTTCTCAGCGGCCGCTTTGTCCAGAGCTTTCTGCATAGCGGAATGGATGAAACTGTCCAGCTGTTATGGGGTGAAAGTCCACATGCTCGGCATAGCTGGTTCCCTCACCTCTTCCGCTCTCTCCTTCGCTCTCGATGCTTCTGGCCTTGCTACTTCTTAGAAATCTCCTTCGAGGTCTCGGATTATCCGATTATCCATTACTTCTGTTGGCTTAAATTGATTTCTGCAATTCTCTCCTTCCACAAACAGATGTGCGAGAACAAAAAGAAAACAACACAATGCAAAGAACAACAACTAGAGGAAAACAAGCAGGATAAGAAGGAGGCTCACTTCTCTCCCCGGTTCCCACAGACGGCGCCAGTGTGGTGTTGATGGAAAATACAATACTTAATTACTAGTAGAGAATTTGAATCGATCATGAGAAAAACGCATAAACAAGATGAGGATAATAACTTGCTAGAAAAGAAGATAAAAAATTTGCTTGTATTCAGAAAGGTGTTGAAAAGTGCCTTAAGGTCTACAATTTTCTCCTATTTATACTTGTCTCTTCTAAGGAGGGCATTTCCGTCCTTCTCCTTGGTATTTTCTTGTTGGTTAAGCCATGTTTTCTATTTCTTTCTCAAGGTATTTTCTTCATTGCCAAAAGTACACCACTTCCTCTCCAGAATCTTCCAATTTCTGTTATGTGAGGAGATATTTTTCCTTTTGTCTTTTATAGCCATGTCAGCTACTCTCCTAGCATGCTCATCATTGCTCCCTCTGAGTTGTTATCCCCTCCTCCGCGCGTACAGAATCCGTTCGGCTGCCTCTAAGTACGGGATCGCCACTTCTGTCTCGTCGAGTCTTGGAAGTTCTGCGGCCCTTTCTAGTTGCGCGATGTGTCCACTTCTGCTTTTCTATTAGTTCTACCTTTCTGCGATCGTATGGAGTCTCTTTGCTTTCAGCCTTTCTTTACATATTCATTTCTGCCTTCACTTCTGTGCAACAGGAGTTCTGCTAATTTATGATTACGTGGAATATCTCTGCTTCGTGCCTTACTTTTCTCGCCCACTTCTGCTTCCACGTCTGCATCAGAGTAGGTCTGCTATTTCATGATTACGTGGAATACCTTTGCTTTCAGCTTTTCTCACCCACTTCTGCTTCCACATCTGCATCAGAGGAGATAATTTTATCTTACCCACATCACTATATTTGATTTTTGATCAATCTTGCCCCGCGCGCATGTATTATTTTTAGGATTTTAGAAAATCCAGTTAGATCCATTGTTTGCCATCAATCATTCCTTTCATAGGTAACGTGGATTTTCAATTGGGTTAATTAGATCAATTGTTTGCCACATCAATCATTCCTTCATACATAACGTGGATTTTCAATTGGGTTAATTACGTAAAATAATACGAATTTAAAATCTAATTTTAATTATAACATGAATTTTGACTAAAATTCAATTATCATTTTAAATTTCATGTACTGCTTTTGTTTCCCATAATTAATTTTCGGGAGATGATTTTAGTCCTCTCTTAAACTATATTTAAATGTAATTATTCATAAATTATTCTAATTTTCGATTTCTTTTCATTTGTAATAAGGGTAATGTAAGAAGAACTCTTAATGTATTTTGATGAGACAAAACCCATTGTAACCTACTCTGTTTTGATGTTTATATTTTCCCACTTTGTTTTTGTATTCAATAAGTAGCAAAGGTCTGTCCTGAAGTCTTCCACCGAAACTTAAAGCTGCAAGCCGCATGCAACATAGAAAGAACAAGTCTGCATACAGCGAGCCAAACTTGGAAGAGCTAAAAGAGAACCATTTTACTGCATGTTGCACGATGGACACTGCAACTACTGGATGCAGTGAGTCTGGATGCAGAAATGTAGAAGTTGCAGCAACTGAAGTGTTACATGTCCGGCGAGATCAACCTCGAAGGACTCAACACCCGCTGCATGTTCTCTGCTGATACGAAGAAATATCAACTTCAGTTGAAGGTGCAGTGCTCGACAGGTCAAAGCATAAAGGACAAATACAAGGACGGCGAGCGAATGGAGAGCTGTTACCTGGCCTGAGCAACCGCCTGCAAACTGCAACAGTAGGACAACCGCAATTAATGGCCCTGAAGCTTGAAGATGAGGTTGTCTCCTTTTTCAGGAGCTCATTAAATTGGGTGTACCTTGAAGATCATGGAAGAAGAATGCTAAGCATCCAGATCGAATCAAACAAGAAAATGCTTGAGCATGAATGGATCAACGGTCAGGATGCAACAGCAAAAGAGATGAGCTTAACTGAAGACGCGTGGAATGTGCACCCTTCAACTAGCGCATTCCAGCAACTATAAAAGGAAGGAGTGAGGCTAAGAGGAAGGAGGACTGAAAATTTGAAATTGCACACTGAACTTCCAACTTACAGCGATTATTGAGCTTAAAGAAAAATCCAACTCTTTCAGTCCCTCACTCAACCCGAAGCAGAGCATTCCACCATTGAAGATTGTAGGAGTGTTCTAGCTTCACCACAGTTGAAGACTTTGTCTAAACCTTTAATATACTGTGTGTGTATGTTGTTTTATTTGGTGTCCACAGTTGATAGGAGATAAATCTTTACTATGTGTTTTTGGTCTTGTTGAAGACAGCATCCTGTGTGGATCCCGTCTAGTTGCTAAAGCCTAAGAAGGGAGTAAAAACTTTAGTAGGTTTGCTTAGAATCCTTAGAGTTGTGTTTAGTAGAAAAAGAGTCCTGTAAATCTAAAGCTCTAGTAGATATCCTCCTTGTGAAGGAGAAGAGAGGATGTAGAAGGCTTACACTACCTTCGAACCTCTATAAGCCTTTGTGTTTATCTTTACTGCTTTCAGCTTACATATCTTTTATCTTGCTGCATGCATTCATATGGCTTATATGTGCATACTTGAAATCTAGTCGGTTAACTTAATAGTTAAAAGACCTAACTTATTTGCTGAACTCTCTTTCAAACTATACATTTCCGTTGTGCAAAACTCTGAAAGTGTTAGGCTGCAGTAACAAGTTTGCTGCAAGCAGAACACTCAACTGCAAACTTGCTACAAGCAGCGATAGCTTACAGCAAGTTGCAGCGAAAGAAAGAAAAGTGTGAAAAAGAGAAGAGATTCATTCACCCCTCTGAACCTCTATAACCACTTGGGACCAACAAGTAATAATGTTTTAATATATGCAAGTTGGGTGGGGGGTTGAATGCAAGTTCGTTTGGGGGTGTTTGACGTTAGGATAACTAGGTTGCGTTAGGACATATTTTCAATCTCATTAAATGCTTGAATAAATTAAGGATTCAAATATGACATTAATAGAGTTATAACGTAGATACATCTTTATTTTTATTAAATGAAGATCACTTAATTAATTTTGTAATACAACCTTAATCTCATATTTAGAGTTTTTTACTATTCAGTTGAGTTGTAACATATATATTCAAGACTTAAAGCTTTATCAATATAGTTTTGTCAAAACTCCAATAAAAGTTTGTCAAAATACATGACTTAAAATTTGTAGATCATCATAAAAAGGATTTTCACAAGATTTTTAAATGCAGGACCCAGATGAAGATCATACATGAAAAAATCAAATATATGTACTTGTTTATATACGAGGATAATCAAATAATCTCAAGAAAACTCCACTATATATTAAAAAATACAAAACTATATTTGGGGTAGAAATTACATACATTATTTGATTTGTGTGGGTATTGAGGGCTATTATCTCACAGATAATATATGTACTTGTTTACCACAACATGAGAAAATGACAATCTTATCATTATTGATAATACATGATTATCATGTCTTATCACATCAGTCAACAGTTAATCTTACACTATATACACATGTAAGTATGAGAGTTATTTAAACTTTTCTGTCAAATTGTATTTAAAAAGTAGCAAAACTATGTATTGTGGTAGAAAAGTTAGTGTGTATATATATATATATATATATTCATAGATTTCTAATACATTTAATATAAAAAAACTATTTACACCATACATATGAATTTCAAATCTTTTTTCTCTACTTAATCCATAAAATATGGATTTTAAAACTTAGAAGTGAAGATTATTGACTCTTGCGTTCATTAATCAGCCACGTAGGTATATGTAAGCAACTATTCAACTGATTGAAATGGGTAAATAAATAAATAAATAAAACTCATTTGGGCCCATTTTAGTGGTGGCCTAATTTGCGAAGTTGTTGGAGTGTAAGCCATGGCGGTTCGATTCGCGGCAAGGACGGCTCTTTCTTCCTCATCGGCGGCCGCCGGAGATCTGTCGATCGTTGGCGGCGTTAGATTGGCGTCGTCGTCATCTTCATCTTCTACTTATCCCCCGAAACCGAATAAGAAAGTTCCAAACGATCGCCTTGCCTCCGTAATTGACGCCGTTAACGACCGTAAGCTTCCGCCGGAGCTCCGTGGACAACGTAACAACGTCAGGTGAACTTTCTGTTAATTCAACATAATTACGGTTTTCGGAAAAAATTCGTAATTGTTGTTGGAATCTCCGATCACTCCATGTTCGTAACTATTGATGACAGTTGTTCGTAAATTATTGATGTATGATCAATTCTTAGTGATTGTAGTTGTTCCTAGATTATTGATGTATGATCCTTTGTGAATTATGTGATGCAATCTCTTCATCTCTTTCTTAAAAAAACGATCCAATTTTTCCAGCATTTCTAACAAGTTATTGCCCAGTTAGTGCTCTCTCTCTCTCTCTCTCTCCCTCTCTCTCTCTCTCTCTCTCTCATGTTTTCCCAATGATTTTGATGGTGCATTGCAAAATATGTTTCATTTGGGGTTCAATAATGTTTGGTCATTATAATTTGAATCATTATCCCTCTTTCAATGCCATCATCTTGGCAAATATCTCTGCAACCAGGTTCTTGAATATTGAATAACAATCATAGTCTCCAAGGCTTGCAAAACATAAATTGATTTGAAATGCTAGCAACTGATCTTGATGGTATTTTCCAGATCAGAAACAGATATTATAAACGTGGTTGAGCAGCGAGTATACCATTCAATGGAAGAAGGTCAATTCGAAAATTTGCCTGGGAAAGGAAAGCCCTTGGACCTCAAAACCAACCCTCATGCTGACCCTGCTGAAGACACCCTGTATCGGATCCTCAACAAAAACGGGTGTGCACCCGAATGGGTGGAACTTAACAAAGACATACGGAGTAGCATTGCTGTGTGGCGCTCAGCCCTTCGCAGAGCTTGGATGTACAAAGATGGAGACGATGATTCCAAATGGCTCGAGTTATCAGAGCCATTGAAACTCCAGCTCCGTGATCTCAACAATAAGGTATGTTCATTTTATGCCTGTGATATGCAAACTATAGAAAACCAGGTGAATTGTAGCTTGATTGCTTCATTTTAGATGGGTTTGTGTATCTTGTAGGTCTTTCGTTACAACCTCATCGTCCCATTTGGTCGCCAAATGTTAGGATTCAAGTGGGAGAGAGAGATAGATCGACTGAAGGAAGAAATTCAGATGGAGGAATGATTTGTAGATGGCCTTTTCTTATCATATCACGAGTACCTAGTTCATGTTTGTGTTTTACACCTTCTTGCCAAGCCTGACATTTTAGAAGTTGAATCTGTCTTTCATAAACTTACTCAATAGATCGTCTTTTTGCATCCTGCATTATTATTTATATTAATTGCCCCATGTTCTATTAAAGCAGTGGCAAAAGTTTAAAGAAAAATGAATGTGCAGGTGGCAAAACTGTATACATAATTGAAGTAGAGGATAGAAAATAGGGCAGGATTAGACATATGATCAAATCTTTGAGCTACAAATTATTATGAATTTCAGATCCTTCCTCTATATTATGCTAGTATGAGAGGTTGTTTCCAGGGATGGAACTGACAGTGAAGAAACGTGCATATGACAGCTCCACCAAGTATGGTTGATTACAAGTGTACAAAAGAATTCGCTGTAAGTTAAAAAACTTGTTTGCCTTCAAGGCATGAACATATCAAACCAAGTTCAGTTCGCAACAGATGTACTGATGGCGAGATGCGTAAGTGCTCGTTTATGATAAACATACCGCATCATCTTGTATTTCTGTACGAAGGCTGTAAGATCAAGCTCTCTTTCAAGAAGCTGTCTGTGTACTGTCTCTGACTCCTCTTCTGTTTTATTCATAGCCTCTGAAGATTAAAAAAACAACTCACTCATTAGCCCAAACACCACCATGTATAAATCACGTCGCAAAGAAAATTTTCATATAATAGAGATTGAACAGAGAAAAAAAAAAAGCCATAGAGGTCGAGGACTGCTCCCACAAAAAGGAATCAAATACGTGACGGTGATGCCATTATGAAATGTACTTGCAAGGGGTCTAAGTACACGCCTGATTTACCATTTTGGAGATAATATGGCAGGTTCGTTTCTATAACTCATTCAGACAATTTACCACTTGAAAATTAAAAGGTTTGAAAAGAAGTTCTGATAGGAAGTAAGAAGAAAAATAGTGGTCGTATAACGAGATACTAATAAATATCAAAACATGGAGGCAGTTAGGTTACCTTGAAGTTGATGGAGGAGAGAAGAGGGAGAATTATACTTGAGAACATCTTCTTTCTTCCTCTCAAGTTCATGCAATTTTTCAAGAGCAGATGCCAGCTCTGTTGTACGGATGATTTGACACTGAGGCCGGGAAGGAAAGAAAATAAACATCACAATTGACAATTGATGTCGAAAGGCAGGAAAATTATCATGAATGCAATCAGAATAACTATCACCTGATTTCTTAGCTCCACTATGATTGGCTCTTTGTCCAAGTTCTCTCCTACAGTTTAGCTCATTAATTAATGATTAGTTCAATGCCATTTGGGTAAAATACTCTATCTGGAAGCTGAAACCGAAGCATACAAAGACTTACTAGCAAGCTGCAGTGTTTCATTTCCAAGTTCCTCTCTCACCTGATTGAATGACATATATAATGAGAATTATGTAAAGGATTTTAGAATATTTTTGTAAAGCTTTAGCTAGCTAAGAAGACTACTTTAACAGAATATGCATGAAGAAATATAAAATGGGTCTTGCAGGATTCATGCACACAAAAATATTGGGCAAGAAAATCTGGTTTCTACATTTAAGAGAGATTGATACCAAACAAGAAAAAGTGAAACTAAGTGGTCCTCGCAATGTATTTTAATACATGACAAGCAAGAAACTGCAATAACTTCATCAAAATACAAGCACGAAAACAGACCAGCTACTGGTGAATTAACAAAACATCATACTGTTTTTCACAACCTTTAAACTGAACTATAACTTTTACAAATATACCTTTGTGGTGCTTATTGTGCTCAGAGGAGACAAACAGAGGTAGGAGACCTATATTGCCCTAAATGAGTCATTTTACCAGCTACAGGCCCTTTATTTCACATGTTTCCTAAGAGCACATCCTTGAGAAAGCAAAACTTGAACAAGACAGAAGGAAGCAGCAAGAATGTACATATAGATGTGAAAATTGACCAATACTTACCTTGTTTCTTGTTTTGAATGGTTCAAGTGTAAGTAAGAGGTTCTGATAAGCATCCTTGTCAGCCAAAAGCTTTTTTAGCTCATCAACACTGAAAAAGCAGATCGAAAAAGGATGAGATGAAACTATGTTAGACAGACCTTCTTACATTATATGTACATGTTCCCTAGATTTGTTTCATTGATGATGATGGAGACGAAAAAGCTTATGGCACAGAGTTCATTGAGTTCTCATTTGACTTCAGAACCAGATGAACAGAACACAACAGCCACAAAGCAGTAAGTTTAATTCTCATCACTGCATCACATGACTAGCTTATACATTCGTCAAGAAACACCTCCTATGAATGAAGTGATATCCCATACTCAAACTTGCAAATACTGGAATAGGAAGTAAGATATCACCTATAGCTAACAAGGAGTTCCTCCATAAAGTACCATTCTAAATGTTGAAGTAACAAAGCAATTTCTTCATTCAATTTTATCAGACATAATGAATAGAGGATAAATGTATAATATAATGAAAATTTCCAAGATAAAATTCTTGCCTTTTGTCTTTCAGTGTAGCAACGACGCCTGCTGCCTCAGCAGGTGAAAGATTTGATAAAGTGTTAAGTTGATCTGTAAGTCTTGTCATGGATAAGCTTCTGGAAGTACTTGGACCAGGTGACATAGGGTGTGAAGCACTGGGTGAATTAACAACAGATGGTGGATACCATGAATTTGTGGGCACTTTCTGTGGGCGTGGCTGAGCTTGCTGCTCTTGAGAGCCCCTGAAGAAAATGAAGTTTTATGTCACCAAGGGATGAAAAATACCAAGGAAAAAAACACTTATTCTACCTTCTCCACATATAGAAACAGAGATTTGAAACCAATTTCATAGATGGAATCATATAGGAAAGAGTAGATGCCAGAATTCAATTGAAAAGACTCTTGGACTCTTGGAGTTCCTACAATCATGGCGCATAATGCAGTAATGTGGTTCTAAACCCCTTTTCCAGAAAATTTTGTTAGAAACAAATGGAGTCGGCCTATATATTATGAATGTATAGATACCCGATTGTGCAGGGCAGGGAGAGGTGCTGCTCCTATCCACCACACCTCTCTGAAATAGACGCCATTATCCTACACTACTCTAGTATGTTTTATGGCATCCTCCTGAGTCATTGCTTTACGGAAACCACTCAGATGATTTGATCTATTCAACACAATGATGCTCATTCCATACCCAATCACAGTGGCTTATGCCATGTAATTCCTATACAAGCCCCAAGTAAAAAACCGTATATAGAAAGGCTTAAAACATGAACAGACCATTCCGACAGAAACTAATAGAACCACAAGTGCATCAGGTACATACATCATTAGCCATTGCAGACATCTTTTTTACATCATTAGCCATTGCAGACATCTTTTTACACCAAAATGATATCACCAACATAAGCAATGTAATTCAGAAATCACGGCAAGTGCCAAGAGAGAACCACATTCCAGGTGCCCATCAAAATGAAAGATATATTCAAGTCGTTAATTTCTCATGACGGCGACCTAAAAGCGCAAAACAAAATGAAATTTCAAACCTAACTTGTCAGCAAAATGAGAAAATAAAAACAAAACAACTCTATCCAGTAAAAATCTGCAAAACGAAATAATCTTCACCGCGCATTCATGCCAGTTGACTAGAAAATCCAGAACGATTGACCTCGAGAACGTAAAACTCGCCGACAAAAAATTAAAGCCAGAGAATTGCTCCAATTATAAGGTACGATTTGAACATCACATTATCAACTACAGCAATAATTAAAGAGAGATCGGAGGTTACCAGAAATTTTTGAACATGACTTTGAAGAAGTTTCAGTGATCAATCAGCCAATGAAAGAAATCAAAACCCTAGCTCGGCTAGAACTTTTCAATGCACATAACTTGTAGAAAATGCTGTAGATTATTGGTATTTATATTGATTGCATCTTCAAAAAACCAAAGCCGATGATGAACCTGCCCTGGGTCCTCTCAGTTTCTTTTTTATTTCCAAATTTAGAAGTGAAAGACGCGTTAATACAAATAAATGAGGTTTCTCTTTTTTGTAATTGTATACAAAGAAAATTAAATAAAAATAACACTTGATAGTTTATAATATAAATTATTCATTGTTATATGTATTATTGATAGATTTTTACTCTATGCATTTAAATTTGCCACTGTATGATATTTTCTACTTTTCAACACATAATAATTTGCACATATGTAAATGGATATTGCATAAAACTTGTGACATTCAGAAAATTTTATAGCTTAATTTAAAATCTGAGAATCCAAGCATGAACATTGCAAATGCAATTTAAATTTGAAGTGCAAAATAATTATTAAATGATTTTTGTTGAAGCACATTGAAGCTAGCAACTTCAACCACAACTGATGTCAATTAGGCCGGACATGAAACACACTATTTTGGACTTTCAAGGCATTAGAACTGGGCCTTATTGTGCACTAAAACCATAATAAGAAACTATATTAAATGATGATGGCCCAATTGGACCTTTTTGGTAATTATGTTTCATTTCTTAATTTACATATCAAATCATATAGACTTGTCCTCGTGAAACATTTCATAGGAAAGAATTCATCGACACTTCGATTGTGTTTATATTAAGTGATTTGAAATATAAAATTTGTAATGAGTATGTTTAAATCTATTCAAATTATAGTTCATAAAAATTTACTCGATAATCAGTTCAAATTAAAGTTGAATCTAGATTAATTCAAATATAACCAATGAGTTGCTACTACGAATTTCAAGTCACTCCTCCTTCAATTCAAAAGCAACCTCCCTCGGTTCTTTGTTTTTCAAATTATTTTGTAGCTTATTGCTTCTTGATCTTGGCTTTTTGATCTATTGTACTGAAGTTGATGAGTAGTGAACTGAAATCTTAAAGTAGAAAGAAGGAACACTAACAATGCATGTATATCTTAATCATGAAATATATACACGTTAATAAAGAATTTCATTAGGTCGAACATATGCAATATCATGGAAGAAAATATACTGAATGTGAAACTTCCTATTTAGATATGAATACCGTTTTTGTGAGGTTGTTTTGAAAATCTAATTTCATAAAGTGGGTCAATTTATAATTTATAATCTATAAAGTAGAGATTAAATCGTGAATACATGTATGAGTTGTTGGTAGTGAAGTCCGTCTACAGTCTCATGAAATTATAATTGGTAAACAATCATATAGTATATTTTTATATACATATATATAGACACGTAATATCTTTTGTGTGTATAAATATTGTAAACAATAAATACTATTTCCATAGCTATATTATGTAGGAGGAGCTATGAAACCCTTTCCACCAAACTACAATTAATTGTTATAATAAATACTTATTATGTAATTAATTTAACTTGATGTGAGTTGACTAATCAAATCAATTTTATTTATTGGAGTTACATATACATCATCAATCCACTTTTCACTAGTTATTTATGAATCAATGAAAGATCACTATTGAAATTGATCATGTAAATTGTTTAGCATATGTACTTGGTCTGTGGGATACTTGTACTTAATCCAACAGAGAGATCTCTTATAAGACCGTCTCATGGATTTTTATTACATTGTATGGGACGAGTTAACTCTCAAATTGATCACTCATAATCCAACCCTACATTTTCATATGTTGTTTGTGAGTGATGGGGATCCAATGCGAAATCGTTAATTAAGGTTAGTTTGTCTAACATTCCTAAATATGATGCATTGGTAAAGTAATTTGTTAAAATGTTGTATCCTTCTTTGATTTTATTTGAAGAGAATCGAAAAGACATGAAATGCCTTAGAAAATAAAATCTAAAGATACATTCAATATATGCTTCCTTTCACTACCCAATTTCCATGTCATTTAGTCTCAAATGAGAAGAAGTGGTTCTGTAGGGTGACCTACCGAAATAAATGCAGTCCCTAATTACGATTAAGTGATGTCATTATCATAGAGTTTCTAAAGATCATGAAATAATCACTTTGAACAATCTGTAATTGTCCATGTATATTTAGCTAGTAATGTATTGAGATATGTGTAAGCTCAATTGCTTATGTATTTCTACTGTATTCCTATCTACTAATGTATTGATATATATATGTGTTCATAGTATAAAAGATCACTATAATCTTTATATATATTCATTCATTCTAAAACTTAAAATGCATTGACTTCAACTTCATAAGTAATCCACGCCCTTTATATTTGTCCTTTATTTGCTCCCATAAAACAATCATTTTCAGTTTGTTTGGAAAACAAAGATTATGAAATGTGCATCCACACATTTACAGCTTGAGTTTGGAAGTTCTATATCAAAATTGCTAAATAAAATATGAAAACGTCTCATGTATCTAATTTAATAAGACGGACATTCTAGAATACACTGTATAAACAGATGAAATGTGAAAATCTGTGTAGTATAATGTTCCATCTCACAGAGTTATATAAATTATTCTCACATGAGTTTTGTATATATACATGACATGGTTCACTTGTAAAATACATGAAACCTTGAGGGCATTTTTGACAATAAGAAAATACAACACAACTACTCCCAATTCTGACATCATCAACAACAAAAAACATCCATACTGTGGGGCCCAAACCACAATCCCACGTAAGAAAAGCATATATCCTCCAAAACGACACCGTATTAGGAGCCATGTAGCCCGAATAGTGGCCGACCCATCTCTATGCCCACCTACAGACGCCAACAAGATCCAGAATATTGTACCGTACGCGCCAAACCATCTTTCTCTCTCTTCATCCAACGGCTCTCACTGATCTTGACCCACCCCTTTTAATCCTCACCGTCCGTTGGTCAAATAGTTCATTAATTTACGCTTTGGTCCCTAATCTACGAAAAATAGATTTTTATATATACATGTTATTGTTGTTATATTTTCAACTACTAATTACACCCGTTTGATTAAGTGTTATACGATCATAATCATGTTCATATTACGACTGCTTTTTTTAAAGTCACAAAATCCTGTATTTCAAGTGCGTTTTTCTTTTTAAATTTTATTTTGAATAAATACGATTCTAACATGATCTATCGAATAAAATCAACAAGATATACATGAGATATAATAAAATAATTAGAATACGATTATTTGTAACATATTGATCGGTTGACTCCTTTATTTATGGTTATTGTGTAGATTGATGTATATCTAATCAACAAAATGTTAATCACATTGTATATAATAAGAGTTAGTCTCCTGTGCAACTGATGTATGTATAATTCGGGTCGGGTCCGGGTCGACCCGGATTCGCGCACTTTTATTTATTTTATTTTTTTTGAATTTTATTTTTTCACTTCAGGTTGTTACCTTTATGTTATATGCATGTGACCTTTATGTTATATAAGTATGACCTTTATGTATAAATGTAATGACCTTTATATACTCTAACTTATAAAAAAATGAAGAATTTTAACAAAATTTGTACATATTTACGTTTATGAAATATTAGCTGCACATATATCCATCCTTAAAATGCACTGAATTTTGAAATTTTTAATTTTTTTCAAAGTTATGGATTATAAAGGTCATAATATTTGTACATAAAGGTCACAAGAACTGTACATAAAGGTTACAATAATACAACATAAAGGTCTTAATCTGAAGCGAAAAAACCTGAAAATCTTCATTTTTTTCCTAAGTTACTGAACATAAAGGTCATAACATTTATACATAAAGGTCACACTTATATAACGTAAAGGTCACATCTTTACAACATAAAGGTAACAGCTTGAAGCGAAAAAAAAAAGAAAAAAAAAAGAAAATCCAGGTGCGCGGATCCGGGTCGGGTCGCCCCAGTTGCACCAATCCAGATCCGTGCACCTGGTGCACAGCAGCATTTGCCATATAATAATACAGATGATTTTGAGTGAGGTGAAATACTCGTGAAAATCAAAGTGTTGAGATTGCTTAGGCTGGGCCTCTCTCTCTCTAGATTTCCACCACCATTGGAGGGAATATATATATACATATATTCAAGTAGCAAATCGCAATCCCAAATTTGACAACGGTACATGTTGAATGAAATCTTCATCTTTTTCTCTTCAAGATTTTTCTTGCATTATATGTATATATAATGTGTTATGATTAGATGATAGTTTCCCCTTTCTTTCTTTTTTCAGGAGAAAAAATGGGGGTGGTGCCGCCATGGCTAGAAAGGCTGCTGAACACAGCCTTCTTCAAGCTCTGTGGGACCCACGGCTCGTCGGCCCGGAGCGAATGCAACATGTATTGCTTAGACTGCAACGACGATGCATTTTGTATATACTGTCGGTCATCTAAGCACAGAGATCATCAAGTTATTCAGGTTTGTTAGTAACCACATTCATTGTTAATAATCCATTAATGTTGGACTTATCTGATTGATGGTGTAATGACTGTAGATAAGGCGATCTTCGTATCACGATGTGGTGAGGGTTTCGGAGATTCAGAAGGTTTTGAACATAAGTGGAGTTCAAACATATGTAATAAACAGTGCTAGGGTTTTGTTTCTGAATCAAAGGCCTCAGCCTAAAGGTGGGAAAACTGTTTCCCATGTGTGTGAAATCTGTGGGAGGAGTCTCTTGGACACCTCTCGTTTCTGTTCTTTGGGATGTAAGGTTAGTCCCCTCCCTCTCTCTCTCTCTCTCTCTCTCTCTCTCTCTCTCTCTCTCTCTCTCTCCATTCTTCATGTTTTCTCCATCTCCATCAAAGTAAGTTGTAACAACCAATATAAAATAATAATAACCTACTTTGGATTATGTTAGAGAATGGCCAATCAAGATAGAGTCACATTGGCAAAAACAATATAAGTATCATCATCCTTTTCATCACATGATAACCAACTAATGGGCATCATTATCATGATCATCCTTTTGTAATATATGGATCATAATTGACATTACCATTATGGGCTTTTTTTTTTTTTTTACCCCTTTTCTTGTGATAATAGAATTTCCAATTGATTCTTCTTCATCTTCATATTATTGTTGAATTAATTAGGTTGTAGGAATAAAGAGAAATGGGAATGCAAGTTTTTCCTTAGATTCCAAGATTGATGAGGTAGAATATCAAAGAGATGAAGGGATGTCAAGAGAATTGCGTGAAGGATCACAACAAGAATTAATCTACCCAATTCCAAGTGCAAGAAGAAGAAAAGGTATACCTCAAAGGGCACCTTTTGGGTCCTTATGAATTCTTTATATCATTATTTAATTTCACTCTTAAACCTACTTTTTAAAGCCCATAACTTGGGGTCATTTGTCCCCACAAACAAGAGATTAAAGGTCATAAGTCACATCTTATATTAATTTTTTAATTGTAAATGAATGATGTTTTACTTCGTATTATATATATATCAGTACGCTATGTGTGTCTATATAGTATTGATGTTATCAATTTTATTGGGTACACAATTTGTATATATCAATACAATGAAACTAATTAAGAAAAGTGAAGAAAAAAAGATTTCTTGTTGAAAGAGCAATAATTAGACGTGCTTGAATATGTAAATACATTTACAAGGTGTAAATGTGATTAAGAAAATAAAGCAAAGTCTTTGTGCAGTAGTTATATTATAATTCTTCCATGGTCCACCAACCCACATGGGCCGTTCACATAAAGAGTAACACCTTTAATCAATTTGAGGAAATTTTGAGTATCCTTTCATTTGTTTACTACTAATATAATTAGGCGTTTGGTTTTAATTATGAATAATAAGTACCATCACGAATATTTGTTGAAGAGGATGTTTGTAGATTTCATGATATATATATATATATTTCTTTTAAATTAATCTTACATTTCTTATTTCATTTTTATTAATGCATTGATGATGTGATAATGATAACTATAATGTATATTGGCATCAAATATGAGATGGAAAAAATTAACTCCAACATGGAATTCAAATTGGACAATATTATTGATTGGAACTGGCCAAGCACGTATACTATGTTTGAATTATGTTGGCTTCATATACATCCTACTTGAATTAGGATCTACAGTTCATCGATACAGTCTTCATTTCTCCTTAATCCAAAAAAAAAAAAAAAACATAAAATTGATAAATATTCGATTGAGACACAAATCAATTCTTCATTTCTAATTGATCTTTTTTCACAAATATTCCATTGAGACACAAATAGAAGAAATTAAAGGATAGATTTTGAAGTTGCTTATCTTCAACGTTGCGGAGACTAAATGTGTATCGCATCAATACACTTGACATAATTATATATACTAGTTTTGTACCCGTGCGATGCACGGGATAAAATTTTATAAAATACAATTATAATATTTTTATTTGAGATTTGGAAAAAAAAAAGTATATACAAATGTAATATAATGAAATTAAGTAATTTATATATTATATATTTTAAATATTTAATTGTTGGAGATAATCTCTAGGTACGGTAATAAAATAAGATATTGTAATTTTAAACTTAGTTTATATATAAATAAGATGGATATGAATTCTATATAAATTATCACATTTCAAGTACACTATTCAAGATAAAGGAATAATGTTTACGCAAACAAATCACAACATTAAAGCTATTTTCTATATAAGATAGGAGGAATAATTCAACCAACTACTTTTAAGCATGTTATCTTTAGAACAAATAAATTACATGATAAAAATCTCAAAAATATAAAAGAAATATAAAAACAAAATATATGATTAATTTCCAATTATTTCTAACCCAAAAAAAAAAAAAAAACAATCTACCTTGTAATGTAAATTTATAGTCTTTTTTTTATCACTTTTCCATGTAAGTTTTCATTCAAGTTTCTTCACGAAATTCGTGCATAAAATAAAAAAAACAAAAAACAAAATTACATTAATAATAATCTATATGCAATACCAATAAATAAAACATTCATCTCCAAATATGAATAACGATATGAACTTTAATCGTTAAGAAATGATTTATAAAGTCAAAAAATTATTAACTGTCCATCCAAGCTATATGATGTAGATCAAATAAAAATCGTAACCAAATAAAATAAAAACCAAAAAATAAAAAAAGAACACAATCACATGAGCACCATATTTGTATTGCAGAATTTGAGAAATTAAAGAGGAAGTGTGAGTCAATTCTAAGTTTTTTCTCTCATATTTATAGTGCATAATTTGTCCATTAGATATGGAATTAGTGCATTTTGTATGTCATAAATTTAGCTGCTTCCTAATTTATAGATTTTTTTCCCAATTATAATGATTGCAAATAAATGTTCAGTTTCTACGTAATTCCTATACATGAAATCAAATCACATCATTCACAATTAATGTGTTTATTGATAAAATCAAAACGTTTTATTATATTACATTATGTTATACATAAAATATTATTTTTATTGAATTTTATTATTTACAAAATAAAAAATCATGTTCAATATATATAGTATATAAAATCAAGATCAAGATAATATCACAATCTTATTTGTTTGCTCATATTATTGTATATTCAATTTTAATAGTGAAATTTAGTAGGAACTTATTTGTATCTTATTTAATGGATGAAAATGATAACATCAACATCTATTATATTTTTAAAATGACATTTCAAATTATATTAATTTTAAAACAAATCAATATTTCTATGTAATCGATGTCAAATAACTTGATGTATAAGTCATTAGGAAATTTTTATATAAAATCATATGGAATGCTTAGATGAAAAATCATTTAGTTTGCATCTATAAAATAATTTAACATTTTTTAAATTGAAACATATTAAATTAACATTTGAGTAGGTCTCTTATGAATCAGGTGCATGGATCTTAGATCCATGCACCCGGGTCGGATTCGGGTCGGGTTGACCGCACCTTTTTTTTTTTTTTTTTCGCACATGATTTTTGAAAAAAATCACATACCTATAGGTTATGTTAGACATACCTTTACATTATGTTAGACATACCTTTAAGCTATATTAAACATACCAGTTCTGCCCAAATTTCATGTCTTGTCTTTTTTTGGCTTGATTTTTGAATTTTGGCACATACCACTACGTTATGTTAGACATACATTTACGTTGTGTTAGACATACCTTTATGTATACTTAGACATACATTTGTATATGTTAGACATATTTTTGCATATAGTTAAACATACCTTTATATATGTTAGACATACCTTTGTATATAGTTAGACCTACCTACACATGGTTGGTCTAACTATACACAAAGGTTGGTTTAACTATACACAAAGGTTGGTCTATTGGAGCGAATTTTGGATGAGCTTCAGCACAAGTGTTAAGCGCGTGCAGGCGCTTGGGAAGTGCGTGGGAGGCGCGTTTTGGGTACATGAATGGGTCGACCTGGTTGCACGGATCCCAGATCCGTGCAACCGGTGCATAAAAATTTTTGCCTTAACATTTTTATTAAATTGAAACATATTAAATAGAAGAAGAATAGCTAATGACAATAATTTCTTTTTTTTTTTCCCTAATTTGTAATAGAGTAAGTCTTGTGTGAGACCGTCTCACGGATCTTTTTTCGTGAGACGGGTCAACCCATAACCCACACTTAGCAATTTATATGAAAGTTTGCGGATATGAATTCAATTCATGGGTGATAAGGATCCGTCTCACGGAAACTATCCGTGAGACCGTCTCACATTAGTTTTTGCGTTTGTAATAATATCCATCCTTATATATAGAAGATTAATGAGTCAATTGACTTTTTATTTAATGGATAAACATTATATCTTTTCCATAAATATCAAAACAACTTTTGGGTGGAAAAATTATTTAAGGAAATGTTCTTCTTCATATATATATATATATAAAGATAATGTCACATTATAGAATATTAATATCATAATTAATTAAATATGATATTCATTTTATTATTACATATGGTTTATTATCAATTCAAGTGGAGTTCTTTAATTTCTTTTAATAAAAAAATCATTTCCAATTTTGGTAGGGTGTTTCTGGCGGGAAAATTTTAACATTACTATTTGAGGAAAATTATGTTAGTTGGTATTAGTTTATACTCTTAAGGTATCAGTTGTATAATCTTACGAGTAAATATTAGTTATATAATCTTATGGCCCGTTTGGTAAGGAAGTCGGGATTGATAATTTTTGTGGGATTGCACTCTTCATTGAAGACAAAATAGGGAAAATTTCATTTTACGTCCACTTAAAATGCTACCGTTCATTTTACGTCCATTTATTTTTAGGGTTTCACATTTAATCTAATTACAATCAAAATCGACCAATTTTGGTCCTTTGGCCCCGGAGATCAATTTTCCGGCTGAGTTTAGCTGATGTGGCTTATCGGAGCACACGTGGCAGCTGATGTGGCTTATCGGGGCACACGTGGTAGCTGACGTGGCTTATCTGAGCACACGTGGCAGTTGATGTGGCTTATCAGAAATTCAAAATTTGGGGCGATTGAGATGCAATCCCCCCCAATTGACCAAAATTGGTCGATTTTGGTTTTAATTGGACTAAATGCGAAACCCTAAAAATAAATGGACGTAAAATGGACAGTAGCATTTTAAGTGGACGTAAAATGAATTTTTCCCAGACAAAATAGGTGTTTGGTATGTAAGTTTTGTAATGGGTTTGATTAAATTTTATATTTGGTATAGATGATTGGAGGTTTGTTAAAGTTGATTTATTTTTAAATTGTTGTTTGGTATATTGGGTTATATGGATAAAAAATGTGAAATTACAATCCTAACCTCTCATATTTAAAAAATAAAAAATATAGAAATACAATAAAAAAATCTCAAATAAAAATCACATTGTTGGATGCAACAGCTTGAGCACCCTTCTTCGTAACCCTCTACATAGAATTCAACTTCATCTTCTTTGATCTCCATTTGTTCTTTCATTTAAAAAGTAAATAATCCTCCATTTGTTCTTCTTCCTTGGTGCTCCGTTTCATTTGTTCTTCAAAATGGTATGCGTTCTAATTACAATATCAATGCTCCAAAATGCATGTTCATTTTTCCCCAAATTTCTTTCATGAAGTCCACATCCGTATATAATTCATGCATGTATTGAAGTTGACAGTAAGTGTGGACTGTTCTACTAGTTGATAAATCAAGTTCTGTAATGAAGTTGATAGCAATTAAGTATGCAAAAGTGGAGAACCTGCTGAAGTTTAAGTTTGAGATGTGGCAAAAGTTACACATACACCCTTTAACTTTACAAAAAATTAAGGTCATGAAACACCCAACATGCAACCAACTCAAAAGTTTTGTGCCTACTGTCCTCCAACTTCACAGCATTGATAAAATAAATAGTTTTAGTTTAGTCATTACTTTGCCAAAATACTTGGTGATAATCCAATATACACTAGTGTGTGAAGTGATTGATAGTTCTACAAAAGGTAGGGGGATGGTACACTTCGATGAGCTGAGACCAAGTTTCGAACATTGGGAACCTACTATCTCTAAATAGGCATTGGTTCTTGTTCTCCTATATGCAAAACTAACACAAGTTAGAAATCATTCACAATGATAACAATTTTCACCTAATAGCCATTAACCATTTTTACAAAGATGAATGAGTTGTATGGTCAATTCTGCCAACTGTCAGTATATGCTTGCCAATCACAATAGGAATGCAACAACAACAAGCATGATCAAATTGAACTTTAAGTTCTACTAATCAACATGCATGGTTTGTCCGAACATGATTTAAGAAAGTTATTATTCAATGAGGATCTTCTAAATTCTAGGATAAGCTTACATGCATAATTAATTATTTGATCATGTATCAACACAAAGTACACATTAGAGACAATCAACATCAAACTTGGCAAATAATTCTTAATACTACAGCAAGCAAACTCAAGTCTATTTAACTATTAGTAACTTAGGGAAGCTGGAACCACTACAAGAAATTCTCTCATAAACTACACCCCTAAGACATGTGTTTTATCAAAAAACCCTTGTCGTAGCTTAAATTGGCGTTGTCGTAGATAAAACCGTTGTCGTAGAGTGCAAAAATGCTCTCATAGACAAGGGTTTTTCATTGGCGTTGTCGTAGAGGCGAAGTCGTAGGGTAAAATTGAGGTCTAAGACAACGGTGGTGACTTGAGGTTGTTGTAGAGACGTAGTCTTAGGTTAAAATTGATCCTTAAGACAACGCTTATGATATGAGGTTGTCGTAGAGACGTAGTCATTGATCTTTAAAACAACGGTAACTTTCCAACGTTATCTTAGCTTCATGATAGTGTTGTTGTAGACTAAATTAAGTTGAAATTCTTTTTTAATTAAACTTGGACAAAAAAATTCCAATTAAACTATAAATAATATATATGGTGAATTAAGTGAAACAATTATTTATGTGAATTAAATTTTATTTCTTTATGATTTAATTTTAAAAATTATCAAGTAAAATAATATAATAAAAAATTAATTTAAACATATATATTATAATAAATTGAGTTATAATTATTTGTTATATAATATTTATTATAAGTATATTTATCATAAGTACATAATATAGCATATTACATGTAAAAAATGAGTGTAAAATTCAATCCTCATTCAAAATCCTAACTCAAAACCTTAACTCTATTCCTCTTCCCCATTTCTGCCCCCGCCGTCTCTCGCCCCACCGCCGCCGCCTCCGTCCCTCGTCGTCGTCTCTTGTCTCTCCTCTGTTCAAAACCCTAGCTATCTCTCTCTCTTCCCCACACCATTCGCTACCCCCTCTCTCTCTTTGTCGCCACCGCCCCCGTCTCTGACCCCCCCGCCGCTGCCCCCGCCTCCATCCCCGTCGTTTGGATTGTTCTTCAGAGAATCGCTCCAACTCCAGGATAATTTCTACCATGCTGCTGCTACTCATACTGGTGCCCTAGTTTCGAGGATTTGAGGGACGAACCATTCAGAAAACTGAGGTAATGTCTATCTTTCATATCCTATTTTAAAAAATTTCTTCCAAATCGATTCATGTGTATATCTTTGATAATTGCATTGTTTTACTTGAACTCCTAGAAGAATGTTGTTTTTCGATCGATTCGGATTTTGATTTTTACGGTTTTTTATTTTGATTCTATATGATCTCTTCCTCAACATCTTTTCCACCGATGCCTCCCGCCACTTCTGATGTGTTGATAAAAGAGATCGAGAAGAAAATAAATAAACTTGTTGTTTGGACAAGTTTCAGTATATCTTCTGATCTGGTTAGGCCTGTTATCTGTGATAACTGGTTTCTTTTTCTTGTCCAGCAAATTTTTCAGAAAACACCAATAAGGGTTCTCCACATGTCTAAAACTGTGAATGCCAAATTTGGTTGTTAAATGGTTTGCAGAATCCACAAAATTTATCTATCTATCCACTTTTTGAGTACCTATAACAAGTGTGGATCTGAAATAAATATTGGAACTCTTCTAGCAGATTGCTTTTCTTAGGAAATAGTAGTCAAGTGCTAATTGAATTCTTTGTCAACCTTGTTTTCGTCTTTCAATTGTTGTATGTGGAATAGAGCTGTCAAGATGCACCTTCAGGAGCAGCATTTTGGTGTGGTGGCCTTAATGTGATGATTTTCTTATTGTTTAATACATCTAGATGCTAAATTAGAATTGTGATAAGTGTGTGTGATGAGGCTTTAAAGATAAAATGGAACTCTTTGTGCTGATTTGTGTACTATAATGACTTTCTTTCTCGTAATGATTTTACTATAATGACTTTCTTTCTCCTGAGCAGGTTGCATTTATTCAATGTAAGAATCTTCATGTCTTTATCCATTTGTTGATATTGAGGTGATGTCTCAAAACGAATAAACATTATAGTAAAAGGATATCTTTTCCTTGTACATATAGCCATGGGCAACGAGAAGGCAAACAGTTACTGGGAGGCAGAGCTTCCCCCGAATTACGATAGAGTTGGGATAGAGAATTTCATTCGTGCTAAGTATGGTTTCTTATTCTCAAGGATTTTCTTCACCGCATTTCATATCTGATTCTACTCATTGATTGACGGTTTTTCTTGCCTGTACTCATTAAGGTATGAGGAGAAGAGATGGGTATCGAAGGATGGTAAACCAAAGTCGCCAACTAAGAGAACTGAAGAAGTATGTATAGCAGTATTTTTTTTTTCCTTTCTTTTTAATGTGTTTTCCCAATAGCTTGGCAAGTTTTCTTTCAAAATGTATCTGTTGCTTGTATAGAACTCATTCATATAGACATCATTATGCACTTGGATGAATAATTCCTAGACAAAAATTTGTGAACTTCTTTTCCATGGTGGAGCTTGTCAATAGAGTCTGTTAAGACAAAAATCTTTAGAATGGAGCCTTAGAGCAATCGTCAATATATGTTTTCACAGGCGTACAATTTATGACTTGTGGAAACTAACAATAAGTTTTTCAGGGCTTCATTGTTATCCAGCAAACAATAGTTGGTCTTACATTTAGCCAAGGGTAGTTTTGTAATGAAGTAACAACAATTTGTTCTTTCACCTTTTTGAGATTTAAAGCTGATTTTACATTTCTATGCAACTTATTAAATATTTCTTATCCATTAAGTTCATCTTCTATGCTGTATATTTATGCCAACTAATCTTATGAAGTTCCAATTGTGGCCCTTATTTGTCTGTCTGATAATAGGTAGCTCCAGCTCCAGTCAGTGAGCAAGTGGTTCAGAAAACAGAGCCAACTGCACCTGCTGAATCTTCAAAGCATGTTCAATCTCCACCTAAGGTTGATTATGCTACTGATCTTTTCAATATGCTTTCAATGGATGGTTCTGGAGAAACTGCCTCTGTAGCATCTGGGGACGATAGTTCATGGGCAGGATTTCAGTGTGAATATGAAAAGCATTTTAGGATTTGATTCGTTGGGGATCTCCGGTGATTTTTGGAGATCATATTTGTAGTCATGGCTTCTTGATGGTTCTTGATGTTTTTGGATGGTTCTTGATGTAAAGGGTTCTTAGCATTGTACATGTAAATGGTTCTTGATATTTTTGGATGAAGTATTGTAGTTTTGCTAGTGAAATTAGGATGCTTTGGATTTACTTTTGGCTTTACCATGTGATTAATGGATTTACAATGAATAGTTGTTGTATGAACTATTAGATAAATATTTTAATTTGATATGACTATATTTTGATTTTGTATATTTTGTTGAATTTTAATTTTTGTATATTTAGAATATCAATCAATATATAATAATAGTAAAATGCAAAAGTAAAAGACAACGCTAAAAAGACAACAGTTTTGACTGAATTAAACTGTTGTCTTAAATGTCTACGACAATGGTTAAAAACCAAAAACCGTTGTGGTAGAGTCAAAGACAACGGCGGGACAACGGTTTTTAACCGTTGTCATAAGGATCTACGACAACGGTTAAAAACCGTTGTCTATGAGCGCATTTCTTAAAACTGCCAACCTACGACAACGGTTTTTAACCGTTGTCATGCCGTTGTCGTAGAGGTCTACGACAACGGTTTAAAACCCTTGTCTATGAGCGAAATTTTTCTGACTCTACAATAACACCACCTACGACAAGGGTTTTTTTTGGCTACGACAAGGGTTTTTAACCCTTATCTATGAGCTTTTTTCTTGTAGTGAACAATAAGAAATTGATTATCAAAACAAGAAATAAGATGAAATGGGAATCCAAAGTAATCTGGAAAAAACCTGTGTAAAGAACATTGTATAGATTTTGATGAGGACAAAACATGTAGTAGATAGGGCCTAGTGTTAGAATAGAAGATACTCAAGATACGTAGATATATTTACAATTATTTGTACATATTTTGTTTCCTAATTTGGGGATATTCTGTTGTAATCTTGTACCTATATTATATGGTGTTAATGAGAATGATACTCGATCAAGGCAAATACTTGCTCTCACATGGTATCAGACAGGGCAGCGTAACCTTTTCTTTTTTTCTTCCTTTCATCGTTCTTCCTCTCTCATGGCCTCTTCTTCCTCCTCTGATTCCTCCCTCCCCCTCTCTACAATGATTCATATGATTACCTTCAAATTGACATCTTCCAACTATTTATTATGGCACGCCCAGATTTCTTCCTTACTTGAGAGTCAAAAATTTCTACCGTACCTTGATGGCTATATCCTCTTCGTGCGAAATCAGAATTTGTGGATGTTTTCTTACAGTATCAGTTGTTTGTGGAAAATCAATTTTCTTGCAAAATACAAAAATTCCAATCCGATGGTGGAACATAATTTACCAATCACAGATTTCAAAATATTCTTTGTACCAGTGGCATTCAGCATCAGATGTCTTATCCCTATACTCCTGCCCAGAATGGTAGAGCTGAACGCAAACATAGGCATGTTACAGAAACTGGACTTGCACTTTTGTTTCATTCTTCTATCCCTGTGCAATTTTGGGTTGAAGCATTTTGTACGACCATTTATATCATAAATAGGCTTCCGTCTCCAGTGATTAATAATAAAACTCCTTTTGAGCTGCTATTTCATTCTGCTCCACAATATGAGAATTTTCATATATTTGGCTGCAGAGTCTATCCTTGTCTTAGGCCCTACAATTCCAATAAATTTTCTCCTCGGAGTATCCCATGTATTTTCATGGGTTATAGTACCCAACACAAAGGGTTCCGCTGTTACGATCCTACCTCGGGACGCACATATATTAGCCGGCATGCGCAATTTGATGAACACTGTTTTTCTTACTCTAATCACACTACTTCAGCCTTTTTAGAACAACTACCTTACTCTGTTTTTTTGGAACAACCGCCACTTGTTGTGTCCAAACCTTCCCAACCTAAATCTATCCCCACTAGTCCAACACCGCCACTTGCTACCTCACAGGACCCATGCCAAATTTGCAGTCCCTCTCTACCACTTTTACCATCCAATCTGCCCCGAACTCCAGTATTTAGTTTTAGTTTTAAAAGCTTAGATTAGGTCCAAGAAGTTTGAAGATGGAAGATCAAAGCTTGAAGAAAGGATGAAGACCTTGCTGCCATGAAAGATCAAAAATAGCTAAGTATAGGTCACTGCAGCAGGATCCTGGAAGGAGCCTGATAGGTTACTATTAAGGACGCTGCCTGAATAAATCACAAAAACGACTAAGTATGGAAAGCAACAACAACCTATTGAAGGATGCTAAAAACCAGGAAGCTAGCCGAATATGACAAAAACAGCAGTAACCGCCTTTAGGAAGCAGTTACCTCGGATTAAGCACTCTAAGTTATCGTTATGGACAATCTTGTACAAACCAATAAGAGAGCACCATTTGGAGGAATAAAAATGACAAGAGGACGATTTGCAGACTGCAATGACGGCCGCAGTAGCAGTGGTGTACAACCGCAACAGAATCACGTACGATCTAACCGGATGAAGACACATCACTACAAGCTTACTGCAAGGGAGGACACTCACTTCAACGGGCAGATTTTCCCAGACCTATAAATAGAAGAAGACTTGGACTGGAAACTTACCTGAAACTCGCGCAATTAAGCATTCTAAAAGCTCTGAATCGCATCAATCTCTCATTCTTAAAAGTTTCAAGTCTAGTCTAATTGCAGCAAGCATACTCTGTTTCAGAAGCCTTCTGTTCAAAAGCTTGCTGCTCCTGTTGAAGAATTTTATTCTTATCTTTTCTTAGACTGTTAGGAGTCACTTGATCGGAGAATGTTTCTAATCAAATGTTTTCACTCTTAAGTAGAAGAGCAAGTGCTCTGTGTGGGCAGTTAGTGTTTTTGGTTATTGTGCACTTACCCTGTGTGGGAAGAAAGCTGACAGTTCTTGTTAAGTGTTTGTAAAAGTTGTGTCTCTGTAAATCAAACCATACTTAACAAAGTTCCTTCTTGAGAAGGAGTAGAGAGGACGTAGAGGGATTATTCCACCCTTGAACCTCTATATATCGTTTTGTTTGCTTTCTCTGTTTTAAGCTTACTGCCTGTTAAACTTATATATCTACTTTGTTACTTATTGATATATTCTTTGTCATAGCATCCTGCACAAAAGCTATCTTTCAGAAAACACATTTTTGTTAAAGTATTTCCGTTATGCACATAAGTAACCTCTCTGTTGAAACAGTAAGCTCTATAGCTACCTGTTCTCTAAAACTTAAACACTCTTTGGAGTAAAAGTTTGAAAAATTTGAGTAGGATTATTCAACCCCCCAAGTCTACTGCCACTTGGGACCAACAACCTGGTAGTCTGAGCAAATGATTAGCCTCGACAAGTAACAGCAATATTAATCGATTGATTTTCTGTTTTAAACCACATAAAAATGTCAGGGATTACCATCAGATGTGGCAGGTTAATTATCATGTTTATATGGATTTAAGCATGATGAGGCTGAGGTAAACAAGTCACAAAACACACCATTAATGTGCACAAGGTCAATTCCACCTACAGTTATTTCTAAATTCCACCAAAATATGTTGGTCCCAAGTGGTAGTAGGCTTAGAGGAGGGTGAATAAACCTACTATAATTTCAAAACTTTTCTTTTTTCTATCGGCTTAGTTCTAGAATCAGTAATCTTTTGGGAGGTTACTGATCAGAGTGGTTACGGAAGCCTTTCTCTCATTGAAGTACCAAGTATAGAAGATGTGCAACTTAACATAGAGTATGCAAGTAAAGCAGTAAGCACATATAGACGCATAGATATATAGAGGTTCGAAGGTGGAGTAATCCTTCTACATCCTCTCTGCCTCTTCTCAAGAGGGAACCTTTGTTAAATCTTGTTGGTTTATATAGCCCTATCTATTACAACACAGATTTAACAAGTAAGTAGCAAGCCTTCACACAGCTGCTTGCCTACTCTCCTAACTGACCCACACAGGATCCTACTCTACCCACCCAGGGTCCTCACTTTCTTCTTCAGAAAGTGGACAACTCAGCAGGACTCTATTCCTCGTACTGAGCACTCTAAGACAGTCCTTAAGATAAGGGTTTGTCTTCTCCTTCTTCAACTGGATGCAGCAAGCTTAGACTTCTTTTGCAGGTTTAACTGTTGTAGCTTGTTGCCTCGACTGTGAGACTGAGTATGTGTCTTTGGGGTGTTTGAGCTTCTCGTTTCTCTCTTCTTCTTTTGCTCCCCACTTTGCTCTCTTTTCTTTTGTGTAGCATTCCCCCTCTTATCTACGCTCTCTTCTCGCGCTCTCTTCTGTTTTTGCGTTCTCTTTTCTCTTCTTCTCTTGCGTGCTCTCTCTCTTCTTGTCAATCTTCAATCTTCTTCTATTTATAGATTAGGAAATTTGCCCGTTGAAGGTAGATAGATTTCCATTATTGATAGCTCCGCACTTCTTCTGACACACGCCAACTTTTCGCTTTCCACGTGTCTTCTTCTGATTAGCTCCTCTTCTCTTCTCTCTACCGGTAACTTTCTTCTATCTACCAGTAACTTTTGACTTTCTTCTCATGCCTGCTTTGTAACTTCCTCCTCGCACTCACTCTGGTGTTTTCTTCTCTGGCTTGCTCCTTCAGGTGGCTTGAGGCTTCTGTAGCATGTTGCTTCTGCAGTATGTTTAGGCATGGTCTATCAGGTAGCTTCCTGTCTGGTAGCTTGCTGCTCTGCAGTCCGCTTCACCAAGTTCTCTTCCAGTAGCTTCCTGCAGTCATCAGTATCCACTACAAGAAAAATGCTAATAGACAACAGATATTGTGTAAACTGTTGTCGTTTCTTTTTTAACAACGGTTTTGGAGGAAACCGTTGTTGTTTTGCATGTTTTTGCGCTAATAGATAACATAGTTTTTGAATTGTTGTCTATTTCCATGTTTTTATTCAAATAGACAACAAATTTAACAACAATTTATAAATCTGTTGTCTATAGTTTCACATTAACAACAATTTTAACAACGGTTTCTTAATCGGTTGTCTATGAGCGAAAATTTAACACTATACAACTGATAGTATTCGTTGTTAAAAATGTGATTTCATTTTTTATTTATTTTAATTAAAATTAAGAAATGCATAATAATAAGTAATAAATTACAAAATATTTTTTAATTTTATTAAGATTAATTTAGGCATGCTAAACGAAACATACACATTTATGAGTGTTCTCTCTATTAATAAAATGTGCTGCTTGTTATAACAAGGTTAAATATAAAAATTGTACTTCTTAAAAATAAAGGTCTTAAAATCATTTGATGAAATATATAAGATGAAATTTCTAATGAGACAAAGAAAACTCATTCTCTTATTTATTTAATTTATGAAAAAATTTATCTATTAGTAAAAATTGAAAATATGTTTTCCATATCTCTTGAGTCTTGATATTATTATGTTACTTTATACTACCTCCGTCCCCCTTATCTTTGTCACCCTTGATCGACACGAATTCTAAGAAAAAACTGTTAACTTTGATGTGATATGTTATTTTAATGTTTTTGAGTGACAATTTTGTAATTAATGTGTGTTTTTTGAGAGTAAAGTAAGTAAAATGAAAGGAATGGAGGGGTAAGGTCATACTTTTTTTGTTGCCATTTTTTGGCTGGTAAAGCTAGTTGGGACAACAAAAAACGAAAACTAAGCAAAAATAACAGAGACGGAGGGAGTATTTTTTTTAGATTAAGAAATGAAAACTCAAAATTCCCCGCTTACTAAAATTTCAATTTTCTCCGTTCCCCCTCTAATTTTGGACTCCCATTTTTATCAATTCTCTCGTCACTCAAAAGTTCAAATGTGGGAAGGGATAGTGTAGATGGAGAATATTGGAGAAGATTGACGAGAGGAGAAATTTCAATTTATGAGAAATTCGTAGCACAAAAGCTGCGGTTCTGCAGATTGAAGATTGGCGAGCACACTCTGAGTTCGTAGCCTTGCCCTATATTTTTCTTCAATCTCAGTAAGTTTTATAAACCCTAAATTTATGGAAAATTAGGGGTTTGTGTTGTTCTTTATTTTCATGAATCTGAATAATTGAAAGTTTTGTTGTTGGAAAGAGGCGAATGTTGTCCAGATTTATGTCGTAGTATGATGAATTTTGATTGCCCTTCAGATTTCAGTTCTACGAATTCTAGAGTTGGGGTCGTCATGAAACTTCTGGGTAGAAATGGTGATGCAACACTGTCAAGAATTAACCCTGCAATCAACAAGATCCCAAGCAAGAACCCCAAATTCTAACTTGAAAACCCTAATTGATCTATACTCAAAACCAATGCAAAATCAAAACAAGATCAACAGCAAAACGAACAGCACACAAACGAATTTACGTGGTTCGGCGTAAGCCTACTCCACGGGAACAATGGGGAGGGGATTCTTCACATTCAACGAAAGCAAAACTGAAATTACAACTTGCAAACACTCAATCTCCTATCTGCTGTTTTTAGCTCACTTTCTCTCTCTACAATTTACAATCTGCAATGTAACCTATCAATCTATGAAGACCTATATATAAGCTACACAAAGCAAAAAGAATTACAAAGATCGGATAAGAATTGAGCAAGTTATGCTCATCTGAAATCCCCAGCGCAAATCAGCTGCTATGCTTCGAACTAGCCGTTGCAGGCTCCTGATCCAACATAACAGAATAACTTCCGCCACGTGTCGCCGCGCCATTCGCTGAAGAGAAGATCCCAACTTCCACTTTAATTCCAAACACGTTTCTTTAAGTGAACTAGCAACTACTCCTCAGCCAATCAGAATAAAAAACGCTGAAAGCTTGCTTACGTTTTTATAAGTGGAATAGCAACTTTAGTACACCACAGAAATGCGTTTTCTTTCTTTTCTCAACACACTGAAACCACAACGCTTTTCAGACCGTTGTTAAAGACCCGTTGCCATTTCTTTAACAACATGCATGGAATTCCACAGCCTATTCTCACAAATCTCCACCTTAGGCTGAGCAATCTCCATGCACCAAACTCTGCACATCAAGTTATACCAGTTGAAGACTTCCCTCTGAGCCCAACAAGATCCATACAAAGCTGGAACTTAGCTTGAGACACACCCTTTGTAAGAGCATCAGCAGGGTTCAACTCAGTGGGAATCTTCTTCACCTTGATCACCTCTTTATCCACCAAATCTCTGATAAAAAATAATCTGACATCAATGTGCTTTGTCTTCTCATGTAAACCTTGATGTTTGGCAAGATGGATTGCACTAGAATTATCACAATTGACTGCAACACTGTCTTGTTTAATCCCAAACTCTTCAAGTAAACCTCTCAGCCACACTGCTTCCTTTGCTGCATCAGTGAGTGCAATGAACTCTGATTCTGTGGAAGATAAGGCAACAACTGATTGCTATGAAGATCTCCAGCTTACTGCAGTTCCAAATAGAGTGAAGATATATCCAGTGGTAGACTTTCTAGTATCAACATTGGATGCATAATCAGCATCAACATAACCAACAATTGGATCATCTGTACATCTTTTTCCACTGAAGATCAAACTTTTGTCCACTGCACCACAAATGTATCTAAGTAGATACTTGACAGCACTCCAATGCTCCTTGCCTGGATTAGCCATATACCTACTCACCAAACTCATTCCTTGAGCTAAGTCAGGTCTGCAACAGACCATAGCATACATTATGCTCCCAACAGCATTGGCATAGGGTATCTTGCTCATCTCATCTGCTTCTTGCTGATTCTTAGGACACTACAACTTGCTAAGCTTCAACTGAGGTTGTACTGGAACTGAGGTGGCCTTGGCTTGATTCATTTGGTATCTTATGAGCACCTTCTTGAGGTAATCAGCCTGATTCAACTCAATGGAGCCCTTCTCATTCTGCCTGAAGATTTCCATTCCTAGCATCTTTCTAGCCAAGCCAAGATCCTTCATTTCAAACTCTGATTTTAGCTTTCCTTTGATCTGATCTATTCCTGCCTGCTCAGTACTTGCAATTAACATGTCATCAACATATAAAAGCAAATAGATATGATAATCCCTAGTATGTTTATAATAGACACAATGATCAAACCTGCTCCTGTGAAACTTAACCTGGTGCATGAACTTATCAAACCTTAGGTACCACTGCCTAGGACTTTGCTTCAAACCATAAAGAGACTTCCTTAAGATGCAGGCCTTCTCTTCCTTGTTATCCACTTCCAAGCCCTCAGGAACTTTCATATAGATGATCTCCTTCAAATCACCATGAAGAAATGCAGTAGTAACATCCATTTGATGTAAATGCATTCCAAACTGAGCTGCTATGGCAAGAAGTACTCTTATAGAGCTGTGCTTGACAACTGGGGAGAATATTTCATTGTAATCCACCCCTTCTTTCTGAGTAAAACCTTTAGCAACTAGCCTAGCCTTGAATCTAACTCCACCTCCTGGAATTGCCTCTGGTTTCTTCCTAAAAATCCACTTACACCCAACCAACTTCTTGTTCTTAGGTTTGCAGACTATATCCCAAGTGGCATTCTTCTTAAGGGAGCTCAATTCTTCCTGTATAGCAATCAACCACTTGTCCCTTTCCTTGCAAGTGACAGCTTCCCTATAGTTGCTTGGTTCTGCAGTGTCTAACTCTTGAGCTGTGAGTAAGGCAAAGAATACATTGTCTGCATAGCCAAATCTCTCAGGTGGTTTGATGTTCTTCCTTGACCTATCTCTTACCAGGAGATAGTTGCCAACATCATTCTCTTCCTCTGTAGCTTGCTCACTCTCATGATCTGAATCTGATTGAGCATCAATGGGATTAGGTTGAGCATCTTCCTGACTTTGATCATGCTCCTGTGAGATCTCCACCTCAAGCTGAGACTCCACTGATTTAGGAAGAGAGCTTTGCTGAGAATCCCCTTGTTTCAGAGGCATCTTTGCCTCATCAAATGTGACATCTCTACTTATGATGCACTTTTGCTGATCCTTCTCATAGCACCACAACCTATAACCTTTAGTTCCCTTAGGATATCCCAGAAACACACACTTGAGTGCTCTAGCTTCAAGCTTACTTTGCTTTATGTGTGCATAGGCTTGACAACCAAACACTCTCAGCTCAGAATAGTTTCCAAAGTGTCCACTCCATACTTCCTCAGGTGTTTTGAACTGTAGAGCTGATGATGGACACCTATTTACTAAATGTGCAGCAGTAGAGACAGCTTCCCCCCAGAAACACTTAGGCAGACCTGAACTTAGTAACATGCATCTTACCTTGTTGAGTAGAGTCTGATTCATCCTCTCAGCTAAACCATTCTGTTGAGGAGTAGATGGAACAGTTCTGTGCCTCTTGATCCCCCTTTCTCTGCAATAAGAGTTAAACTGATCTGAGGTGTACTCTAAACCATTGTCAGTCCTCAAACACTTTAGCTTCTTCCCTGTGATGTTCTCTACTTCAGCAAGCCAATCTTTAAAACTCTGAAATGCCTCATCCTTAGACTTAAGGATCACTATCCAGACCTTTCTAGAAAAATCATCTATGAAGGACATAAAATACCTGCCTCCATTCCTGGTTTGTGTGGTAGCTGGTCCCCATAAATCTGAGTGGACATTATCAAGTACACCTTGTGTAGTGTGTGATCCACTTTTGAAACTCAACCTCTTGGATTTACCCAAAATGCAGTACTCACAAGTTTCCAGTGCAGTGATCTTATCATTCCCAAAAGCTTTCTGTTTCTGTAGTTCCAATAAGCCTCTTTCACTGATATGGCCTAACCTCTTGTGCCACAAATCAGTTTGATCCATCTCCTTTACTGAGTTTGCTTGATCCATGGCAGTATGACCCTCCAAATAATAAAGTTCATTCCTTTTGCTACCCTTCATGATGACTAATGATTCCTTTGTGATCTTCATCTGTCCCTTTTCAGACTTAAAGGTATAGCCTTGTGAATCTAACATACCAAGTGATATCAAATTCCTCTTGAGATCAGGCACATATCTGACATTGGAAAGAATTCTAACCACCCCATCATGCATCCTGAGTGGTATAGAGCCAACACCTACCACATTGCAGGTCTGATTGTTGCCTAACATGACCAGACCTTCATCTCTCAGTTTCAATTGATCAAACCACTCTTTCACAGGGCTCATATGGAAGGAGCACCCTGAGTCTAGAACCCATTCCTTCTCAGTGTCCTTAGTGGTCACAGCCAACACATCTGCAGACTCATATCCAGAATTAGGAGTAGAAGGTTCAGAGGATTGATATACCTGATTTACCTGTTTCTGTGAGTGTTTATCTTGGCTTTGCTTCATCTTCTTGAACCTTAAGCAATCCTTCTTGAAGTGTCCTGGCTTATGGCAGTGGAAACATCTTTGTTGCTCCACATCATCTTTCTGTTCTTGGGATAGGTTATCATCCTTCTTGAACTGCTTTTTGTCACCCTTCTTGAATTTGTTCTTGGGCTTGTGCTTCATGAATCTGAATAATTGAAAGTTTTGTTGTTGGAAAGAGGCGAATGTTGTCCAAATTTATGTCGTAGTATGATGAATTTTGATTGCCCTTTAGATTTCAGTTCTACGAATTCTAGAGTTGGGGTCGTCATGAAACTTCTGGGTAGAAATGGTGATGCAACATTGTCAAGAATTAACCCTGCAATCAACAAGATCCCAAGCAAGAACCCCAAATTCTAACTTGAAAACCCTAATTGATCTATACTCAAAACCAATGCAAAATCAAAACAAGATCAACAGCAAAACGAACAGCACACAAACGAATTTACGTGGTTCGGCGTAAGCCTACTCCACGGGAACAATGGGGAGGGGATTCTTCACATTCAACGAAAGCAAAACTGAAATTACAACTTGCAAACACTTAATCTCCTATCTGCTGTTTTTAGCTCACTTTCTCTCTCTACAATTTACAATCTGCAATGTAACCTATCAATCTATGAAGACCTGTATATAAGCTACACAAAGCAAAAAGAATTACAAAGATCGGATAAGAATTGAGCAAGTTATGCTCATCTGAAATCCCCAGCGCAAATCAGCTGCTATGCTTCGAACTAGCCGTTGCAGGCTCCTGATCCAACATAACAGAATAACTTCCGCCACGTGTTGCCGCGCCATTCGCTGAAGAGAAGATCCCAACTTCCACTTTAATTCCAAACACGTTTCTTTAAGTGAACTAGCAACTACTCCTCAGCCAATCAGAATAAAAAACGCTGAAAGCTTGCTTACGTTTTTATAAGTGGAATAGCAACTTTAGTACACCACAGAAATGCGTTTTCTTTCTTTTCTCAACACACTGAAACCACAACGCTTTTCAGACCGTTGTTAAAGACCCGTTGCCATTTCTTTAACAACATGCATGGAATTCCACAGCCTATTCTCACAAACACGAATTATTTATGTTGTATATATTCAACTTTAATGGAGTATACAAAATAATGTATGTTCTTAGAATTTACACTGCCTTCTTATTTTCTTGGATATTTTGATTTAGTTGCTTGAAGGAATATGTGTTCTTCACCTGATTTTGTATGTAACTTTCTTTAATCAATTGAAACAATAATTCTTGTCAGTTAGGAGTTAAATGAAGACCTCCACGTTCACATTTTTTACCAATCATATGAAGTCCACAATCAGCTCTATTCATCATGATGTTGTGTTCAATTGATCAATAGTGCGTATATTGTTGGCTTATTAATTATCCATTACTTTTATTTTCTTCTTTGTGGCATTTTCCATAGGTATAGTTCTATTTGACAACCATAATTGTTATATATGAAGCAATCAAATGGTTTTGTTACAAATAAATGATATCTTTATCTTTATGCTACTATTGATCAGATTCAACATGTCAGGCTAAGGTGATTATAGTTTATTTCTTTATTTCTCTTGAGTTGTTTATGGTGATCTATACATAGCTAACTATAAAATGTTAAGTTTAAGTTGTTAAATATACTTATAAATAAATTATATATGCTTTTGACTATTTTGTTCCCTCAACTGCCACTGACCAAATAAGAACAGATTGTTTCACTAAATTCTTCTAAACTGATTTTCAAACCATATCGATTTGTCTTGCTTGAGCTTTTATTATATTTTGAAAAATGTATCTTATTTATTATAAGTTTGTTGTTGGAAGAAATCAGCATCTATGATACAATGAAGAGTTATACTCTATTAGTTGCATAATTCTTATGGTTCCAAATTTGCATAATTTTATTCCTTGTCTGTTTCATTAGGAACAATGGTACTTGTCAATCATCTATTAGTTCTATACCTTGACTATTTCATTAGACTGCAGTATAGATGTTTACTTTAGCATTTGAAGAGCAATGAATTGATTAAATAGTGCTATTAGGTTTCGTTGCGAGAGAATCCGTTCTTATTTTGCCTTGGTTAAAGCAGTGGATGCATAGATAATGGGAATGAGATCTAGAAGGAATCATAAGGTGTTCATTTTGATGAACGATACTTGAGGTGCTCGATAGTTTTTATTGATAATTTAATTTAGATAATATATATTAGTAACAATATAATCCTTTTAAAGAAGCAACCTAAAATAACAAAGGCAAATGCTGCTGTGCACCAGGTGCACGGATCTGGATTGGTGCAACTGGGGCGACCCGACCCGGATCCGCGCACCTGGATTTTCTTTTTTTTTTCTTTTTTTTTCGCTTCAGGCTGTTACCTTTATGTTGTAAAGATGTGACCTTTACGTTATATAAGTGTGACCTTTATGTATAAATGTTATGACCTTTATGTTCAGTAACTTAGGAAAAAAATGAAGATTTTCAGGTTTTTTCGCTTCAGATTAAGACCTTTATGTTGTATTGTTGTAACCTTTATGTACAGTTCTTGTGACCTTTATGTACAAATATTATGACCTTTATAATCCATAACTTTGAAAAAAATTGAAATTTTCAAAATTCAGTGCATTTTAAGGATGGATATATGTGCAGCTAATATTTCATAAACGTAAATATGTACAAATTTTGTTAAAATTCTTCATTTTTTTCTAAGTTAGAGTATATAAAGGTTATTACATTTATACATAAATGTCACACTTATATAACATAAAGGTCACATGCATATAACATAAAGGTAACAACCTGAAGTGAAAAAATAAAATTCAAAAAAAATAAAATAAATAAAAGTGCGCGGATCCGGGTCGATCCGGACCCGACCCGAATTGTACATACACCAATTGCACAGGAGACTAACTCAATAACAAATAATAGAATTCGATTTCTGACTGTTATTATACAATATTGTATTTGTGATTGTGGAGCTCCCAATAAGCTTCTTGGAGCTGATTGCAGCATTAAATGCTCCAATTATACTTTGATTGCTTATGATCCTTTGTTTTTTAAATCTGGATATTGATTCTCTTATAATGTATCAAAATTTATTCGTAGCGACTACTAGTTTTTATTGTTTATAAATGACTGCAACTTGGTTTCACTATGAACTTTATTGCAACTTGTATGATTTAATTTTACATGTGATTGTTTTGTATTTAAGTTTTTTATGCTCACTTAATGAGTGAAGTAATATTTGGTTGTCATAAGCTTTTAAGTTGGTGATAAAAAATATCTTTGCTCCGATTTTCACCTTTTCATATCATTATTATATTAACATTTTAATGATAATGCATATATTGATACTATAATACATTCTGAACGTTGCAGGTATTGTGAGTCTTGAAGTTTCTAGGAAAATTGAAGGATACGAAGCTGCCATGTAATGATAAAGCGATCAACTAGTTAGTATCAAATTTGTAGAACACGACATACATTAGATACTTAAAATTATTTAATTTATGTATACATTATGTACTATAAGCAAATATGTTTTATTTGGTCAAAATGTATTTGATATTTTATTTAATGTGCAATGAATTATTGGTAAATACAAACTTTTGATATTACACAAACATTGTAGTTATTTCTAGAAAAGACAATGAATTTTATCTGTTGTCTTGTAAAATGACAACAGAAAAAATATGTTGCAGAACCATTGTCTTTTCCCTTAAAAGACAACGATTATTTCTTAATAATCAACAACAGTTAATAACTGTTGTCTATTACAAAAATGACAACAATTTTGCAACGGATAATGAACATATAACAACAGTTATCATATACACTCTAAAGAAGAATAGACAACTGATTTTCTCTGTTTCAAAACCATTGTTGTTTCTGGAAAAGACGACATATAATATTTGTTGTCTATGAGTGACTTTTTACAACACCGTTATACACATCAGATATTTTACCCATTAGACAACTGATTTAAATTGTTGTCTATTAGCGTTTTTCTTGTAGTAATCCTAACTAATTGCCCGATTCCCGTTCATCATTCTCTTCAGTATCCTTCCTTTGATACTTTCTCTGATCTATCTTTCTTCTGTAGTAACCTCGTTGCAGTAACCTTTCAAGCTAGGTTATCTAATCAAAAGATACTTAAATGTTTCCAACAAAATCAAAACTCAAACAAAAATCCCCTTTTTCTCCAACTCCGAGAAAACAATCAAAGACTCAAAACTTTAACTCAAATTGAAGAAAATCATTATAAAGAAAAAGAAAAAAAATAAAGAAATAAGAACCCAAAAATAAAGAAGCAGCAGAACATCAAAAAAAGTAGAGGTTTTCTTTCTTCTTTGTAATAGTTATGGAGTTTCTATTAAATTTATCACAGGGTTCCAAAATTCTATTCATATATATATATATATGTAGGTCACAAATCACAGAACACCAAAACAGATACTCCAAAACATTGAAAAATGCAGAAAATAATATAACCCCAAAACAGATATTCCAGTCATTCATAATCATACAATAAATGCATTTAAGAATCAAATAGGCTAATTCCAGTGTGAAAAAATGACTGAGATTTCATTAAAACTTAAGAAGAACTCCCATTTTCAGCACGAAAG